>BSBM01000588.1:0-600000 GCA_027924585.1 Larix kaempferi
TCCCTATGGTTTTCTCAAAGGATTCGTTCACTATTATTATTATTATTATTATTATTAGGTTCGCTCGTTAGACCGGGCGCCTCCCTCCACCTCTAGCATTTGTTAGTAGGTGAGGGTTTTTATTAATTTATAATTCTTTTGTTAATTTATTATATTGCTTCAATATTTACTGCAAAACCAACTTGCATATATACCTGATAAACACAAAATGGATAGCAAAGCTCATCAATATCATACATTTATCAAATGGATAGCAAAGCTCATCAATATCATACATTTATCAAAATGGATAGCAAAGCTCATCAATATCATACATTTATCAAAATGGATAGCAAAGCTCATCAATATCATACATTTATCAAAATGTATTATCATAAAAATAAAAAAATATCATTTTACACAACTGACTTCTCGTGACTGAAACACCAAGAGTGTGTCCATTCCCTTAAGGTGTAATCAATGTCGAAAACCATGACACAACAAAACACTAGGAATGTGTCCATTCCTTTTAAGTGTGTGCCATGTCGGTTGGACTTGTAGCTTAAATATATTTTCAAGGTAAATAATTTTATGAATATTATCTCCTATAAAAATTATATCAATATTAAATCGAGGTTAGAGTAAATATATCTCCTTTCTTCCTCAAGGCTTGAGCAAATTTTTTAACTTCTTTACTTTTGCCATGTTCTTCAATCAAACATGATGAAGAAGCTCTTGGATGACCCTAGAGAACTAGAATATTGCAATATATTTATCTGCATCCAAAGTCTTAGTTTTGCAATTTCATTCTCTGCATCATTTACAGGTAATAGCATTAGATGCATACAAATAAATCATGTCAGATAACTTCAGTTAACAGCTACTAACAAGTTATAACCAACTAACAACTTTACCAGATAACGACAATTAATAGTTTATAATTAGCTAACAACCTATCTTAGTTAGAACATATTCCTAGTTTTAACTTTCATAAGTTGGCTTAAGCATAAAAGTATTAGCAATTCATTTACAGCTCACACAACTCAGTGAACAGGAATTCAAGCATTCAGACCTGCATTGAAACATGTGAATGCACCATTCTTATTAAGAAAACCTTCAACAGAATTCAAGCACTTACTGTTGTTTCAAAATCTCTTGCTTATTTAATATTGAATTCAAATATATAATTATGCAATCACACTAATTGCCATTAAATAAAAACATTCCACTATTGTATCAACATAAACCATTCTTGCATAGATGGACTTAGGCATACGTCCATCCAAATAATTTAGCTAGCAGTCCAATATGGTCATCTACCATCGGACTTAACTCAAACCAAGCATAAGCTTCAATTAGTCACCGAGGATTCCAACATAAGCCAAACCCAAGTCACATAATATCATCAAAGACTAAGACACAAGCCACACACAGGCCACAGATTGTCACCAAAGACTCAACACGACAAGAACACCTTGTCAAATAGACATACACTATTTGAAATTTAACATATTATTTGGTAATCCATACATAGCAAAATATGAAAGTTTAGCTAGAGATACCATTATGAACGCATATACTAATTTGCACTCATACTCAACAAAAGGACTATTCTAGATAAGCATAATGCCATAAAAATGATTCTTTAATAAGAACTTAAAAGTGTAATGCATTGCATGCATATACAACTTATGCATTTTCCAACACCTGTCAAACCCACTGTGCAACTATGACATTACTCTAAAATAGTGCACATGAGTAGTCCATTTGTAATTAACTATGTTACTGAATCATTTACTTAGGGAAATAAATTTCCAAACTCAATAACAAATGCAACCAATCAATCACCAAATTTGCATATTCATACACCTTGATCACAATTGATTCGGATGAATATCCATATTCATCCAACTTAGGTTTTATCTCGCTACAAAATGACATAATCGAAATAAGCATCAACATGGTTAACATACTCATGCATCAACATGCTCTAAGAAAACCAAATACACACACAAATTGGCTATCAAGCATTCAAGCATTTAACTAATCACTGAAAATGATTTGACATGTCCCAACCTACTACTGGCTGGAGACTTAAGGGAACATAGGGGTACAAGAAATACAAATAATGCTCACAAAAATTAAGACTAGGAAAACTTGTCCCAAATAGGAAAATCAATAAGCATTTTTATAAATTTAAATGTAATTACCAAGCAATTAATATGACCCCATAGGTTATGCAACCTATGCATACCACGCTGGTCTAATCGATCCAGCTATGAAGACAGATAAATACAAGAGACACATCCTACTCAACATGTCAGGGGATTGGCTACAACCAGTTTCTTTCCAAATAGAGCAATGTTTTTCCCTAGTTTCCTTCTAGCAACAAAACAGTGATACACACCACTGTTTCCAGAACTCAGGAATTCCATATGATTTGATGCATACACCATTTTCCATTAGCTCTGGTTTTGACAACATCAGCCAACATCCACCAGAAAACAATTAATTCTTTCAAGAATACGGTTACAAGGACAAACATAAACATCTTACAAAATAGTGACCATACACAATAATCAATGGGATTTAACCAAGGAACAATAAGGTAAAGCTCCCTCACCATGAACAACCCAGGACAAGGGTCCACCCAGAGACTCCATGCAACAACCAAGTCCCATACAATTTAGGATTTAAGGATAAATCCCTTATACAGTCATTGTCATATAGTTAATAAGAAACATACAACATCAAGCAACAATTTCTCGCTTGAGAAAATCATCTTGTCAGTTATAGATAGTCTCAGAGCTTCCCACTCTTCAGGAGACAAACAATCTTATATTTGTACTAAAAATTCCATCATACAGTTACATGTACAAACATGAACCAGTAAAAGCTATATACATATATTAAATAAATAAGCTGAGAATGTACATAAGATTCTGGGAAAGGGCCAAACTCCTGTTTGGTCTCTAAATGCAAAATCTTCTTTCATAATTTCAAAAAACTCAAAAATTATATTTCTATCTAGGAAAACAATACATAAAAGATTTTAAACTTCAATTTTTTCTTAAACAGAAAAGATCATAAGTTTGCTCGAAGTTCCTAAATTACTAAACATCTTGACTTACCAAGATTAACCACATGGAAACTAAGTTAATCCATCCTTACCCATGCAAGGAAACCATACATAGTTTTCCTTTACATTGCAAATCAATGATATGAGAGTTGTAACCTCAACTACTCTATGATCTACATGAACTATTAATTAGCTCGTTGGATAATACAATAAATACATTTATGTGTACACTTTCTTTTAGAAAGCAAACAAATCACCCTAAGGTTCGAGACTTGTAGCCTCAACTGTGATACTAATTTGTAACACACCCACTATCACACTAGACTAAATACACGATTTTTTTTTAAATAGTAAAATATATTTATGCTCATTAACCAGATGCATATTTCAATATGCAGTCCTATAACAAATGCATTTGAATGCATAAAATATATACAAATAATTAGCAGAAGCACAGTAAGAACCATGACATAGGAACTTTGCACTATGGTTCTCCTAAATTATTTATGATAATAATAATTATTTTTTTTTAGTGTAGGAAATTCGATATCCAATTCCTTACCCATACAACCCATTGTATTTAGCTTAATACAGCCTATGGTTTTCAAGCATAAATACCATTCACGCAAGGAACATTAACAAAGCTAAATTTAAGCTTCTACATAAACAGTATTTCTATTTTGCATAAGTATTTCATCCCGTGGTTTTCAAAAACCACCAAACCATCCAATACTAAGCACAATATGAGCTTTAGCATATGGACTTTGTTTCAATACGTGGTAAGAACTTAAAACACTTCACATTCACTCCAATGCATAGAATGAACTGTACAAATTGATCCATATCAATGGAACATAGGAAAACTAAAGTTGTATATATATATATATAATCCTTAAATATTGTATCTTCAATTAAGATAAAGAATATTAATCGTTCCATCATGTTTCGTTAGACTTACTTCGCAGTAAGAACTGCAAGGTAAGAATTGGACTACACAATTAATTAGCAATTTAACATAGGCCTTTGCAATAAAATTTAACTATTTGCAAATATTGATGCAACTTAAGAAAAATTAAAAAAATGAATGGGATTCCTACTTATTTATCCATTCATAGTAGTTTTCCGGCATTATACTCTTCGACATAATTTCAATAAATATTTCAATTATAAAGCCAAAAATTTAAGCAGAAAACCATGGCAAATTTTTATCGCAAATTATTTTATTGAAAATTAATAACACCATTCTCATGAAATAAACTTATCTGTTGAAAAATTGAATTGGGAACTGGCTGTGTGGATTCCACACTCTACCCATCCATAGGTAATTTTGCTCATTAATCTCTCAACAGAACACCACCCCCAAGCTGAGACTTGTGCATTCACCAAACAGACTTCTCACCAATTCCCAGACTTTTTAGAATTTACACTTGGCAATCAGGAAAATTGGATTAAATACCAACGGGTGAAAACATGAAGCTGGGTAACACTTCCGTGAGAATCGGGTGCCCGAGCAACATAGCGGAAGCTATTCGACCGAATAATCAATCCTTTATTGGGCCGAATAACGTGTAACGGTGGACCGTTTAAATTGACGGAGACCTCAAAATATGTGCAATTGCATAGCCGACCGGTAATTTTGATTGGTGGTTCTATGTTTATTCAGCTGAATGATTATTCTGCATAAAAAGTTAGCCACAACCCACATTGGGCATTTTCCACTCTGCAGTTGATTGGTCCCAGCCTGTCTCTCCGCCAATCGCTGTAGGGCCCCGCTTGTCGCCCTGCCTTTTTTCGTCAACTGTCGTCCCTAAGTGTTGACGTGGTGGAGATCCTCCAACCTCCCGACGTGGAGATCTGCCACCTTATCAGCCTCCTCTCGGCATGGAGATCCGCCACTATATCGGCCTCCTCTCGGCGTGGAGAGCCGCCACCCTTTCGGCCTCCTCTCGGCGTGGTTTCGTCACCCCTTTCGGTCTCCTCTTGGTGTTGTTTTGTCGCCCCTTTTGGCCTCCTTTCGGCCTGGTTTTGTTGCTGCTTTCTGCCTCCTCTTGGCCTAGTTCTGTCGCCCCTTTAGACGTCATTATGTCGCCTCTCTCAACGTTGATCATGAAATTCGTGTGGTGTGGAGTCTACCAATTCAGGGTGCTTGTTCGGCGCGTAGTTGGACAATGTCAAATTTGCATGGTGGTTGGTTGTCATGGAGTTGGATAGGGTCTATTGAAGGTATTGAATTTTTTTTTTTTTTTTTAAATTTTCATATTTTCAGTGTTGTTAATGTTATTTCTAATTTTTATACATTGTTGGCAGGTGCTGTTTCATTTTTTCAGTGCTCGGCTTCATTTTTATTCCTTCATTGTTCGGCTTCAGACGCTCGAGTTCGGTTTCATCGGTGTCTTTTAGCAGTGAAAAATAAACAGGTATGCCTTCTAATTAAAAATTAAATATAGGTTTTCTGAACTCTCAATTAATTTGTCAATTTAAATTATGATAAACGGTTTTTTCAGTTGTTTTATGTTGAACTCTATCCACATGGATAGAGTTCATGAACTCTGTCTACATGGACATAATTCATGAACTTTGTCCATGTGGACAGAGTTCATGAATTCTATCCATGTAGATAGAGTTCATGAACTCTGCCCACTTTATTACTGTTATATAATTTTGTAAGGTGCACGGTAGATGGTGAATTAAGTATTATTGAATAATGTTAATGTTTTTTGTGTTTAAAAAAACATTTTCTATTTTACACTTTTTTTTTACAAAATCAATAAATTTAGTTTTAAATAAATTCAAAATGGTTATTTATTCTTAAAATTTATTATGTTAGGATATAATCATATTTAACTAGCATTATCAAATAAGATTACAAATTATCATCCATAACAATCATTTAGTATTTCCCATTACACCCTCATAATGTTACATAACATAGTTTCCAAAAATAGAGTTCATGTACTCTGTCCACATGGACAGAGTTCATGAACTCTGTGCATGGATAGAGTTCACGAACTCTGTCCATTTGGATCCAGAGTTCATAGATCAAAATATATTACCCTAAATTTCCAACACAGGAAAGGCAATTGTAGTATGCACCAAACAAAAAATTATTATCTTAGATTCAAAGTTAATTTCTTTATTGTGGAGATAAATTAGTAGTCTCCTCATTGCCCTTGTATTTTAATAAACCATAGGAATTGGAATAGGTCAAGTGATCACACAATGATCCTCTACATAGTTTGGGCAGAGGCTGCTTCTAAACCAATAGTAAATTCCTCATGTTTTTACCTTCTCTTGCTAGCTTAGGTAAAACAAGGAGTGGTGCCTCTAATTCGGATAATGGGACAGCGTTTCAAAGTTTGTGGTATGATTGATTTGGACTTAAAATAAATCTCTGAATGTCTAATCTGGAAAGCTGGACAGTGTGGACCGGTGGTTCTATGTTTACATTTCCTACTCTAATTAATCTGCTATAATTTTTCAGAGATGACTACCTCACAATTAATTAAGTTGCAATCATTTTTCAGAGTGATTATAGTAATATTTACATTTCCTTCTCAGATTACCCACATAAGGATCATAGTGTAATATGGACACAAAGTAAGCACTAATGTGAACAACTTTTAGTACAACTATAACACCATATATTACATATACAGCTGAACCAATGGGACTAGTAGTAAGATCAACATATAAGGATAATTAAGAGTTGCCAGCTATAAGATCAATAAGAACATATAAGTCAATGAACATATACAAACTAAGACCCTTAAATAACATTATTAGTAATTATACCAATACTGATGTTGTAAGGATTAGCATAGTTCAACTATGCTTGTTATTCGATATAAGACCAATATGTGACATCAAGATCACTAGCTGGTAGTACTGTAATTCATATAATAACTATATACATAATTAGCTAAGTTCTATCATCTTATGAATACAAGACTCATCTTAACTACCTTTGTAAGCTCATATACTAATGGACTTACTTCATATATTTGTCATAAGTTGTGAGCTTTATTTTGACTTTGTAATTCACAGATCGTTAAACAATAACAACTTCTATAGCAAAGGTGACGATTCATGGTATTATTTTTCTTTAGGTTGCAACATGGCAAACTCAGCAAACATAATACCATGAATCGTCACCGTTGCTAGGTTGAACACTTGGTATCTTCTGTGAGATAGAGCTCATGTGGACAAAGTTCATGAACTATGTCCTCATGAACAATTTTGTTTGATGATGATATGTACAGGTATGTAGAAAAAATTTAATATTTTGAAAAAATAGTTATTGTAAGTGGTTTACTTCATTCAATCACTTAATAAAAATATATTGTACAGTCCAAGCTTTCATTGTGTTTAGAGCTTTTTGCTTCTGTATTCATGGAAAAATAGGACTATTTTAAAGTAAAAAGGTTCCAGTTTCAAATCGAGAACAATTTTTTATGATTCTATAGAATAATGAAAATATTTGTAGATATAATTTATGTTTAAATTATTAAAATATCAAATAAGTTATTAATTTAGGATTTAAATTAAGATTTAACATGTTCATGAACTGATTCCTTGACATAAAGAAATGTAACCTTCACTTAATATTTAACCATATTGGTTCCATTCATTTAAAACATGAAAAACACTTAAAAGATTGGCACATTAACTCCTCATACATCCAACAATATTAGCTATACTCATTTTAAAAAGTATTAGATGATATTAGGTATATTTAGGTCGTTATTAAAGAACTTAGTTTCTTTAGCAGCTAGGTCTTAGAATTTGTAGAATTAACATATATAATTTGTATATGTTTTGAGTTGATAGTTGTGTAAGTGTAGATATCATATCAAATGGAAAGAGATCAGTCTTCGAGGCAAAAGCGTAGGAGGTAATCCCATTCTTCGGGAGTTGGTGTCTCAATTGACAATCGAAGATTGTCAACTTCACCTCGTGATTCAAGCTTATTGTACAGTTCACATTCATCTGATCATCAACGAGGCTATAGGAGTACAGATGGTTCCCCTTTATCTTCTGTGGGAGAATGTCAATCTCGACCTTATGTCAGTATGAACATGAATCTTTTAATACATGTATAAATTGTATTTTTGTGTGTACGCAATTTGTACATGTTTACACATAACTTTGTTTGCATTTGAAGCAGATAGGGAGGAAGATCGAGCAAGGGAGAGAGACATGGGTGTAGAGCAAGGTCCCCAAGAGGCTCATCATCCTACACAGGGTGACGAAGGTCGAGCCAGGACGCAATTTGTTGAACTAGCCGAGGGTTGTACACCCATAACAACTTATCCATCTGATTTATCTGCGGAGCTTCCATGGGAAAGTGGTCTTTCAAAAACGACCCTTAAAAGTTGTAAATCTCACTATGATAAGCTGCAACGTGATCTTTCTTGTTTGGATCTCTTTCCAGAGAACAAACAAAGTTTAGAGATGGTATTGGGATCATTAAAAAAATTCATTGAGGTATATGAGGATCTTGGACAAAAAACAGATGGTTTTGTTGACTTGATGTGCAGAAGAAGGGCCCAAGTGACCGGTCCAGATAAGTGGGTTGTTGTGAAGGAGAAAGTGACCAAAGAATAGGCCATGGGAATGTTTAACTTCAAAGAGGGCCTAAAACAAAAAGCATTGAAAATGAAATATGTTAAGCACCCTCATCTTGCACATCATTTATATGATCGGTTCCTTGCAGCCTATGGTCGGTTGCCATGGAATGATGAGGTTTCTAATTATTTTGCCATATTTGTTTATGCCAAGTTTTTTTTAGATGTGAATCCAGACTATACTGATATTCATTTTGACTTTTACAGAGTTGGAAATGGGCGAATATATGATAGAAAAGATGCTCTTAGATATCCCACTACTCTTCGACCTTCACCTCAGATATTTCGCCCACCTAGGCTTGTGACTTGCAAATCGGAGATGGATCCCACAACAGAACTTGGGACAGCTGGAAGGCATGCTGTTTCTGAAGGTTTAACTTCAGCATTTTTAGGAGTTGATGTGGGATTGTGTTGAGAGAGGGCTCGAGCCACTATTCGGCAGAATTTTGTTTACAAAACAAACGATGAGTTAGATGGAATGAGCATTGAAGATCTCAAGGATTATGCTAAGGTTTGTTGTGATATAGCTTTGGATGTCCTGTCCAATAACACATCGAGTTTAGGAGAGGTTTGTGTACTTTCAATCTATTTACTTTTTTTATTCTTTTTGAATTGAACTTTTTGTTACATTATGTTTGTGTATGATATTATGCTTTTTTTTATGTATAGTAATAAATACATTACATAAATGTTTATTGGTTGCAATTTTCTAGAATGTTGAATGAACATAATTTTTGAGTCTCCACTAGTGAAAATGTTGAAAATGTAGAAGAGCATCTTGGAGAGGTATATTTATTATTTACATATTTATATTTATGTTTGAAAAATATTTTATCCTTTTTTTTATTTTTAATTTAACTATGTATCTTATTGTTAATTTGACTTATCCATGCAGATTATTTTAGATTCGAACTTTTTAGATGATTTTTCATCTCTTATGAGCTAATGATTTTAATTTTTTTGTTTCGGTTTTAAGTTAATTGCTTAATTTTAATTTTTTTGCTTGCACTATGTTTTATTTATTAACAAAATTTAAATTTTAGGGAAGAGAACATATGGAAATTGGCGGTGAACATATAGGTTCCTTGATGGATGTGAATATTGGCACCGAGGTAATTTTGTTCATAATGGAATTGTTCTCTGATATATAAGTTTAATATTTTAATTTTTTGAATTTATTTTAAAATAGTTTAAATAATTTATGAGATTCATAAATTGCTTTTATACATGTTACAGCTTGAGTCTTTTCAATCTCTTCGAGGTAAATGGAAGACTCCAGTGGAGGATAATGGCGGACTTGCATTTAGAGAATTTGAGGTAATTTTGTTAATAATTGAATTGTTCTTTGATATAAGTTTAATATTTTAATGTTTGAATTTAGTTTAAAATCGTTTAAATAATTTATGATATTCATAATCTGCTTTTATACATGTTGCAGGTTGGGTCGAGTCCAAGGGAAGACCTTAGTGGATGATAGTGGTGGACTTCTATTTAAAAAATGATTTATATTGTTATTTTTTTGTTGATATATACATTGTATTTTTGGCCATCGAGGAGCTTTATTTTTGGATTATACATATGTACATTGAACTCACATGTTCATTAATGTTTTTTTTTTAAATATATACACATATACATTGAACTTACATATTCTGTGTGGTAAATATTTAGAATATGTTTTTGCATGTTTATGAATGTATGTATTATTAAATTTATGTATGTATGTAGATGTAAAAAAATTTCAGTGTTGAGATATAAATAATGATAGGAATGCTAAGGATGAATGTTAGAAAGTTTTGATAGAAATGTTAAGAATGAATGTTAGGAATGTTAAGAATGAATGTTACGTTCATTTTAAGAATGAATGTTAGGAAGTTTTGATAGGAATGTTAGGAATGTTAATAATGAATGTTAGGAAGTTTTGATAGGTGCAATTTAATGTTACAAATATTAAGAATGAATGTTAGGAATGTTAAGAATGGATGTCAAGAATAAATGTTAGGAAGTTTAGATAGAATTTAGGAAGTTTTGATAGGAATGTTATGAATGTAAATAAGAATGTTAGGAAGTTTTGATAGGAATTTCAGGAATGTTAAGAATGAATGTTAGGTTCAAGTTAAGAATGCATGTTATGAAGTTTTGATAGGAATGTTAGGAATGTTAAGAATGAATGTTAGGTTCAATTTAAGAATGAATGTTAGGAAGTTAAAGTTAAGAATGAATGTTAGGTTCAAATTAAGAATGAATGTTAGGAAGTTTTGATATGTGCAATCTAATGTTATGAATGTTAAGAATGAATGTTAGGAATGCTAATAATGGATGATAAGAATGAATGTTTGAAATTATTGATAGGAATGTTAGGAATATTAAGAATGAATGTTAAGTTCAAATTTTGATAGGAATGTTAGGAAGTTTTGATAGGTGCAATCTAATGTTAGGAATGTTTGGAATGAATGTTAAGAATGAATGTTAGGAATGCTAAGAATGAATGTTAGGTTCAAGTTAAGAATGAATGTTAGGAAGTTTTGATAGGTGTAATCTAATGTCAGGAATGTTTGGAATGTTAGGTATGCTAATAATGGATGTTAAGAATGAATGTTAGGAAGTTTTGATAGGATATGAAGTTTTGATAGGAATGTTAGGAATGAATGTTATGAAGTTTTGATAGGAATGTTAAGAATAAAAGTTAGGTTCAAATTTTGATAGGAATGTTAAGAAGTTTTGATAGAAATGTTAGGAATATTAAGAATGAATGTTAGTAAGTTTTGATAGGTGCAATCTAATGTTAGGAATGTTAAAAAAGAATGTTTGTTTGATATATAGAATTTCAACATAAAACTTGAATTTCATATAAATGATAAATTGAAATTTGTATAAATGATTCATATTTTCAATTTTTAACTAATGATTCATATTTTCAATGTCCAGGTACATTTTTATGCCGCTGAAATCATGGAAAATGGGGATTTAACGATTTTTTGTTTTTTAATCATAATCAAAGATTACAGGATTGTGAAGCTTATGCTAAATTAGAGCAATGATTTTAGACAACAATTTGATGAATTTTCATCGATTTGTTGTAAATAATCATTGCTCTAATTTAGCATAAGCTTCACAATCTTGAAATTCTTCCTTGTGATTAAAAATCAAATGATCGTTATATCCATTTGCCATGATTTCAATTATGTGACCTTACACAAGTGATATTCTAAAAAACTCATGGATCATATTTATATGGATTGTTTAGACCACCACAAAACTAGTAATGGATCAACCCATCTAATGGATCAAGAATAATAATTTCTCATTTATTAAGTACATTAGAGAAGCATGAAATGGATCAGATGAATACAAAATCTAGCAGGTTTCTCGGTGATTCCTCACTTACATCATTCAGTCAAAAGTAAAGATTCGGGGTGGAGTGTGGGGACAATCACATATATTATCTCATCCCTTAAGTGGTCTAATAGACATATGGGGACTCAAATAAAGTACTTTACACAGAATTAAGACGAAATTACACATTAAAGCTTTTCATTACCAAATAATTTTCGAATTCATTTTAGTATACTAAAATACAATAATTTGAACTCTTATTCTAGTTCCCATTCAAGATCATAGTCATAGTTCAAAGAAAAAAATATATTGTACACAACATTTGACATGGACAAAAACATTGATCGATTCATTTTTGATATAATTAAAAACATTGCAATGGAATGCCGTCCTCAATTATCCGTTGATGGTCATATTTCGATAGTTTCTATTTTTTAGTTTTTAATTGTTTTTTCGATGGAACTTGTAACAATTTTATTCGAGATGCACATACTAAATGACTATATTGACAACATATAACATTAGGTTCATAATCCTCAAAGTAGACATAATTTTCAGTCATATGGGTATGCTGAAAAAAACAGCCTTTTAAAATGATGGATCTTCTCTCGTATGTATATCCGTTGTCATTGTAATCCTCCAATAACTTCATCTTTCCTTCAGTGCATCGCATCAATTAATACTTCACATTTTCGTTGTTTTTTATAGGTGCAATCACAACGAAACATCCCCTGTGCAAATTACAATTGGCGTTAGGGTTTTTAAATCAGTTAAATTGACTATACACATAAGGTGATGGAAAAAAATGAACAATCGAAAAAAAAGTTGTAAGATCGTTACATTCTCTAACAAGATCAGAAATTCTGTCACCATCAGATGATATTGCTATTTCTTCTGATTCTAATTCTTCTACGCTTGCTAGTGGCATTTTTCCTTTAGGATTAATCTCTGTGTGTTTCCAATGTTTTACGTAGCTGTTCGTTATGTTTTCATAAACTTCTATAGATTCAACATTTTCAGTGCAAATATGAAAAAAGTATTATTGCTTTCTACTGTCAAATGCAAACACGTTTCGGAAGGATTTTGTTTGAATAGAGTGAAAATATCTATTCCCATGTATGGTGCTAGCGTCGTATGGTATTGATCTATTTATATCTTGGAGCCCAACAAGCCAAAAAAACCTACACAATAAATGATAAATCACAAATAACAACTTTTGATGTTAGTGTACATTTTTTTAAATTGACAATTAATATAAATTAAAAAAATCGTGTACATATCTGCGCACATCTTTTGATTATAATCATAGCTTAGATGTAATTTACACCATTGGACAACCTCTGCAACTGAATGAAATCGTGCAGAAGAATGGTTCATTTTCCATCTTTGAAGTGCTCTTTTTACGCATGCTACTGCACCATCATGTTCACCTTTTCCATGTCCAGTTTCAAAGAAATTACAATGATGTTAATATTCAATGCTTTATGAAGTCAACATAACCAATAAAATGACTGTGAAGATTTAAATTGTCCTGCACATCCATCCGACCATATCCAATGTTCATTGAATCTAACTTCACGTATTTTTAGTGAATCGTAGAAAATATTTTCAATATAATGCTAAACAAAATGTGTATCATGTATATGATCATCGTTGATATAAAATTGATATTCTTTAATCACATCCCAATTGTCACATGTACTTTTAATGCCATCAACATCCGATTGAGAATGTATATATAAAACATGGACAAATATCAAAACTTGGTTAGAATGGTAGTATTCACTTTGTATCTCTTTTTGTGCAGCAAATGTGTAGTTTTATGCAAAATCAACCACTGACAAAATTGTTCCTGGTGGAAAAATTTCACGAGACTGTTTGAATTGAAGGTCTTGATATCGTGCTCTATGTGAATGCTTGGTGTATTTATAAATTTCACTTTCAAATTTCTTGAGAAAATATGTCACACATATTTTATCTTCTCGCAAATCAATTCTTTTGGAATGTGCATCACTAGAACTTGTAACATAACTGATGTATTCATATCTTCTCCAATCAACGGTTATATTTGGCAACGACTGATAATTATCGATAGGATATTTATTGTGGAATAAGACCAGATTTCCACAACGATGACAATGTTTTCCATTGACACATTTCTTATTATAAAATACTTCATTGTGATCTCTCTTACATAGAATTTGAGATATGAATTCACGTATTGTGGGCAGAGGTGGTGAATTTTTCCAAAACATTTTACCAAATTCAAGAAACGTGTCGTAATATAATTGAAATTGCACATGATAACATTAACAACATGTGTCACGTATAGTAATAGGTCTAACATACCATGGTTTTTGTTGCACAAATGTAGTGATTGACAAATTAATTCCACGATGATCTTCCTTGAATTTATCGAACAATTGTACTCGTGTCATTTCCATTATATGTTTTGGATTGCCTTCATAATTATTTCATGATACTCTTTATCATATCACATCCCTTGAATTTGGTGAAACTCGAGCATGTGCCAACCAATATTCCCGTACAATATCTTTAACACCTGCTCCCATCTTATCTTTGTAAGGATGTCTACAAATAATTTTCCAGCAAGCTGGTTCGTCATTTTCATTTATTTGCATTCTGAATTTGCTATGTTTATATAATGTCTTTCTTGAGGTTCCAACTGTTTTTTCTAGTTGTGTTGTCAAACGTTTTTGTCTAGTACTAGCTGAAACAATTACTGTTTGAATTGCTCTACGTGCAACACTAGTATCTTTCTTCCTGGATTTTTCAAATTTGTTTATTGCATTACCTATATTTTCTATCACATTATGTTTTAATTTCGACTCTTTTGTCCCCTTGTGAATACCCAATAGTGACGTAGCACCTTCTAATTTATTGGACACTAATAAACATCTCAAAATGTGTGCTTTTCCTACTATTGAATAATCCTTCAAAACATCATCATAAAATTTTGTAGCACGATATTGTGCAACATGTTTGGGTATTTTTTTCCATATTTATTGCAATCAATGGTGAAAGCACCTATACATCAAGTTGAATTTAATTTAACATATATCCAAAAATACAATTCATTACAAAAAATGAATTTGGAAAATACATGATATATGCATACCACGTCCAATTTCTGGATCTTGAACTTGATCTTCAATATTGACTTCATTGACATTAGAATGTAAATCACTATTTACATCTTCAACAATGGTCTCTTCAACTTCAATTTGTTCTTCTTGTACTCTATTTTTAATTTCCATTTCATCAACATTATCATGTAAATCTGTATTTATATCTTGAATAATTGTCTCTTGCGTTTCTACAAACCTTGCTTTTTTGGCATGATATCTGAGTTTTTGTTTTTCTCTATTATCATCATCATCACGTTTACGTTCACATTTTCTTTGACGGTTTCTCTTACTGTCCATAATTGTTTAATCTATATATGATAAATTAAAGAATAATCACTTTATGGTATAAAAAAAATTAAGATTTAAAAACAGTTTCAAAATTTATAAACATATGAACTGAAATTTACTTCACCTTATCAAAATCTTGTAAGAGTCTTTTGGAGAAAAACTCATTGGAAATAAATTTCCTTTGAAAAAACCCCTTGAAAAGAAATCTTTTTTCAAAAAACATTCTTGGAAAGAAATACTAACTCCTTGACAATAAATATGATTTGAAAAAACCCATTGGAAAATAATAAGAACACCTTCTAAAGAAATCTTCTTTGTAAATCCACTGGAAAAAAAAACTTCTTTGAAAAAATACCTAGGAAAAAAACCTTCTTTAAAAAAATCACTTGGAAAAATACTTTGAAAAAAAAACTCATTTGCAAAAATATCTTGGAAAAAAAATTCTTTGAGAAAACCCTTGCAAAGAAATAACTCCTTTGCAAAAATACCTTGAGAAAACAACTCTTTGAAAATAACATTTTCAAATAAATAAGAAGGAAAAATACATCTCATTTCCAAAATACCTTGAAATCAAATCTTCTTTGCAAAAATATCTAGGAAAAACAATACTTTGAAAAAACCCCTTGCAAAGAAGAAAAAAAACTCTTTGAAAAAACCCTTTGCAAAGAAATAATAAGTGCAAAAATACCTTGGAAAAAAACTCTTAGAAAAAAACCCTTGCAAATAAATAACTCCATTGCAAAAATACATTGGGAAAACAACTCTTTGAAAAACCCCCTTTCAAAGAAATAAGAAGGAAAAATACAACTCATTTGCAAAAATAGCTTGGAATATTTTTTTTTTTTGCAAAATACCTTGGAATAAAAACTCTTTAAATGCACAATTTGGAAAGAAACCTTCTTTGAAAAAAACACTTGGAAAAATACTTTGTAAAAACAAACTCTTTTGCAAAAATATTTTGGAAAAGAAATACTTTGAAAAAACCCATTGCAAAGAAATAACTTCTTTGCAAAAATACATTGGAATTTTTTTTTTTTGAAAAAACCCTTTGCAAATAAATAAGAAAAAATACCTTGGAATAAAAGCTCATTTGCAAAAATGCCTTAGAAAAAATCTCTTTGAATGTACCCCTTGGAAAGAAATAAGAAGAAAAATACCTTGTAAAAAAAACTCCTTTTGCAAAAGAAATATCCTTTGAAAACCTCTTCAAAAATATTTTGACCAGAAATATGCAAAAATAATGAATTTATTTAGTTTTATTTATACAAGTATAGACAACGTATTTTTTTTTTCCAGCCGACACAATTTTTTTTGCGTTTGGTTATTCGGCCGAATAACCTTTGTTGTAAATAATGGTTTTATTACGGAAAAAAGGTTATTTAGCCGAATAACCTCTGAGACCTGAAAACTTCACCGTTCTGCACAGTTTTAAGGTTTTTCCATTTTCGGAAGGTAAAAACAATCTCTTACACTACAAAGCGACTGTCGGACTTGATACCATTAGTTTCATCATTGAATTTACTTTCTGTATGTATATATTTTGTTGTGTATACATGAGATCTGATATTTTTAATTTTTTTTGTCTTAACATGTGTCGAGTTTGGTTCATCTTTTCAAAATGCGGTGAAATAAAAAAGCCATAATTTTAAAAATACACCACCAAAAAAATTGAAAAATATATGGTGCAGTTAATTGGTGTGTCTAATTCAAAAGGATATTCGTAGATTTTTTAGTTTTATAGTCAATTGAGAGAAACGTTTTGCAACACAAAACATGTTGAAAATCGACAAGGTTTCCCCATTGATCGAATTCAAAAAAATATGATAATTAGTATATAGATCCATTGATTACAAACTTATAGTCCTGCAGTAGTATATTGTGTGTAGATTGTCGTAGCATATTTTTTTTTTGCAAAAAACAAGCTTAACAATGATTTTATGTTTGCGACAAAACATGACTATTTTGTAGTCCTTTCATTTTATAAGAACACACTATCAAACATTTGCCAAATTGGCATATCAAATCTCAATAAAAAAATTTGAAAAAATTATGAATAGAAAGCTAACATAATTTTCTAAAAGTTTTCTTTTCAGTGAAAAGTGAAATCTTAAACAAAAATATCACTTTTATTCGCCCAAAGTTGAAAAACATGAAAAAATCAGATTTATTTTCTCACAAGACCCCCCAAAATAGACACCCATCTTCGTGGATTCACCCCAGACTCCATACAAAACAGTTACCTTAGCCTCCTTGATTTCCTTCTGACTGCACAATAGTGAAACACATCATTGCCATTTGTGCTCATAAATCCACCAAGTCAACTGCATACACCATTTGCCACTTCACTGTAATGACCAGAGACAAAATGGATAGATTTGGAGCAAAAATTTATCAACAAATTGGCTCACAGGTTCAGTGATTCCTTTCAGTTTGCATTCTAAAATAATAATTATCTCCCATGTTCTCTCCGATATATCTAGGCATGGAAAATTCTCTCAGAATTCCATATTCTTGTCCCCCCCATAAAGAATGGACACCAATTACGTTTCCCCTACATGCATAAGTCCATGCATGCAACTTGGAACCACATGGGCTCTCCCTCTCAACCCATTTTTTATTATATATATATATAAACCACCCAAAATCCCACTTAATTGTAATTAAATAATAATTATAATTTTAATAATATAAAGTCATTTAATGGGGTAAGGACTTAGGATAAACTTAGAGACTTATATATTTAACAGGGTTGTACCATGGTATCCCACCTAAGACACCTAACCCCCTTATATCTCTGGTGAATACACAAGTCCCTGATCTTTTCAGCGTACTGCCTCATCACATCCAGTTGTGGATTTTTATTATTAATATTTACAAAGTACAAATTGTTTAGTCTTACAAGCATTCATAGTCAATATTTACATCTTAACAACATCAGACTAGGGGTTTCAAACAATGGGTGTTACAAACATAATCCTTGACATTAGGATTATTGTGCACTATTCACGTGCAAGGAATACGAAAGGTCATTAGTGAATATGAGGATTCACTCAGGAGTCCAAGAGATCTCTTGGGAAGTTGAACCCAAGGATCATCCTCATGTATATATTGTACATTTGTGAATGAGAAAAATTGCACTTAACACCTATCTCTTCTTGTCCTTGTGATTATTCTTCTTGCATATTTGGCTCTGTGACAACCAATCATTCATTTGCGCGAATGTGCACCTAACAATGAAGATAAACATAGTGAGGCCAACTAACATGTTTTTGTGGGGAACCTAATGTTTTTGCGGGACCCTAGATCTAGACTTCACCTTTATCCACCCTTTTCTCCGACATACTTCTTTACCAAGAGACATTTAATTTCCCTTCCCTATCAGGTGACCCTTAAGAGAATAATGAACTATCTGCCTTTGAATGTGCCTCACAATTGAATAATCTCTTTCATATAGTTAAATGTATGAAACTCAAACATATTCAAACATTTTTATCCCACTAAACCAAGTTAAATCTCATGATTTCTTATGAGTTTTTTCAAAATTTAAAAATAACTGAAATTAATTTCTACCAACTACTTGCCTTCAATAAAATGGCCATGGATCTTATTTTTTTTTGCACGAGATGCACAAATATCATTGTGAAAATTCTGTGGGATTCCTCTTTACAAACTAATATAATCGGGGATCTCTTTGTTCAAACAAACAATCATGAACATAAGTATTGTTCGCCTAGATTGGGCACATTTGAATCAACCAACACTGTCAAAAAATCCTATAATACAGAAATGGTTGGAAGAACTTCAAAAGCTGACTGTCTAGGATAAAACCATGACAAAACCATTATCTCCAATGGAACTTCCAAGATGGAGAGACTGGGTAAAATATTCCATTCCAGTAAAATTACAAGGTTTGTATGCGAGGGATGTCTGCAAATAACAAGGGCCTGCATTGAATGCAATAGGCATGTACATCTCGTGCTCCTCCAAGCTCAAAAGCTACAGTTCCTAAAACGGACTCACCATTCATTAACAACTTCATAAATAATACTCAAACAATGTTTAAATCTCTCTATACATCTTCACATCTAATGGATTCAGAAATATAGGGGTTTATTCTCAGCTTGATTTGGAGTTGTATGAACTTAACATATTCAAACATTTACTCAAACATCGTACTGACATCATCAACCTGATCACATATTAGATGAATACACTTTTCTCGGCTGAAGCTGAAGGTAGTTGAAATCTCATCTATCAAAATATAAATGCATCCTTCTAGACCTATATCATACCTTGGTACCGTTCGGAACAAGAGTCTGATATTTTCATCCGCTTATTGATCCTTTCCGCGGGGCGAAACTTCAGCTACATGCCAAACACCAAACGTAGCACATTTCTATTTCAACAATAAAACACATATAAAAGTATGCATGGCAAGACTTAGGGAATGGGTGGAGGGACGACAAATTTACGAATAGTGTCTTAGAATTAGAAACCCGCCCTTAGATTAAATTCGACATAATAATTGAAATTTGACAATAAATCATAACTTCCCAATCATGATCTAATTTTATTTAATTATATCTTAACAACTAATTTTATTTAATTATATCTTAACAACTAGAAGGAATTTGACGTCTATTAAATTTATTAAAATTTACATGAATAATATTGAAAAAACTAAAAACCAAAATTTATTATCTTTTAATAAAGTAAGGCCTTTGCATCTATACTTTGCATATTTGTCCACTTCGTCAAATCTCTTCTTTTCATCTTTGACTACAGACTGATTGCACATATATACTTTCTTTCCATGTTTGATCGCTTTGCCAATTCTTTCTTTCTTTGACAATATGTACACTAATTGAATGGGTTATATTTTATAAATTATTACAAGGTTTTTATCTATTATAATAGAAGTAATATATAGTTAATATTTTAATTTAATTGAATATATATTTGTATTTAGAAGTAATATATGTACTTAATATTTTAATTTAATTAAATATATATTTGTATTTGTTGATATTTTAATTTAGCTCAATATAGATTTGATTTTAATTTATCTTTAAGTGTATGAGTATATTTATCACTTAGTTGTAGAGAATCTAACAATAAGTTAACATGAATTTAATCATAAGTTAACAATAAGTTAATCATGCATGTGATAGGGGCATTACAAGGCTTTTTGAGTGATCCAACTTGACATTAAAAGTTTATTTAGTTTTGAAATTTTTGTTTAATATATATGATCATCTCCTATTATATTGATCTGATGGATGTAAGTATATCTTAAGAATTTCTTGAGAATGCCCCAGAAGGTTTTCTTACTCTTTTGGTATCTATAGTCTATGTTGAGAAGAACATTTATGTACTATTTGATTCTTAATCGAATATCAATAGTATGCTTTTTCTGCTGGAAAAAAAAAAATTTAACATGAATTTGAAAGTTATATTTATATTTTTTTATGATTGTTTTTAAATTTAAGTAAAAAATTATTTATATTTTAAGTTTATTAGAATTTGATATTTATAAAATTTAATGTAATTATATTTAAAGGGTGAAATCGTGAACTTGGGAAACACTTTTGTGACAAACAGAGTGAAAAAAACGGAGCACGGGCGGATGATCACGCGAAAATAAGTCAACCTCAAACTCTAGACTAAGAGTTTAAAAAACTCTAGGCCGAGAATTTTGAGATTTCAAACTCTCGCCCGAGAGTTTAAAAAAAATCTAGGCCGAGAGTTTGAACCAATCATCATGCTGTATTTTTAAAAAAACTTTCGGATGAGAGTTTGAACTAAACTCTCGGTTGAGAGTTTGGAAGATATTTTTTCTCCTGAGAGTTTATGGTCAACAAACCTGCAAAAATATATGGCATCTTTTCGGAACCTGCAACTTCAGCAAGTCCGAACCTCTGCAAATTCCAAATATTATTTGTTGGACTTGGTAGCAATGGATTCATCTCCGAATCTAGTTTCCAATGATATAATAATTGTTTCATTTTGACTTGAATTTCTATTTATTAATATTTTTTTTAGAAACCTTATCCCTTAAGAATTTTATTACTTTGAAAATCACCCGAAATGAAAATTCAATATCATAACAAAGACAACACCAAAAAATTTGAAATTTCACAGATATCATAATTGGCTCGTCCTTTTCAAAAGGGTACTTTTAGTTTTTTCCAATAAGAGTCACATTTGAAAGAAAATGTGAATACAAAAACATGTGTCGATAATGCACCATTTTCTAAACATACGTTGTTTCGATAAATAATTAAAAATAGTTTCCAAGTCTTAAAAAACTCAAAATATAGTCCAGGATCCAGTGTAGTGTGTGTAGATTATGAGCCTACAAATGTTTTCCCTAAAATGAATAACCATCTATCAAAAAACCATCGTCAACACAGGTCACTCATTATCCATACCTAAAATTTTCAAGTTTATGCTGTCTGTTGACAACAAATTTGTCCCACGATATGTCCATAAAAAAAAAAAAAAAAATTCGAGTAGAAAGCTAATTCAATTCTCTAAAAGCTTTGTGTTTACTTCAAGTTGAAATTCCTAAGGGAGATATGGGTTTGAAGAGGTTGAAGTTGAAAAACATAAAATTTAGCAGTTTTGTTTGTAAAAAACAAGCCAAAATTGTTTCCCAACTTCATGTTTTCACCCTAAAACTTCATAAAAATATATTGAAAGAGGGTCCTCGCATGAAATTGAGGGACCCTTTAGATGCAAACATGCATTTGCAGAACGCACAAGTATTCAATAAAACCAAAACGTGCGAGCGTTTCGTAGAACTAGGCATAGGTGAGCTCTGAGCCTGCCATGTCAGTTAACATGTAGGATAGGATTCCATAACTCACACGCGTTATGGATCACTATAACACACACGTGTTATGTATCACTATAACGTGTGCACATTATGGATCATTATAACACACACGTGTTATTGTAATCATCAAAACCTTATTCAATAGTTTATTTAATAGTTTCTATGGGTTAGGAGGTTAAATAGGGATTTGATGTTAGGGGCTTAGGGATTAGAGATGGGGGGTGGTTAGTGGTAGGGAAAGGGGGATTAGGAGAGAGAGAGAGAGAGAGAGAGAGAGAGGTGTAAAACTAAGGAAGAGAGAGTGAGAGAGGGGGGGGTTAGTTAGGGGTAAGGGTCTAGAGGGGGGTTAGCGAGGGGGAGAGAGAGATAGAGAGAGACTGAGAGAGGGGGTTGGTAATGGTTGGGGGGGGGGGAGAGGGAGAGAGAGAGGAGAGGGTGTTATTTGTAGGAAGTGAGAAAGAGGTATGGGATGTGTGGTTAGAGGTAGGTGGAGGTGTAGGGAAGAGAGAGAGACTGAGAGAGCCCGAGTTAGTAAGGGCTAGGGAGAGGAGGCGGGAGAGATAGAGAGGAGGGGGTTTTGGGCTAGAGGGAGTAGTAGAGATATAAAAAGAGTAGGATGGTTAGGGATGGGGGAGAGGGGATTTAGAGAGAGAGAGAGAGAGAGAAAGAGGTGTAGAACTAGGGAAGAGAGAGTGATGATGATGATGATGATGAATATCATGATGGTGATGATGATGATGATGAGGATTATGATGATGATGATGACAAAGATGATGAAGATGATGATGAAGATGACGATGATGATGACGAAGATGAAGATTATCGTGATGAAGATGATGATGATAATGATGGTGATGATAAAGAAGAGGATGATGATGATGATCATCATCATCATCCTCATCATCATCATCATCCTCATCTTCACCATCATCATCTTCATATTCATCATCATCATCGTCATATTCATCATCATCTTCATCATCTTCATCATCCTCATCACCACCATCATCATCATCATCGCCATCTCCATCATCATCATCATCATCATCATCTTCATCATTTTCATCATCATCGTTATGGTCCTCATCACCATCATATTCATCATCTTCATCATCATCATATTCATCATCATCATGATCAACATTGTCATCATCATCATAATAATTTGTTGGCTTGTATAACTGTTCTTGAGGTTTTCTATAAAGACCCAGGTTCTGCGCAGTTCAAGGAACCAACAAAACCCCTTTTCATCAGTCCTTTCGGCAACAATCTGTGAATAGACTGAGCTCTCACCCGAGGTGAAGTAATGGGGGGCCTACGAAATCAAGTTTCCACAACCAGGTGATGAGTGTTTACACAAATTGACGTGCAGCGTGCTACAAGACTCGCGCTAAGAACTTTGGATTGCGCGAAGAACCACCTCTTCACGGCTAGCACTTAGGCTACCGCGCATCCAAGGACTGCACAATGCAGGATGGTTCTTGATAATAGGATAGCACAATGGACGACTGCACTTCCTCTTGATACTTATGTAACCTTCTGTGGATCTTACTTAGTGTGGAAAGACGCATTCAAAAATCATAATAGACCGCTATCCTTGTGAACTCATACACTAAAACAAGCAACAATATCACTGGGAACTTCTGGTGCTGCGCTAATTGTTTCTTCGATTAATTCATGCGTTCATCTAACTGCGAAATGAATGGTGCATCCGACATTCATTAACACATTGTTGTTACTTAACATATTATTCCCATCTTTCATCCATATAGTGAATACATATAAAAGCAATAGCACATGCATTCATAAACAGAGTCTTAACCATCCACATAAGCAAATACACAGATCTAAATGCATACAATCAATCACATAACACATAATTTAACGTGGTTCACCCCCAGGATGGGAGCTATGTCCATAGGAATTGTTATATTATCTTTGGGAAGGGTACAATAGTTTCAGTCTGTGCACTCAGCTACAGACTCTCTTCTCTCTCTGTAGGTATCTGTGCACGTAGCTTGTAGAACCTTTTACAATAGCATTCTCTTCTTAACACTTAGAATATTTTACAATGAAGATTATTCAGCTACTAGAGATTAACCCTTTCCCTTACAAAATGTTCCCTTTTATAGATCGTGCACTAAGGTCACGTCTTTATAATCAAATGGGACAAAACCCTAAGGTTACCCAAAACCGTCATGGTTTCTCCTCTAACTAGGACTGCTAGGCTCTGATAGGGACTTCTCTGTCATGGCCATCCTTCTTTGCGTGGTCACGTCGCTTTCAGCCCCCCTGCCAAGGTCATGTCGATAGGTTGCTTTCACCATTTCATTCCTTGTCTTACGGCTTTATGTAGCTGGTTCACATCGTGCTGCCTCTGCTCGTTTGACCGACCGCTTTCCTTCCGCATCACTCTTTACCCACATGTTGTTAATCATGGAGTATATTAACAAAAAATAGACCGCCAATGGTCTAACCGGAATGTGTACCGTTATCCTTCCAAATTCTTCCTTGCCAGATCTTCACGGATCAGGATCTTCGCAGTGCTTTCTCGCCGTAGTGATGGTACTCCATAGCATTGTAACTTTGCGGTGCTGACTTCCTTCCTCTGCCAATGCTATGTTATGTTGTATCCTCACAACTCCCCAAAACTATCTTTGCCAAAAAGTCTTCATCTTAGTTGTGCTGCAGCTCCAAAACTGTTCTTCTCAAAATTGCCTTACTTGGGCCAAGCCCAACAGGCCCCTAACACTTACATGTGGCTCATCCCCAAGCCACTCTCAACTTCTGCTTCTCCTAGCTACTCTTCCTCTTGCTATGCTACCTTAGCAACGAATTCTTGATACGTATCACTCAACTTTGCAACCGTTTCCTTTGTATCCTACTCAATTTGCTTGACGGTCTCCAATACATCAAGTGTTATGTCATCCCCAGTTTTCTCTTATACTGAGTCATGTGCGTTGCAGAGCTCTGTAAGTTTTTCTTCAATCGTCTGTGTTAGTTCATGGGCTTCCTCCAGCAGGGGTTGCGATTTATCTCCGACTTCATCCTCCCTATCTCTGAACATTTGAAGTTCTCTTTTCAGTTCTCTGACTTCCAGATATCTTTGAAGTTTATCTTTCGACTGTAGGGCCTTCACCTCCGCGTCAAGGGCGTCTAGCGCTGCCTGCTTTGCTTTCAAAGTGGTTTGGACCTACATCAACTCAAGGTCCTCTTGCAGCATAGTGAGTACTCTTTTAGTTTCGTCCAGCAAGTCTTAACACTTTGCTACTTCGTTGGCTATGCTATCTGCGACAGCTTTCACTTTTGCTTCCTTAAGCTGTTTTTGATCAAGTGGTGTCTTTGGAGGATTCTGCACTTCCAGAGTTCAATCTTTGATTTATAATCCACCTCCATGTTTGTCATTTATGCCTTAAGATCACTGACTACTGAGCCGATCTTAAGAATAATGTTTGCGAGCTTTGGCTGCTCGACACACTCTGTGTTCGCTGCACAAACTAAAGCGATGGTTTGCTCTATCCTTTTCTATTGCTCTTGTGCACTGTCAAACTCCTTTCCTTTCTACACACTCTCTTCTTCCATTTGCTTGTAATTTTCTTGTAACTCATGATGGCGGCTATTGATGACCCTATCTCGGTCATGAATTTCTTCCACAAATTGCAGATGTAGGTTGTGCAGTCCTTCAAGTGGAAACATCGCAATGTCGACGTCCAGATGCTCTATTCTCTGCATGTGTGGTGCTAGTTCATCGCGAGGTAAGATGACACTTAGCGGATCCATGTTTAACAATGCGCAATATCAATGCCATGGTCAGAGCTAAAGGTGTTTGCTTCAGCTGCGATGTTCTGGCTGATTTGTCTTCTAACTTAGATCTCTGAGCTAAGTCGCGCTAGACTTGCTAAAACTTTGTCACTATGCCTTGCAAAGTAGTGAGGTTCTGCTCTAGATTTGCTTTAATATCCTCATTCTTGGTGTCTTTGACGGCCAACATATCTCCCATATGCACAGTGACCATGGACGCGATCATGTCATAATCATCATCATTTAACTTCGTGTCCAACTGGCCCTTTGAAGCCTTCTACTTCTTCTTCTGTACTTTCTCCTGCACGGAGCTTCCGAGCTCCTTCCTCTTTCCTCACGGTGACTCTTCGACAATAGGTGTCAGAATTGGATTAACTTCTTCGGAATCACTGCCAATGATCATAGGTCCTTCGACCTTCCATTCAATTATCCATTCCTTCATGATGGGGTCGATATATGCCTCATCCATGTGATAGTTCCCTTGGAACCATTCTAGGTTTGTCTTCTGTGCCTTTGCTGAAATGTAAATGGAATGCATGTTAGCACAAAAATTTATGGTGCAAATATATTTAGATGTTACCTCTTTGGATATCCATGGTGTTTTAACAATGACCTCACACAAATGCTCGAAATATATGTAGGAAAATTCATTCGACACGCGTTGTCTTTCTGGTATTAAATTTGCCCACAGATTCGTATATCTAGGTCCTCTACAGTGATTGCTGCCAGCGATGAGGCCCACATAGTGTTTTGGGTCCTTCCATCCCACAAACGCAATCAAGACCATCAACCAGCTATAGTGGAAGTTGCTGCCGTGCATTTGTGTGTCTCGTATATCTTCTAGAAATTCATTCAACAGGTATTGACACCAGTAAAATCTTCCGCCCGTCACGGCCTTCACCCCTAGGAGCACCGCTTTGGCTGGTACTTCAATAGGTCTTTCCTTCCGCAGAATTTTACTTGCTAGCAACTGTGTTATGAACCACGTAGCATCATCGGCTATATCATCTGTGATGAATCTTCTCTTTCCTTTCGGGAAGTTGCATGTTGACTTCATCTGTGCGAAAACCTCCTTTTCCTTGTGCTTGCCTTAAAAGAATCACTTAGGTTCCTCGCCTCGCTTGCTTAACCCTATTATGTGATGGTTCAGGTTGATGTTCAGGTCGACGTTCCTATCCAACCATAGATAGACTTGGTGTGTGCATGAAATGAGTGTGCGCACCACTGCATTCAATTTTGGGCTTCGATCAAAGTGAGGGAGCCTTAACAGGTTGATCAACCCTGATTCAACTACTCCAAATAACCAGTTCTGTGTGACCAACACAGAATTTCCCTTCACTTTCTTCTTCTAGCACATATACTGATCTGGATAAAATTGCTGGTACCTCAGCTCTGCCGGTTCCTTTTGCATTTGAAGTAAGTCATGGTCCTCGAACTTACATTCTGCGGTCTCACCCAACAGATTTTTCTCTAGTTTCACATGTTTGGATATTGGTGGAAGCGGTATCTCACACTTTGCATTCTTGGACAGCCTAACGGCTAGTGAATCCTATGCAGGCAGGGAAATATACTAAGGTGTCAGAGTAAGTGGGATTTCTTTATCGCTGAGCGACACTTCTAGCAGCGTGGAGGTCATCTTCTTTGGTTTTACCTTCTCCACCACTGGTTCCTTTCCTTTGGCTTGCATAGCTGTGGAATGTCGTGGAGATTGGCTTGAACCCTATCCCTGCTCTGTAGCAACCTTCTTAGCAGGGGTTCTCATCAACCTTTCAATCCCTCCGTACTTAAACACCCTCACAGTCTCCTTGACTGTAAATTCTTGCTCAATAGAAGAAGTTTCAAACATTCACTCGGTAATCTCTTAACAAACTCATGGGATCACTTATCGCTCACTGTAAACAAATTCAAGCTATGGCTCACAGAAAAATTTCAGAGTTTCGGTAATTCCCACGAGTCCAAATACAGTGGTATTTATAGGTGCAGTTAGGCTCATTCGTGCCCATCAACGGTTAGAAAAGCATTAAGTGGCATATCTGTTGGCCAAACCCGTTGAGAATTCGGGTCCTTTCCTTCATTAATTCCTTCAGAACGGCTATTTCCGCGTTAAATGGTCAAGCAGTCATTGGCAAAAGCACTGTATAACGGCTAGTTTTCCGACCAACATTGTAACAGCTAGTTTCTTGGAGTGTTGCATCGTCACTACTTCGGTCCAGTTACTTCGCGGTGCCTTGCTTCTTGGTTCTGAACTTTGCATGTTCTTTGCTTCATTGGATTTGTGCAACTACATTTTGAGCTTCGTATTGTGTGGTTCTTCTTTTCTTTTCCTTTTTCTTTATCTTTTTCTCTCTCTTTTTTTTTTTTTTACTTCGCAGCTTCATTCTACTGAGGGTTCTACGTAGTAGGGCTATCCTGATAGGGTTTTAGCCTACTTCCATTGACTAATCCAGGTATATTGTCTCCAGCTAACATGGCTAACTGAACTGCGCCACCGTTAGTAACATGCACAACAGTATATGGGCCAAGCCAATGCATGATGCAGAGGCATTAGAGCTTAGGCAGATTAGTCAAAGTTGATTGACATGAGTAGACTAACCAAAGGGAATTCCAACAACCATTGGTGTGGATGAGCAGGTTGGATGTCGAAGTCAATAAGTTGAGTAGAAGATTGTCGAGGTGCGTCGACAGGAGGAAAGAGGTCGAGAGTCGACATGTCAATGGTCGACAGACGACTGTCGACAGTCGTCATGTGAATGTGTACAAGAAACAAGTTGTTGCGGAGTCGTAGTAACATTGACATGTTGTCGGACCATGACATCGACAAGGTTGGCATGAGCCAAGTGAGGAGGACGGGATGGAATGGCGAAGCCTAAGTAAAGAGTGAAGCCAACAGGTGGGTTGAAGATGACAGAGGACATTATGGCCTACACAATGGATTACTGTAGCCTATCAAAAGGATGCGTAGAAAGTCAAGGAGAGTACTTGGCAACAGTTCGAGGTTGATAAGGAAGTTAATAGCAGTTATTGCAGGTGGTTGAATACTTGACAGATGTCACCATAGGTGGAGGCTGTGCAGCATGACAGGGGGCACTGACAGTTGTAGGTCTGCTGGATCATGGAAGGATCGACTGACAGAGGATGCGTGTCTTGGGGATCAGAGTGATCTCAAGAATAGCAGCAGCAGAGTAGAAGGCGAAGGGATTAGATTAGTGGAGGTAGAGTCACTCACGCAGGGAGTGAAGATCAGTTGGAAAAACTGGAGAGAGTGGAGCTCAGAGAAGGTTTGTAGATTAGATAGAAAAGTCAGACATTTATAGATAACAGAGATCGGATCCATAGATCAGTGAGTCCATGCATTTCGGAGAGGCCGTTAGAGGGTGAAGGTCAAGATAGAGACACAACACATTTTACTTTTGTATTGTAAAGGTTGGGGCTGACTTAGATTATGTGTTCACAAGTATTTCAATTCGACATTGTAACACTATATTGATTAGAAGTAATATAAGCCAACTTCATGGCATCCTGTTTTACACCACGTTTTGTGTAAGCATCGTGTGTATGTGTTGAATCGTTAAGCAAGAACCTTTGTCGATAAGGCACCTTGTGTCAGTTGGTATCAGAGCTCGGAAGTAAGTCTGGTCGAGTTGAAGCAGTTGAATCCGTTGAGCGGAAGAGTCTGCGAGAGTGTTTACAGCTCCAGATGTGGTTGGGTAGAGTTGTGCACGACTGTGAAAGTATGGTTGCGATTGGACGAGTGGGAGTTTCAGCAGAGGTTGAAAATGGCTCACAGAGGTGTTAATGTCTGAGGATGAAGAGCACATGGCGTAGCAGTCACAGTTGATCATGAGATGTTCGATGAGTGCGTCCGAACAATGCGAACTTTGACAAATGAAGTCGCATTGATCAAAGAAAATCAAAGGTGTGGTCATATTCCTGATGTGCTAGATCACAGCAACGAGGAAGTCAAAGAAGTGGAAGCACAGGAAGCCGTAGCAAAAGAACTAGAGGAAAAACTGATCAAAATTCTGATGGATATGAGGGGTCGGACCAAGATAGATGTACGTACCTACTCAATAAGTCTGGATCCAGAATATTTGATCGACTAGTTCAGAGAAATGGAGAAATACTTCGACATAGAGCAGATCGAGGATCCTAAGTGGGTTAACACTGGATGTCTGAGGTTGAAGGGTCATGCCTCATTGTGGTGGGACAATGTACAGGCTGACAGAGTCAAGAAGGGAAAGGAGAAAATCAAGTCTTGGGATAGGATGGTCGCCAAGCTAAAAGGAAAGTTCTTTCCGAACAACTATGTAATTTCCTTGTTCAAGAAGATGCAGAACTTTCGACAAAAAGAGATGACCGTGAAGGAGTACACAGAAGAGTTCTATAGGTTGTCGATAAGGTCGGGCCAAACTGATGAAGGCGAAGAAGCAGTCACTAGGTATGTGAACGGCTTGAAATATGCCATTCAGGATTAATAGAGCATGTCAAGATTCAGAGCAGTGGGTGAATCCTACCAGTTAGCTCTGAAGGCAGAAGAGAAACAGTCGAGGAAATCCGCAGCGACCAGAGGTAGGACGACTGGTCGGGGTGCAAGGACCATTTCCGCAAAAGGCCAAAGTAGCGGTTGCAGGAAGTAAAATGTCAAAGATAGTTGACATGCGGAAGCGACATCGACAAAGGAGAAAGCGCAAGAAAATCGACACGACGGTTGAGGAACACGTGGTCGAGGTGCATATGGTCAAAGTGGTCCATCCGACAGAAAAGGGGCTAACAGACCAGCCATAATATGTTATAAGTGTCATGGAGCAGGACACAAGGCATATGAATTCCCAAAGAACCTACATGCTGCAGAGGAGTCGAAGCCTAGACGTCAAAGAGAAGAGGGACTTGACGAGAGGGAAGAATCGACATCCGATAGCAATGAGGATGAAAGGAGGAAGAATCGAAACCCGACGGTCAGACGAACATTAGTTTAGGAAGACCAACGTAACAAGAAAGAGTTGACACAGCGAAAGGAGATCTTTTGAACCAAGGTGTGAATCGACGAATGGAGTTGCAAGACCATAGTGGATGGTGGAAGCACTGAGACTCTCGTGTCTATAGAGGTCATCGACAAGATCAGGTTTAAGTGTCAAGAACATCCACATCCTTACAAGGTCTCATGGTTGCAGAAAGGACACCATGTGAAAGTGACTAGAAAGTGCCTGATTAACTTCAAGGTTGGGAAGTTAGAAGACAATGTACTGTGCAACGTAATCCCAATGGACGTGTGCCATCTGTTGTTAGGAAGACCATGGAAATATGATTGGAAAATGATCTATGATAGTCGATCCAACACAGTCACAGTATGGAAGAATGGCATGTAGAGGACTCTTAAGACGAAATTGGAGGAGCAAGTTGATGCTAAGCAGGGTGAGAGAAACTTTTCGGAGAAACATGTGTTGATTTGATGTGTTCAGTGAAATAATTCCTCACGGAGGAGGAAAAGCAGTTGGGGTGTTATGCTATCATTCCGAAGGGACCATGTGTCTAGAAGGTGAAAATGAAGGAGAAAATTTTGGTCGAAGTCAGAAATATGCTTGACGAGTTTCAAAGCTTAGTAGTCGATGAGAGACCGACGGGATTACCACCGATAAGGAGCATATCCCATCAGATCGACTTGATTCCAGGGTCGAGTCTGCCAAACAAGGCACTGTTAGAAAACAGGATCCCAGAGAAATAACAATAAACATAAATGCAAATATAATCACACATACAGATTATAAGAGAGACACAGATATATCGTGGTTCACCCAACTTGGGCTACGTCCACACTGAATTTTCCAGTCCTTATTATTATTACCGTCCAACAAAGTGAAGGGATACAACCTGCAGCACAGTCACTGCACTTCCTCCTCACTGTCTCACAGTCTCTCTTTACAGATCTCAGAGATTTATAATGAATAAAACCTAATACATCATTCACCCTAGCTGTGTTACAATGCATTTCTTTTATAAGGGAAATACAATGGGAAAATACCACAGGTTAACCAAAACCATGGGCCCAAAAACTGGTGGCGAAAACAACCCAAATTTTTTTTCAGTTTCCCCCAGACCCCTGTAACTTGGGGGCGTTTCCCCCAAACCCCCTTTTTCGGGGGCCTGCTGGCCCCGCGCCCCCCAGCTGGGGGTGTGAACACTCCCCCAGACACCCTTAGGGTCGTGTCGGGATCATAACCAAACATGGGGTATGGACACGGCTGAATAATAATATCTCTGAATATGGAGATCAGACTCCACAACCAACAAGCACCGCATAGGATGAGTCCGAAAGAAGGTTAAGAGCTCAATAGACATGTCCAGGAGTTGTTGGATAGAGGGTTGATCAAGGAGAGTCTGAGTCCATGCGTGGTACTAGTAGTATTATCACCGAAGAAAGGTGGAGAATGGAGGATGTGTACAGAATCCAGAGCTATCAACAAAATCATGATCAAGTATCGATTTCTACTACTGAGGATGGACAACTTGATGGATTGTTTGAGTGGAGCAAAGTACTTCATGAAGATAGACCTAAAGAGTGGTTATCACTAGATTCGGGTTATATAAGGAAACGAATAGAAAATAACATTCAAGACGAAGGAAGGGTTGTATGAGTGGTTAGTCATGTCATTTGGATTGACTAATGCACCCAGTACATTCATGAGATTGATGAATGACGTACTGAAACCATTCTTGGGAAAGTTTGTCATGTCTATCTAGATGACATTCTGATTTTTAGTTGAACCAAGACAGAACACTTGGAGCACATTCGAAAGGTATTGCAGAAGTTGCAGGAACAGAAGCTAATGGTGAACCTGCAAAAGTGTTTCTTCATGAAGAAAGAACTGGTATATTTGGGATTCGTAATCTCCGGCAAAGGGTTAGTGATGGACCCATAAAAGGTGAAGGAGATATTGGATTGGCTTGAACCAACAAGAATGACTGGAGTGAGGAGTTTCCATGGACTTTCCACTTTCTACAGGAAGTTCATCAGGGGATTTAGTTGGATTTGTGCACCATTGACATAGTGCATGTGAAAAGGGGAGTTCAAGTGGATGGAATCTGCCTAGCGAGCTTTCAACAAGTTGAAGGAAAAGGTCACTAAGAGCCTAGTGTTGGTACTCCCAGATTTCGACAAATTTTTCCAGGTCGATTGCGACGCGAGTGGAATAGCAATTGGAACAGTGTTGAGCCAGGAGGGCCGACCAATTGCATTCTTTAGTGAAAAAATGGATGATGTGAAGTGAAAGAATTTGATCTATGACCAGGAATTTTATGCTATTGTCCAAGCATTGAAGAAGTGGAGGCATTATATGTTTCCCAAGGAATTTGTGTTGTACACAGATCACCAAGTGCTGAGGTATCTGAATACTCAATCGAAGTTGAACCAGAGGCACATGAAATGGGTCGAGTTCCTACAGGGATATACGTTCATGTTGCAACATAGGTTGGGCAAGTCGAACAAGGTTTCCAATGCGCTGAGTAGAAGAGTTACATTGCTGAACATGATGACAGTTCAGGCAACAGGAATAGAGTCAGTGAAGATAAATTATATGACCGACGAGGATTTTGCGAAAGCATGGGAAGCTTGTCGTGAACCACGGAGTGTCGACAAGACTCCATACTTGGATTATTTTATCCAAGAGGGATACCTATTCAAGGGACGACATTTGTGTATTCCTAGAGGATCCATGCGAGAAAACCTAATCCGAGAGTTGCATAGTGACGGATTAGCGGGTCATTTTGGCATCGACAATACTAAGTCATTAATCGAAGAAAAGTATTATTGGAAGGGGATGGCGATAGATGTCAGAAAGTGGGTTCAACATTGTAGAGTTTGTTAGTTGGAAAAAGGGAGAAGTCAGAAAATGGGGTTGTATACACCGTTGCTGGTACCAAATACCCCATGGGAGCACCTCAGCATGGATTTTGTGCTAGGATTGCCAAAGACGCAGCAAGGAAGCGACTCAATATTTGTTGTAATTGACAGGTTTTCAAAAATGGCACACTTTATTCTGTGTCAGAAGATAAGTGACGCCACAAGCATTGTTGTAGTATTCTTCAAAGAAGTAGTCAGATTGTATGGGTTGCCAAAGAGTATCACATCGGATAGAGATACCAAGTTTATGGAGCATTTCTGGAGAACCCTATGGAAGAAACTGGACACAAGGTTGTAGTTTAGCTCGGCATATCATCTGCAGATAGACAGACAAATTGAGGTGGTAAGCAGAAGTTTGGGAAACCTTTTGAGATGTTTGACGACTGACAGACCCAAGCAATGGGATAACATGTTTGCGCAAGCATATTTTGCATATAACAATTCTGTGAATCGGTCGACAGGTTTGAGCCCATTCCAGATTGTTCAAGGAAGAATCCCACATGAAGTGGTGGATTTGGTCGAGTTACTAACAGAACCAGGAAAAGCGCGGATGCAGAATCATTGGTAGAGCATATGAAATAAGTGCATGAAGATGTGCAAAATCACATAGAAAAGAGCAATGCAACATACAAGTTGAGAGCTGTCAGGAAAAAGAGACTACAGTCATTCAACGAAGGATACTTGGTCTATGCACATTTGTAGAAGGAAATATTTCCGACAGGAATGTATAACAAGCTGAAGTTGAAGAAGATTGGACCATGTATGATTCTGAAGAAAATTTTGGACAATGCTTATGTGTTGGAGCTACCGAATTACTTGAGCATTTCACCAACATTCAATGTCTCAGATCTCTACAAGTTCGAAGACGGTTCAAGCAGCAGAAGCGCAAAAGTGTCGAACATCGACTGGACAACGCAGATTCTAAATTGGCACAAGGAGGAGATCGCAGAAGTAATAGAGGAATGCGAAGTCGGTTGTATGCGCAGTTCGCGAAGGAAGGAATACTTGGTGCAATGGAAGGATGATGAGTTGCAGGAGGTGACATGGATTTTCGAAGAAGAGTTCAGGAGACTAATGGAGCAGTCAAGTTATTTTTCACCTAGGGAGTCTGATGCATGGGCATCGGAGCCTAGGCAGATTAGTCGAAGTTGATCGACATGAGGAGACCGACCATAGGGAGGGCCGACGACCACTGGTGCAGATGAGCAGGTTGGCTATCGAAGTCAACAAGTCGAGCATAATATTTTCAAAGTGCGTTGACAGGAGGAAAGAGGTTGAGAGTCAACATGTCAATGGTTGACAGACAGAAGTCGATAGTCGTCATGCGAATGTCTACAAGCAACAAGTTGTCGCGAAGTCGCAGTAAGGTCAACATGTTGTCGGATTGCGACATCGATAGGTTGGGCATGAGCCAAGCGAGGAGGAAGGGATGGATTGGAAAAGCCTAAGCATAGATTGAATCCAATAGGTGGGTCGAAGATGACAGAGGACAGTATGGCCGACATGACGGATCACTGTATCTTGTCAAAAGGATGCATGGAAAGTCAAGGAGAGTACTTGGAAATAGTTCAGGGTTGCTAAGGAAGTTAATATCAGTTATTGCAGGTGGTTGAAGACCTGATAGATGTCACCAAAGGTGGAGGCTGTGTAGCACGATAGGAGGTGCTTATAGTTGAAGGTCTCCCGGATCATGGAAAGATCGGCTGACAAAGGATGTGTGTCTTGAGGATCAGAGTGATCTCAGGAACAACAACAACAGAGTAGAAGGTGGAGGGATTGGATCAGTGGGGGCAGAGTCACTCACGCAGGGAGTGAAGTTTAGTTGGAAAAACTGGAGAGAGTGGAGCTCATAGAAGGTTTGTAGATTGGATAGGAAAGTCACACATCTATAGACAGCAGAGATTGGATCCATAGCTCAGCGAGCACATGCATTCCGTAGAGACCGTGAGAGGGCGAAGGTCAACATAGAGACACAACACATTTTACTTATGTATTGTAAAGGCTGAGGCCAACTTAGATTAGGTGTTCACAAGTATTTTAATTACGCATTGTAACACTGTATTGATTAGAAGTAATATAAGCCAACTTCATGGAATCCTGTTTTACACCAATTTCTGTGTAAGCATCGTGTGTATGTGTCGAATCATTAAGCAAGAACCTTTGTTGATAAGGCTCCTTGCATTAATGCATCTTAAAATTGCCAGGAAATTTCATAAACTTGCTATCATACAGGAGGACTAGGTTACCTACCTGAAAGGACTTGTTTTTGATATGACGATCATGCCATGCTTTTTCTCTTTCTTTTTGTAGTTGCTGGTGAAATCCTGCGATGAAGTGATCTTCCTCCAACCCATCCAAGTGTAGAAGCCTTTATTCTAGTGCCTCTTGATCTTCCATGCCTGTAAATGCAGCTATTCTCAAGCTGGCTACAATATACTCCATAGGAATCACTACTTCCTGTCCATAGGCCAACTTAAAAGGTGTATGGCCAGTCAATTTATTACAAGTAGTCCTGTACGCCCATAATACAACTAGAATGCACATATCCCAGTCGTCCCTGTTGACATTCGATACCTTTGTCAGTGCATTCTCCAATACTTTGTTGAAAGCCTCAACAGTTCCATTTGCTTGAGGATGGTACGGTGTACTCCTCTGATGGTAAATGTGGAACTCTTTAGTCAGGGCCTCAATAGTTCTATTCAAAAAATGGGTCCCTTGATCGCTCATCAATATCTTCGAGCATCCAAACCTAGTAAGGATGTTCTAAAAATTGAACTGCGTGGCAGTAATTGTGCTACAATCCTTCACTGGCTTAGTTTCTGCCCATCTGGTGAGATAATCAGTCATGGTGATAATGTATCTCGCACTAGTCCTTTTTCCTAGTGGGTTAATGGGTCCCACGACATCAAAATCCCATTTCTTGAATGCCTGAAGTGTCAACTGTGGGTTCAGTGGCATTTCACCTCTTCGTGATGGCCTTCCTATCCTCTGATAGACATCGTAGCTCTAGCAATGTTCTTTTGAGTCCTTATGGATTGTAGGCCACCATAGCCCTGCTCTCAATATCTTCAATGCAATGGCTCTTCCTGCATAGTGACCTCCCGATACACTTGAATGTGTATAAGCCAATATGGATGGCTTCTCATTCTCCAACACACATCTGCGCAACACTTCATCCGGTCCCAAGTTATATAATTGACCTGTGATTATGGTGAAGTCTGCTGCTCTGACTACTAGTTGTTTCTTCTGTTGCGTAGTGAACTTTGGGGGTGCTAATCCTATCGTCAAGAAATCGACAATGTCTTTATAGTATTCATCTGCGATCTGTAGAGCAAATAACTACGCGTCAGGTAGATTGTCTTCAAGAATGGTGGGTTCCTCATCTGACTCAATCCTTGAGAGATGGCCAGGTCCTAAGTTCAGTCTGCCTGGTTTAACCACAATTTCAAAATCGTATTCTTGGAAGAGCAACAACCATCTTTAGCTGCTCCCCCCTAACATTGGCTTATTGACCAAGTATTGCAAAGCTGAGTGGTTAGTGTACATGGAGAAGTGCGCACCCAGTAAATAGTGCCTGAATTTCTACAGTGCGTAGACCATAGCTAGACCCTCTCTTTCAGTGGTCGTGTAGTTATTTTTCAGCTGAAGATAGCTTCCTACTCGAGAATGCAATGGGGTGATCAATACCCCCTTCACCTGGTTGAGCGAGCATAATGCCCAACGCTATAGATGAAGCATCAACATGCACATGGAATGACTTATCCCAATATGGAAAAACTAGGATCGACGCAGTTACCATTTTCTCCTTTAGCGTGTCCAATCCCTTCTCACATTCTGCGTTCCATATGAACTACGCTTCTTTCTTTAGCAATTTCTCCATCGGCATGGTTATCTGCGCATAACCCTTGATTAATTTTCTATAGTAACCTGTATGCCCCAGTGTTGTGCGAAGCTGCTTCACTGAGTTTGGTGCATGTAATTTAACAATCACTGCAATCTTCACAGGATCAACCATCAGGCCTTCTCTGCACACAATGTGTCCTAGAAGAATACCATAACGAACATAGAAAATACATTTCTTTAAGTTCAATGAAATTTGATGTTGTTTGCACTTAGCTAACATCATTCTCAAATTCTCAAAATGGTTCTTCAGCAAACCAAAGACAACCCAATCATCAAAATAAACCTCTAAGAACTTATGGATAAAGTCCTTAAATGCAGCCACAACAACTCTAGAAAATATGGCTCGTGCATTCTTCAATCCAAAGGGCATAACTGTATAATGTTAGGAGCCCCATTCAGTAGCAAATGTTGTCTTGTGTCTATCTGCTGGATCAATCCTGATCTGATGATATCCAGAGAATCCATCAGTGAATGAGTAGGCCTCATTTCCTCCCACATTGTCTAATACTTCATCTATAAAAGGAGTAGGAAATGGGTCATGCAACGAAGCATCATTCATCTTCCTTAGATCTACGCAGATTCTTATTTCACCTTTAGTCTTTTTATGTTGGATAACCATCGGGCTTATCCATTCTGACTCTTTGACGGGATCGATGATTCATGCATCAAGCATCTTATCAATTTATGCCTTAACTCTTTCTTTATATCTAGTATTCAGTTTATAGGGCCTTTGCTTTACAGGCTTCATGCTTGGATTGAGAGGTATTTTCATAGATCCCAAGTCACCCATAATGCCTTTCATTTCGGAAAACTTCGTCAAAAACAAATCTTGATATTCATGTAGAAGGTCTGCGATCTGCACGACTGTCGCATCATCCCAGTGGTCTCCAATGGATGCCAACTTCGGCTCTTCACTTGTGCCAATCTTCACTTTTCTTGTCTTAACAGGCCCATTCATATTTGGAATTTCAAGTGGAGGCCCCTCTACATCACGCTCCCTCTGACTCAGGTATGTTGATGTTGCACGGATCCTCCTCATCGCTCTCTTCTTGTTCTTCTTCATTTGTAGCGAGATTATAACACTCAAGGGCATGTTCTATCGTTCTTTCCCATTCTGGGTGTAGGTTCACAGGTACTTTGACATCTTCAAATATATTTTCTTTGATTTCCTCTAATGCCTCATTTATACTTGGGCATTCCTCTTTGAGTATCCTTTCCTTGATAACTTGCAGAGCTTCATTTATGCTCAGGCTTTCATCTTCAAAGCTAAAAGTTATTTGGAAGTTCGCAGTTAACATAGACCAATCTGTAGTTCATCTGCGCAACTCCATGTCTGTATACCAATCCTCCGGAATCTTCTCTAGTGTATGCACAAACAACTGAACCCATTCTATCTATGGTCTCTTTTCCCATGCTTGTGAACAAGTTCCAATGTGATCCCTTGGATCCGTCTGTCCATTATACCTTTCAAATGTCAGTGCAACTTTCTTTATGAATCAGATTTGCATCATATGTCTACACTGATCCCATGTGGTCAATGTCTGCTTATGCACAGCCCACCATTTGGCAGGTGTAGCACGTAGTGCTATATCTAATGCTGGTATGCGATGTTCAGCTGCAACTAATACAGTATATTCTTGAATAAATAAATAAACATTAGTTGAACCATCATAAGTGGGGATTGAACTTACCTTGGTTCCAATTTAGCGCAATGACTTTGTGATCTGTGTGCATCTTCTTGCAAATACTTCATGCATACGAATTTTCCAATTCTCCAATCTTGCGTCGGAGTCTAAGATGCAAGAATTGTCACATCGCCAACTAATTGCTCCATCCTCAGTAGGATTAATGTAGTCATCTTGATTCGCATTCATCTTGTAAATGTGATCAGGGTCTTGTGCTCTAGATTCCTCCTAAATCGACTCGCTGTATCTTTCTCCTTGTGAAGGGTCCAATGGTGCGATGACCCTGATATCCTGCCCTTCAAAGATCATCTTCTTAGTCTTCAGTTTTATGATGGCGAGGTTATCCATTGCCTAGTCTATACCCAATAGTGATGGATAAGGCTGACTATTATCCACAATTTCAATAACCTCGAAGTCTACATGACTTCGCACTCCATCGATGTCGACAATAATATTGGCTAATCTCGCAAAAGGTATGACTTTCTGCTGGTTGACCAATCTCAACTGTATGGGTGACCATGACAACTTTGGTCTCCCCATTTGCTGCCATGTCTGTTTAGTTAAGACATTTACTTTTGACCCTAAATCTAGGATTATCTCATCCATCTCATAATCTCCTATCTGCACACTGAGTCTCATTTCTCTACCCATTCTTTTATGGATCTTGATGTGATGAACTACTCTCTGGGTAGTATCCTTCTCACTACGTGGTTTATATTGGTTTAACAATTTTTCCAATTCCACTATAGCATCTGCGCTCTTCAATAATTTCATGCAGCTCCATAGGAACTATGCAACAGAAGTGTCTGTTTCTGTTGCGGTGCACGTTTTGTCATACGCGGATGGCATATCTTCCATATGCATTGTTTCACTTCGCAACGGGATTCTTAGTGACATAGGTGCTGGCTCTTTAAATATGTCTCGTGCTTCTTCAAAGACTTCTTTGTTCTTCTCCAGGTTGAAGGCAGGTGTTTTCCCAGTAGCTTTTTTGATCTAGACCACTTCAGTAGGGGTCCTCTTAGTTTCAAAGTCTCATGAAGTTGAAGCTTCTGCTTGACTATCTCTTCTTGTTGTAGTGCCACTTCGCATCACAACATTAATACTTGGATATGCATTCCTTTTCTCTATTGCGATCAACTGAATGTTCGAGTTAGGTACATCTTCCTTTATTTTCTGCATTTATGCTGCTAACACTGGGCATGACTCAATGACATGGTCAAAATATTTGCAATAATTATAGGTAGTACACAGATTAGTACAATCTTTGGATAAGTGACTTGGTTCGCCATAGTTATAACAAATCATCTGGCCTCTTCCTCTTATTTTTCCTGGGACAGTATTTCTTCCTCTACTGCGGAATCCTCCATGGCCTCTATATGCACCTTGATCATACTGCATGTTATCCTTGTTTTGCATTGTTTCTTCTTGGACTCTATATGCTCTAGATCTTGCTTTCTTTCCATCATGAGATGATATGCTTTATAGTTGGAATCATCATGTCCAACTGACTTACAGAAGTTGCAGTATAAATTATTAGGTGTTCGTACATACTTCTGAATCAAGTAACAGTCTTCTGGCCGGTGTCCTTTAGTTCTACAGATCTCACACCATGGCGCTTGATTCTGATTCAGTGGATTTGGTGCTCCACTATTAAGGTATTCTTGAAAGAAAGGATAGTGCTCTCTGGTGTGTCCTTCTCCTTGGCATCCTGTACACCAGACTTCTTGTCTTTGTTCTTTCCCCTTCTTCATGTCCTACAATTGTAATGTCAAGGTAGATAGTTGGGTCTGGATCTGAGACATTACAGTGCTAGTCTCCCCTATAGGTGAAGATTGTAATTTCATCGCGATCTCCAAGGCTTCTGCCTGCGAAGCCACTTTCTGCTGCATCAACGACAGTCTGATATGGGGAAACAATGTGGCTATAAACCACTCTTGGTGCTGTTGCGGTGCTATGACAAAACTGACCTGGTCTAGCAATCTTTTAAACTTCTGGTCAAATTCCCAGACTGTCTCATTAGGTTTTTGCTTAATTTCCTTTAATTTTGTTATACGTTTGGATTCTGACTTTTGTTTCTTGAAATTGCTCAATAGTGCAGCCTTAATCTCCACTAAGGTTCTATTATGTCCCTGAGAATACTTCATGAACCAGTTCAATGCTCTATCTTTGAATGTCGTGACGAGTTGCGCTTGCTTCATAGCATTGTCCTGAACTTGCTTGACACTCCATACGGATTCACATAGAAACCAATGTTGCTCAGGGTCTTCTAGACCCGTACCTTTGAATATCGGCAGCTCAATATCGTCAGTCATCCTTCTTCTAGGTGGTATAGTAGTATTATGCGTAGTGGTCTGAGTGGTGTTAGGGATGTTACTGTGTGGAATGTTCTGAATTGGAATATTCTGAGTTGGAATGGCCTGAGTCGGGATGGTCTGAGTACTCACTCCCACGATGTTACTCGTATTGATGCTTTGAGTATTAGGAATATTAACTTAACAACTGGAGGGTTTTGAACTGGTGGGTTCTGAGCAATAAGAGGTGTGATGTTCGCAACCGGTGGGTTCTGCAGAGTAATAGGATGATAGGTGGCTGATGGAGGTGCGGTCTGGCTATCAGGCTCAGCTTCTAATTCAATATCTACAGGTATTCCATGTTCACTGGAAGTCTTCTTAATAGTATACTTATATCTCTTTCCACTTCTCAAATTGTGTGTATCTTCATCAGAATCACTATATATGCTATTGACCATCACATATTCAAAATATTTTAGGAATTTTACTGCATTGTTAAAATGCTTTTCTCAGCTAAAAGCATTTTGATATATAAACTTAGATTGTCTAGGTACTTACCTATGAAACCTTTGAAAAATTATGCTTCTGTTGCACTGTAAGACTTTAGGGTGTCCACAACAAACTTTGTCATGAAGCCTTCTAGTATGCTGTCAATCCAAAAGTCAACTGCTTGCAAGAGTGGACTATCTATTGATTTAATCCTCTGAATGACCTCTGGGGTCCACTCAGTAGGTACTGCTGGTTGGAAATAGTTATTTTGCTCCATGAGTCTTGATATCCACTTTGTAACTCATTTCCAAAGGGTGCCCAGAAAATTTCATGAATATCCTTCCATAGGTATTTATTTAAGCAATCTACATCAGAGAGATGCAGATGTCTATTCTCTTTTTTGGAAAAATCTCTTTCCATCTTGTCGTACCAGTCCCATATTTCTTTCTTGTCTAGATGCCAATTTTCAGTGCCAGTACTCATCACCAGTTCAAGCATGGAAACAGAACCATTTGTTGGCTTGTATAACTGTTCTTGAGGTTTTCTATAAAGACCCAGGTCCTGTGTGGTTCAAGGAACCAACAAAACCCCTTTTCACTGGCCCTTTTGGAACAACCTGTGAGCAGACTAAGGTCTCACCCAAGGTGAAGTAATGGGGGGGTTGTGGAATCACGTTTCCATAACCAGGTGATGAGTGTTTACACAAATTGATGCGCAACGCACTATAGGAGTTGCGCTACAAACTGCGGCCTGTGCGAAGTACCACCTCTTCATGGCTAGCACTTAGGCTATCGTGCATCCAAGGATTGCGCAATGCGGGATGGTTCTTGATAATAGGATAGCACAATGGACGATTGTGCTTCCTCTCGATACTTATGCAACCTTCTCTAGATCTTACTTAGTGTGGAAAGATGCATTCAACAAGCATAATAGACTGTTATCCTTGCAAAATCATACACTAAAACAAGAAACAATATCACTACGCACTTCTGGTGCCGCGCTAAGTGTTTCTCCGATTAATTCATGCATTCATATAACTGCGAAATATTGCTGCATCTGAGATTCATTCACACATTATTGTTACTTAACATTTTATTCCCATCTTTCATCCATATGGTGAATACATATAAAATCAATAACACATGCATTCATAAACAAAGTCTTAACCATCCATATAAGCAAATACACAGATCTAAATGCATACAATCAATCACATAACACAAAATTTAACATGGTTCACCCCTAGGATGGGAGTTACGACCACAGGAACTATTGTTATATTATCTTTGGGAAGGGTACAATAGTTCTAGTCTACGCTCTCAGCTGCAGACTCTCTTCTCTCTCTGTAGGTCTCTGCGCATTCAGCTTGCAGAGCCTTTTACAATAGCATTCTCTTCTTAACACTTAGAATATTTTACAATGAATATTATTCAGCTACTAGAGATTAACCCTTTCCCTTACAAAATGTGCCCTTTTATAGATCGTGCCCTTAGGTCACGTATTTACAATCAAGTGGGCCAAAACCCTAAGGTTACCCAAAACTGTCATGGTTTGTCTACTAACCAGGACTGTTAGATTCTGATAGCAACTTCTCCATCGTGGCCATCCTTCTGCGCGTGGCCACGTTGCTTTTATCCCCCCTGCCGAGCGCATGACGATAGGTTGCTTTAACCATGCCGTTCCTTCTCTAACGTCTTTATGCGGATAGTTCATGTCATGCTGCCTTTGCTCGTGTGACCAGTCACTTTCCTTCTGCATCACTCCTTACCTGCCTACTGGTAATCATGGAGTATATTAACCAAAAATAGACCACCAATGGTCTAACCAGAATGTGTACTATTTTCCTTCCAAATTCCGCCTTGCGGATCTTCACGGATGGGGATCTTCGCAGCACTATCTCTCCGCAGCGCTGTAACTTCACGGTGCTGACTTCCTTCCTCTGCCAATGCTGCGTTGTGCTATATTGTCGTAGCTCCCAAAAACTATCTTTGCCAAAAAGTCTTCATCTTAGCTGTGCTGAAGCTCCAAAACTGTTCTTTTCAAAATTGCATTACTTCGGCTAGGCCCAACATCATCATCTTCGTCATCATCATCATTATCTTCATCATCATCATCATCATCATCGTCATCATCATCATCATCATCATCATCATCACCATATTCATCATCATCATCATCTTCATCATGATATTCATCAGTGTCATCATCTTCATCATCTCCATTAGCATCATCTTCATCTTCATCATCTTCATCATCATCATCTTCATCGTCTTCATCATCATCATCATCCTCATCACCATCATCGTCGTCGTCATCATCGTCGTCATCATCATCATCATCATGGTGATGAAAACCACAAGAAAGATGATGATGATGAGGAGGAGGAGGAGGAGGAGGAGGAGGAAGATGGAGATGACAATTATGATGATGAAGATGGTGATGAGGATGTTGTTGATGATGAAGATGATGATCATGATGATGAATATGAATATGGTGGTGATGAATACGAGGATGATGATGATGGTGAGGATGATTATGATGATGATGAAGATGATGAAGATGATGATGATGATGATGATCATCATCATCATCATCATAATCCTCTTATTTATCATCATCACCATCATCATCATCATCATCACCATCATCATTATCATCATCATCATCTTCATAACAATCATCTTCATCTCCATCGTCATCATCATCATCTTCATCATCATCTTCATCATCATCATCATCCTCATCACCATCTTCAACATCATCATCGTCATCTCCATCTTTCTCATCATCATCATCTTCATCATCATCACTATGGTCATCATCACCATCATCTTCATCACCATCATCATCTTCAACATCATAATCATCATCATCATCATCTTCATCATCATCATCATCTTCATCATCATCATCATCATCACCATCACCATCTTCATCTTCATATTCATCATCATCTTCATCATGATCTTCATCATCATTATCATCATCATCATCATCATCATCATCACCCTCTTCCTCATCATCATCTTCATCTTCATCGTCACCCTCTTCCTCATCTTCATCTTCATATTCATCATTATCATCTTCATCATCATCATCTACATCGTCTTCATCATCATCATCACCATCGTTGTCGTCGTCGTCATTGTCGTCGTTTTCATCATCATCATCATCATTTTCTCATCTTCATTATGAACATCATCATCATCATCATCATCATCATCATCATCATCTTCTTCATGACGACAATGATGATGAAGATAGTGATGGTGATGGTGAGGGAGAGATAGAGAGAGAGAGGAGAGGGTGTTAACTGTAGGGAGTGAGAAAGAGATATGGTAGGTGTTGTTAGAGGTAGGTGGAGGTGTAGGAAGAGAGAGAGACTGAGAGAGGGGGTTAGTAAGGGATAGGGAGAGGAGGAGGGAGAGATAGAGAGGAGGGGATTTTGGGCTAGGGGGAGTAGCAGAGAGATAGAAAGAGTAGGATGGTTAGAGTGGGGGAGAGTTTAGGGATAGGGAGAGGGGGTTTAGAGAGAGAGAGAGAGAGGTGTAGAACCAGGGAAGAGAGAGTGAGAGAGGGGGGGTTAGTTAGGGGTAAGAGGCTAGGAGGGGGCTTAGCGAGGGGGGGAGAGAGAGAGAGAGAGAGAGAGAGAGAGGGGGGGGGTTAGCAATGGTTAGGGGGGGGAGACGAGGGAGAGAGATAGAGAGAGGAGAGGATGTTAGTTGTAGGGAGTGAGAAAGAGAGATGGGAGGTGTGTTTAGAGGTAAGTGGAGGTGTAGGGGAGAGAGAGAGACTAAGAGAGCTCGGGTTAGTAAGGGCTAGGGAGAGGAGGGAAGAGAGATAGAGAGGAGGGGGTTTTGGGCTAGGGGGAGTAGAAGAGATATAGAAAGAGTAGGATGGTTAGGTATGGGGGAGAGGTTAGGTAGAGGGAGAGGGGGTTTAGAGAGAGAGAGAGAGGTGTAGAAGCATGGAAGAGAGATGGCGGCTTATTTAAGGGTAAGGGGCTAGGAGGGGGGTTAGCGAGGGGGAGAGAGAGAGAGAGAGAGATCGGGTTAGTAATGGTTACTGGGAGAGAGAGAGAGAGAGGAGAGGGTGTTAGTTGTAGGGAGTGATAAAGAAAGATGGGAGGTGTGGTTAGAGGTAGGTGGAGGTGTATGGAAGAGAGAGAGACTGAGAGAGTTCGGGTTAGTAATGTATAGGGAGAGGATGGGAGAGAGATAGAGAGGAGGGGGTTTAGGGCTAGGGGGAGTAGGATAGAGATAGAAAGAGTAGGATGGTTAGGGATGGGGGAGAGGTTAGGGAGAGGGAGAGGGGGTTGAGAGAGAGAGAGAGAGAGAGAGAGAGAGAGAGGAGTAGAAGCAAGAAAGAGAGAGTGAGAAAGGGGGGGTTAGTTAGGGGTAAGGGGTTAAGAGAGGGGTTAGCGAGGGGGAGAGAGAGAGAGAGAGAGAGAGAGAGAGAGAGAGGGGGGGTTAGTAATGGTTGGGGGGGGAGAAGAGGGAGAGGGAGAGAGAGAGAGAGAGGAGAGGGTTTTAGTTGTAGGGAGTGAGAAATATAGGTGGGAGGTGTGGTTAGAGGCAGGTGCAAGTGTAGGGAAGAGATAGAGACCGATAGAGGGGGTTAGTAAGGGCTAGGGAGAGGATGGGAGAGAGATAGAGAGGAGGAGTTTTAGGTCTAGGGGGAATAGGAGAGGGATAGAAAGAATAGGATGCTTAGGGATGGGGGCGAGGTTAGCGAGAGGGATAGGAGGTTTAGGGAGAGAGAGAGAGGTGTAGAAGTAGGGAAGAGAGAGTGGGAGAGGGTTTTTGTAAGGGTTACAAGGAGGAGGGGATAGAGAGAGGGGGGTTAGGGGTATGGGGAGTAGGAGAGACAATAAGAGAGGGAAGTTGGTTAGGTGTGTGTGGAGTGGGGTGGGTTAAGAGGTTATAGAGAGATATAGAGGGAGGAGGGTGTCAGGGGGTTAGAAGAGAGAGAGGGGTGGTGGATATGGGTTGGTGGAGGAGTACAAACGAGATAGAGAGAGAGTGGGTTAGTAAGGGTTAGGTGTAGGAGGGGAGTGAGTGAACAAGGGTTAGGTGTAGGAGGGGAGAGAGTAAACAAGGGTTAGTAGTGACAGGATTATGAGAGATATAGAGGGAGGGGGGTTTAAGAGTGGTGGGTATATAAATTTATTCAACACTTAAAAAACATAAACTTGTTAAGTTAATAATGTGCGCGCGTTATGTACATAGAAAACGCTCGCGCATTTTGTATGTGCGTAACGCATGTGTGTTTTGTACATACAAAACACGCGGGTGTTTTGTATATACAAAAACACGCGCTAATAAAAACATTTGAATTTAAATAAAACGCGCGTGCATTTTGGAGCACCTAATAACCCCCTCCTCTCGCGCCCGCGTGTTAGCCACAGTCCTATGTTGTTGGTTCGTACTTACCAAACCTGTGCTATGGAATTTACTGAACCATAGCTAATTAGGCATTTCCACCATTTTTCTCAATATGCCTGTTTTTCACCGTTCTCTATAGCATGACATACATGACCATTATTGATTAAACTTGAGGCATAGATAGCATTTTTATGCAGATTGCAAATATGTAATTTTTTTAAAAAAATATTGAGATTTCTATTTGTTTCCTAATTTTCTTGTGTCATCACTCCTTAAGTAAAAAAACATGTTGATAGTGTGTATTCCATAACTTTTTCATTTAACAACCATTTTTTTAAAAAAATGTATGCCGCACTAGTAGATGCCGACCTCTACATGCTATAAAACATCCAAGTTGAAATAACTGCATTAAGACCTTCAAGGGATGCACCCACATTTGACGTACCGTTCTTGACGTTTGATCAGTTACATAATTTAAAAAAAAAATTAAACCTTTAATTTTGGACAAATAGTGTTGCACTAGTGCTACGAGTTCTACACATGTCTACCAATTTTTGTAGCCTGAAACCATCATTTAGGCACTAAAAGGCTGCACCCACAAAAACATATACCTTATCATTTTCCAAAAAAAAAAGTGACTGTTAGAAAGAAATGAAATTTGACATAGTTATGTAAATTTTCATTACTTAAAACTTAAATATTCGGAAATGTGACTCAATTTCCTACGTTTCATCTTTTTTACTCGATGCAAGATATCTTGTGTAAGTATCTCGAAAAAACCAAGTAAGTTGATGGATGCCCGATTTTTCAGTTTTCGATTGCATCTAACGCGCCAAAAGTGACCCTCATTAGCTTGCACATGCCCAAGAAAATAAAATGTATATTTGTGTTAAATTAAAACAAAATATTGATTTTATTTATTATTTATTTTTAACTAGGGGAATCGACAATTGGAGATTGGGCTAGTACTCACGTGAGACGTATCACAGGGATCCAATCCCGCTACCACTATACCCCTAGGTGTCCCACAACTGCCCGCAAGCATGAGACACAGGTAAAACCAGGTGTGATTTGAACTCGTGACCTCTGTTTACAACATGTGACTTCATATCAAGCGAATCGCCAATGAACCACACCCGTGCGAGCAAAACATATTGATTTTAAATATAAATACTAATCTTTTATTAAAATACAATTATGTTAAATAGACTAAAAACAATCATAATATTTTTTTATAATTATTGATTTTTTTAATATCCTACTTCAAATTAGAGTTGTATTATTAAATAATAACAAGTGATTAATTTAAATATGTTAAACAAGTTCATTGAATTAACCTTTATTTTCAATTCAATCTTTATTATCTTTTTATTTCTTCGATTTCTTTTCTATTTTTTATTTATAAGGAACACTCTCTTATTGTAGAACCGCCATTAAAAAAACTTATTCTTAAATAATAACAAGTGATTAATTTAAATATTTTAAACAAGTTCATTGACTTAATCTTTATTTTCAATTTAATCTTTATTTTCAATTTAATCTTTATTATCTTTTTATTTCTTCAATTTCTTTTCTATTTTTTATTTATAAGGAACACTCTTATTGTAGAACCGCCATAAAAAAAACCTTTAGTATACACGATGGTCAAAGTAGTTTATCCTTTCCTATCCATCTATCAAAACCCTTCATCACTACCACCCTAAGTTGTCTCCATACAAATCCCTATCCTCTTTTGAAAACTTTCCCACTATTTGCTTTCACCTTGAATTTTCTTGCCCCAATTTCTTCTTGCATATAACTTCCAAAATCTGTGGGGTTTTAGTAATTGAGCCCAAATACTTATGATATTTGTTTCTCTTAGTTATGGTGTTGTTGTAATCAATGTTCGAACTATTCATGCACTAAGGTTTTTCATTGCAATAGTTTTAACTAGGGTCTTAAGATGACATTTTGTGGTTAATTTACTTTTCTAAGTTTTTCTTTGCAATGCATTTTTTTTAAAGTTTTGATGGGAATTTTTTCAGCAAAGATGTTTGAAGCTTAGAGATCAAGTTTCATCGATTGGCAACTTATAATCATGGTAACACTTGCAACAAATACTAATTAATTTCAAGATTCAATAGTTGGCAAGCATGCTTCCATTGAAATCTAGAATGTTGCCCTGACTTTGTAAGCTAACATTGCCAACTAGTATGGATGAATCTTATATAATCAATAATAAAGATTCTCATAAGTAAAACTAGAGTTATTATTGGAACTTGGAATTCTATATTAAATTTGAATTAAACATATAAAATATAATCCATAATTGCTTCTAAATGGTACTATTTCTTTCCCAAACAATTCAAAAGGATCATGATAAACCTAGTGAGTTTTTAACTCACATCTTTCAGATCCATATTTAAAGACCAAATCAAATCTCTTTTTTTTCCCTCTTGGTTGGAAGGTTCTCTGAGAATGACACCCAAAGGTTGGGAGATGCATACATTGTATAAAATGTACTTTCTTTGGTTTTAAGAGCTTTATGACATTAACTACAAAGGTAATGCATGCATAGTATACAATGCATTTTTTTTTTGTGTAAAGGTCTTATGACAGCAATTAGGGATTGCATCAAGAAAAAAAGAATTTTACTTTCTCAGTTATATTGAGTTATCATTATGTTGGGTATTCCCTATCTTATATTACCTTATAAGTTATATATATATATATTTTTAATAAACATGTGTGTTATTTATTGTTATTTTACATTGCTTTCCATATTCAAGAAATTTTCTAATATTAGCAGTAGTGAATATATTTTCATTTTCATGATTTAGAATCTATTAAAAATTCTCAACTATCTACTCTTTTTTAAAATATATATGTTACAAAATCTAAATACAAAAACAACCAATACTTATTACTTCATTCATATTTAAGAATTTTCTATTTATTTTTTAATATCAATGAACCTCTCACATATTATTATTATCATTAATCATTTGGATGTAAAAGCTGATACAACTTTGTGCCTATTAATATAAAGTTGGTTTTTTCAGGGCCGAAAAAAATAATGCATGACCAGGGCTACAACAGTGCAAGATTTAGGTTAGCCTTAATTGTTTCAAATTTGTATTTGAAAATTTTTTCCTTTATTATTTAGCAAAAAGAAATAGAATTACTTAATATGCAAGAATCTGAATGTTTACGAGGCAAATGAAAACTGATTATTATGCATGCACACAACCTCTTATTTTTCCCTTCTGCTCTCCTTTACAAGTGCGTATGAATTAGCTTCTCATTTACAAGTGTAATATGTTTTTCGGTAGAGGCCGATCTTGCCGTGCGATCTCGCCAATCCAATTCACGTATACCTAATTTTTTTTAGTTGCATGCCAATGATATGGAATATGGGCATTTCGGCAATTTTTTTGAAATGACGCTGAAGGTGCTTCGGAGGAGTTTAGAAAACACTTTTTTTAGAAGGTGCTTAAAGTTGGGTGATTTTAAGATTACTTGTTTCACTGCCTATGACAGCTTTCAATAGCAAACAATGCAGGCAAAGTAAATAAGGTTGAACATGGGAAACTTTTGGATTTAGAGTCATTATCCATTCGGAGAGTGCAATGGTGTTGGGATGCTATGAATACAATTTTGTAATCTGCACCTGATGTGAAGCATTTGGCGATGAAAATTGAGTTGAGTGAAGATGAAGATAGATTGCAGCCATTTCCTGAGATAGACTTTGTTGATTTGTTTTAATAGCCATTTAAGACTAATGAATTTTGAAGTACATGGTGTCACAGGCCTAGGATTTTTTTATCGCGAGTCCCATACTGTCCGAAAGCCTAGACATGTGTGGCGCCAACGTGATATTGCTAGTTGGGATTGGCCATCAACCACAACTATCATCCGGACTACGCCTTACCGAAACCAGCCTGACCAAACCTATGTCAGACACCATCGAGATGTGTGGAATGTAAGTGCTCGTTTCATCGAAGACGATGTGCCAACAACATCATCATCACCCAACCTTAGACAATACAGCCTATCGTATCACCACCCCCGAGCTAACATTTGAACGACCGACGACCTACCAATCCGTGCAACGCATGCTCAGCTAGTATCAATCCTTAAGGGTGCCTTTAGGGTGTTGTCCTTGCAACCTGCCAAGTCCAACCACATGCTCACTTCATGTGTCCATGTGGCTTCCATCAACGCCTATTGATCTAACCGGCTGTTACGCTACACTTACGAGGTACTCGTTGCATCATCCTCTGCCAAGACTGCTACTTAGAGCCTCGCGTGATTGCCTCATCCTACTTGACTTGACATGATCCTTGGTCCTCCTAGCGATCAAACACGCTAGTACACTGTCTGTCCGACTAAGGCTCCAACCAACAGCCGGCCGCCAAGGCTACCAAAATTCTTATGAAATGTTGGTTCATGACATTCTCCCCCACTTAAAGATGTTGACGTCCTCGTCAACACAATGCAGCTCCACCAGGGCCTCCGATGAAAGGGACGTTGGTGGTGAAGAGACACTTCCGCATTTTCCAAAACCGAACGTGGGATTTGATACCATTTGTCACTGGCCTAGGCTTTTTCTATCCCTCTCGGGCATCCCATAACGTCTGACAACCTAGACACGCACGAAACCAGTGTGATATTGCTATTTGGGCTTGGCCATCAACTGCAAGTATCACCTGGACTACGCCTTACCGAAACCAACCTAACCAAACCTGCTCAGACACCATCAAGTTGTGCGGAATATAAGTGTGTGTTTCATTGTAGACGATGTGCCAGCAACATCATCGTCACCCAACCTTAGACTATACAACCTATAGTATCGCCACCCTCGAGCCGACACTTGAATGATTGACGACCTACCAATCCGTGCAATGCATGCTCATCTAGTATCAATCCTTGAAGGTGTTGTCCTTGCAACATGCCAAGTCCAACCACATGCTCACTTCATGTGTACCTATGGCTTCCATCAACCCCTATTGATCTAACCGGCTGTTACGCTACACATGTGAGGTACTCGTTGCAACATCCTCCGTCGAGACTGCTACTTAGAGCCTCGTCGGTTCCCTCGTCCTACTTGACTCGACATGATCCTTGGTCTTCCTAGCGATCAAACACGCTAGTACACTGTCCGTTTGACTGAGGCTCCAACCAACAGTCGGCCGCCAAGGCTACCAAAATTCTTAGGAAGTTGAGGGTCGTGACACATGGTGCCATGTTTGTTGCATTGTCATGAAGAAGTAGCCCGACACAGTTGAACTCCTTGTCCACCATACCTTTGCATGGAGATGGATGAAGATATGGATCATACACTGTTAGATCTTGGAAGACGTCTCTGAGATTAACGTTGTTGTCATAGACAGTGGATGTGTTGTTGTTTATCGAGCGAGCATAAGCTAAGCAATGTTTACTTCTTTTAGAGTCTTACTAATTACACCGATAGATTTTTATATTTTAGAATTTGGGATGGACTATCATCTATGCTTTTTTCCTAGACTAAAGGAGGATGGGACAAGTGTATTGTCTAGATTGATTTTATAAGAAATAAACAATTATTAGAAAGGAAATACAAAAAATAACTCGTAGTTGATGCATGGATAATAGGTAGTGACAGTCAACCCATTTAACTAAAGAAGGTAACATGTAGCATGGAGAACAAGTAATAGATAACTTGTTCATGGAACTTAACTTGTGACCTATCTATGTTCACCGACTACAAAATAAATAATTGTGCTAGTAAAATAAAATCTTTAACAATTAATGATTTAAATAAGAATTTTAAAAATTCGATGTAGTTAATAATGAAATCCTTAAGTATGAGGACATTTGCAATTCTGTCCATTCATGAAACGAGATATGAGGTTTTGTTCAAAGAATTTTTGTAATGAATTACGAAGCCCTCAAATGGTTTCAAATCTATTACAATCTCTCTGTCATGCACTTGGCTCGGAGGCAGCTCATTTCCACATTCCAATCCATCGGCGAAATGTTCTTTGCCTTGAAAGATTTCATATGCCCTCATATGTCACGTAATGAGAACCCATTTTATTAAAACTCATGTTTGTAATTAGCTTCAAAATAATATGAAACTACTTAGTGTATAGGCCCTCTTTTCTTGGAATCAAAATGGAAGTTAATGGAAAAGTTTACAAGACAAATTAACTGAAAATAATCATAAAATTTCATCATTATAAAATTTTGTTCAGTTCGTATAAAAAGAGGTTAATGACCCAGTTAACAATAACGAGCCAAAACACATTACCTTAGTTACTTCACAATGTTGTCATCTTATCAGTTACTTCTATAGTTTGAGAAACCTCAATCATTTTCTTTTTTCTTTGGGTGATTGATTAAGAGTTTCAAGAGTGGATCTCTTTGGATGCATATTATGGACAGCTGAATACTTTAAATTACTAAAGTATATCCTTAAGATAGGTAAATTTTAAGTAATAATGATACTTACCTATGCCAGTCAATGCTTGCAAATGAACTTACTTCATGGCTCCACAAGAAACAATATTTTTAAATGCAAATGAACTTAAAATTATGAACTTACTTCATGGCTCTACAGAAAAAACTATTTTGAAAAGGAATTGAATTCAGGAAAAAATATTTTGAAAAGGAATTGAATTCTATTGTTGTTAAATCAATATTCATTTCAAACTTCTTATTCATAATATTTCAAATCAAAGATTTAACCCATTTGATGCCATTAATGTCATTATGTCATATGTGACATTGTGAAATTTCATACTACTCTAATAGATATACTTTCCTCTGTTGTGGAGTTACCTGGTCAACTTTTGTTAGATGTGAAGCATATTCTAATATTTCATAGAATTCAAGTGGACCAAGTTTTACAATAATTGGCCCAAAAATTCAGGATTGACTTCATTATAAGTTCAAAGTCACCCTGCATTGTGGGACAAGCTTATATTATTATGGTTGTGGAAGAAGCTTTGTGCTTTACTGGACCAAACATTTCACTTTTTCGACAACAAATTCTAAGAGCAAACCCCAGTTATAATCTTGCGATGGAGGAAATGCACTTTCAAATTCCAATGAAAATGTCATAGAGACCCCACAATAATTATTCAATATGGAAAAAACTTTTGACTTTGTGAGAGGGGGCATTAAACCTTAAACTATGATGAAAGTTTGGTAGAAACCTTGCAAAGACTTTTTCTATGGAAAATAATTAACTTTTGAATGGAGGTTACTTTTCACTTTGAGCTCCAATGAAAGTGTGGACCTACGCAGCAAAGAAGGATTTTCAACAAAATTTATAACTTTAAAAAAAATTGGAGTTTTAATTACAATGAAAGTTTAGGAAAAGCATTACGTATCAATTTGATAGAAAGTGAAGAGTCACCCTCCTATACAACTTTCAAAGGAAATTCAAGTTTTAGAATTAATGATTTTGAGGTTGATGATCATTAAAAAGAAAAGGAAACTTACGTATTATATATTGATTTCAAAGTTATTAGAGCTGGCTTTTTAGTTTTTATTTCTTAAAAATTTAATGTTGTGAATTTTTATTAATTTTGATTTTTAAATTATATATATATATATATATATATATATATATATATATATATATATATCAACAACGAAGTTATATAGGTAAAAGTGTAATATTAATTAATGATTATGTTGAAAAATGATTTGGAATGTTTATTTATATTTCAAAATGTGATTTTGGTATATATATGTTTTTATAATCATTTTCATTCATCATGCTACGAATGGTTAGTCATCATATATAAATCCATTAAAATCATCTAATATAAGCAAAATACTACAATACTCATCATGCAACATATAGTGTTTATGTTTTAGCGGCAAGATGCATAGTGTAGATTTGGGTAATTTGTCATCAAATGCTTTCAAATAATATCATAAAATAATCAAAATATCTAAGCAAATATCATAATTCAAATGTATAAGAAAATGAGGCACTACATACACCTCCACTTCAAAAAACTTTGTCTCGAAGTTGATATCCAAACTCTCATATACGAATCACCTAATGTTAGTTTATAAATCACACAAATACATTAGCCATCATTCCTTATCATAGAGTCATCACACCTAATGATATCATTCAATTACTTTGGTTACCCCTAAATGGGGCATTACATACTCCCCCTCTTAAAATTCGAAGTTAATCTCAAGCTTGACTTTTAAAATAAAAATAGGATAATTTAACAAAAAAATATTTAATTGCAACAAACACAGATATAATTGTTCCGAAAGTATGTTTTAAATAAAGATATATAAATAGGTGATAATTCATTTGTTGGATTAGTGTGATGTATTTATTAAAGTTTGATTTTTATTATATATATATATATATAGAGAGAGAGAGAGAGAGAGAGAATGTTTTATAATTTTCTTTTTAATATTTTTTGGAGTCGACATGTGACAAATGTGACACATCTTATTTACTTGGGTTCTAAAGGGTCTCTTGGCCCAATGAAAATTGAGAAAAAACATCACAAAAACTAAAGTTTTAGATTAATCATTTTGAAGATGGCAATCATTAAAAAGAGAGGAACTTGAGTATTATATATTGATTTCAAAGTTATTCGAGTTTTTTTTAGTTTTGATTTCTCACAATTTCAATGTTGTGAATCTCCATTGATTTTGAGTCTTAAATATATATATATATATATATATATATATATAAAAGGAAGTTATATAGGTAAAGGTGTATTATTAATTAATGATTTGATATGTTGAAAAATTATTTGGCATTCTTTATTTATATGTCAAAATGTGATTTTGGCATATATATATATATATATATATATATATATATATATATATATATAATCATTTTCATGCATCATGTCACTAATGGTTAGTCATCATATATAAATCCATTAAAATCATCCAAGTGTTGATCTAAGTCATTTATCATCAAATGCTCTAAAATAATATCATAACATAATTAAAATGTATAAGTAGCTATCATAGTCCAAATTTCTGAGCATAATCAAAGTGTGTAAGGAAACGGGGCACTACATACATACACCCTCACTTCATAAAACTTTGTTCTGAAGTTGATATCCAAACTCTCAAATACAAATCACCCAATATTAATTTATAAATCACACAAAGACATTAACCATCATTCCTTATTTCAGACTCATCTCACCTAATGATATCATTGAATTACTTTGGTTAGCCCTAAATGAGACATTACATACTCCCCTCCCCCTTTTCACGAAAATTCATCATGAATTAAATCTCAAGATTGACATTTAAAAAGACATTTACTTACCAATAGTGTTATATTTTATAAGCACATATTAAAAATATTCACATCCCTTATTGATTCACTCTCAATTCTTAAATCAATCCTGAATAACATATATATAAACTTCATTAAAATAATTCAACCTTCTTAAATTAAAATGACTTCAAGATAACCTAACAATGAATATTTATCTATATATATCTCCCATATATAGCAATAACAAAAATGACAATGTCTCTCATAAAGCTCTCAAAATGTTGATTATCTATATAAATATAAGTATAGTACTAAAACTTCCATTTAAATACCTATACAACTTTCAAGTAAAGATAAAATCTAATTAATCAAAATTTAAAAAAAATAAAATAAATTATAGTAGTGTAATTCGCCTACAAATACGATAACTAAAAATTTAAATATGAAAATTTAAAAAATAAGTAATTAAAAAATCTAATATATTAAAAAACTGTATTTTCAAATTTTAAAATATATATAAAGCAATCAATTTTTTAGTTTAGTGTTACATTCAATTTTCATTAAAAACAATTTAAAACATAATTAAATTGAAATAAAAAAATAAATTATAAAACAATAAAACAAATTTCTAAAATATGAACCTAATTAATTATCAATTTTTTATTAACTATAAAATAAATCTAACTAAATATAAAGAGAGTTAGGCACAAATTGAAAAATATGAAAAACTCAGGATCAATTGTGAATTCCGAGCGTGATTCACATTTCACGGAAATTTTATTTTTTACAATACATAAACGGAAAATTTGATTTAATAAATAGATTTTTTTTTGTTTTTCATCGCCTTTTCTTCTCGGAGTGCTTTGTATTTCTAATTGAATTATATGTATACGGATATCAATATGGATATGGTATAGTAAGCGACTCAGCAATAGGTTGACTGTACATATCGAATTTTAATCGAATTTGGAACTCCCTCCGAATTTCATATAGATATAACCAAATTATACTATTATGGTATTAAGGATTTGATTAATATAGATGAAGAATTTGGATATGTATCATTTACCAAGAGTTATCTATGTATTCATGTATTAATTATATGTTATTTTTTATATATATATTTTTAATCTTTCACATTTTTTTAGTTATATGTGCTGAACCGATTGGTTAACTATTCATCAGCTACTAGTTATCTATGCATCCACTACCATTTATCCATGCATCCCCTATCAATTTTTTTTATTTTTATTTTTATTTTTTTATAATTATTTATTTCAAAATTTGAATGACTGCCATAGAATCAATTTAGACAGTAGATTTGTCTCATCCTTGTACAATCCTAGAAAAACATAAACCATAGTCCATCCAAATTTTAAAATAAAAATGTCTATCAAGATAATTACACCCTAAAAAGTTTCAAGATAATTACACCCTAAAAAGTCTGTTAAAATTTCTATTAAACTTATGAATAAAATCAATCAAGCTTAGAATCGATGTTAAAATTTCTATTAAACTTATGAATAAAATCAATCAAGCTTAATAGAATCGATTTTAAAATCAATCCAAGCTTGGACAGCACTTGTATGAGAAAATCGCAAGTGGGTTCTTCTTATTTCTGTGAGATTGTGAAGTTAAGCGATTCATTGTTAAGTTTATCTATACTGTATGCCCAATTTTTTTTCCAAATCTCCGTTAAAAAGACCAAGACCATTTTCAGATTTAATTATGAGTTTATATCATGTCAAACCTACGGTGAGGATATTGTTTTAATTTACCGGTCAAGTCTTTAATATAAACAAGGTTAAAGTGAAACCATTGAGCGAATATAAGAATTTGGTATAGTATGGAAAGGAGTAATGAAGGCCGGCGATGGATTGATGGAAAATGGATTTTTAATATGTTAGTGGATTTGAAAAATAAGAATTATATTGAGGATTAAAGAAATAATTATGTATTTTAATTTGTGTTTTAAAAATTACTATGACAGTTATCTCAAATTCGATATTTTTATTTTAATTAAATTATAGTTTTATTTTAACTAATTTATGAAAGTTAATAGTCATAATTTTTTTGTTATAGCTATATTTTAATTAAATTATAGTTGTAGTAGAGGGAATTTACGAAAGTTAATAGCCGTAACTTTTTGTTAAAATGTAATTAATAACCATGATTGGTTTGTTATAGTTGTAGTAGAGGGAATTTACGGAAGTTAATAGCTGTAACTTTTTGTTAAAATGTAATATATAATTTGTTGGTTAAATTATAATAAATAAACAAGTGAAATTAGCAGCAAAATTGGGTATAAGTGTGTTTTAGAAATGTTTTATTGTAATTGTTAAAACAAAAAATAGGTATAAAAAGTTTAAAACTTGTAACAATTTTATTATTTTATATCTTGTATGCTAATTAAAACAAATAAATACTAGATAAATGGTGGGTAAGAATAATATTATTGTTATAAAGTATTAAAATTGTTTAAATAACTAAATATTTTAAGAAATTTGAATTATACTATAAATATTAACCACCCATAAATATTAATGAAATTTTATATATAAAGTAAGTTAATGATGTAGAAAATAAAGAAAGTGTAATTATCTTATATAAATTGTTTATCTTATATAATTTTAGGTATATGGAGTGTTTACATAGTACATTGTTACATTTCCAAATTTTCAACCATATATATATTTTGTGTTTCTTAGATTCTTATTTAGAATATAATGTGCTCAAGAAGTCAACAATAAAATTATAAAGTATTTAAAATAACTTATTTTAAATTTAGTTAAATTTCATTTACATAGTTAGTTTAGATTGTATTAATAAAAAAATGATATTTGATGCTTAAAAAATTGCATTTAATGCATCATCAACAATTGGCCATGAGATGAACAATATAATAGGAAAATAATTCAATGAATTATACTTATTCTTTTTTGTAATATGCTAATAATTTCATTATAGATTCCATGGCTAATGTGTAACTTAAGGTGATATGGAGAACACGGATATTGATGGAGTTAACTCATTTTATGTTGCTTAAGAAATTGATGTTGAGGAACTCCAAGTAGGTAAAGGGCAAGGGACAGAGAATTCGATGTTGATGGGCCAACGTTGAATCCAAAAATAATAGAATTCATTTATTGTGAATCATTTTCATTTATAAAAGTCCATGATATAGTACTTGTTTCTAATTCAATGAATTAGAATTATTCTTCTTTGTAATATGTTAAATATTTCATGTTAGATTCCATGGCTAATGTTGGCTAATGTGTAACTTAAGGTGGCATGGAAAACATGGATATTGATGGAATTAACTCATTTTATGTTGATTAAGAAATTGATTTAAATACAATTTCTACTGAATCCAAAAATAATAGAATTGATTTATTGTGAATCATTTTCATTTATAAAAATCCATGATATAGTACTTGTTTCTAGCTTAGTTGTTAATAGAATAATTTATAAAAATCCATGATATAGTACTTGTTTCTAGTTTGCGAGTCAATAGAATATTTTTTAAATAATTAGAAATGTTGCCTTTTAAAGATTTTATTATACATTTTATTAATATTTTATCTAAAATTTATTTTTGTATTTGTTATACATTATAGTATATTAGTATTTAAACTATATTTCATTTGTATTTTTATTTTATTTTTAATTTTATGTTTTTTTTAAAATTAAATAAGTAACCATTAATATTTTATATTATTTTATAAGACAAATTTTTAAATAAAAAAATCTATGTTATCATGTTAAACTCAAATCACTTAGTTAAAAGTACAAATCACTTATTTAAAAGTAAAGAGAATAAAGAATAATTTAAGAGAATTTTATAAAATATTATCTCAAAATCCGTTATATACAATATTAATATACAAAAGTTAGTAAAAACACATATGCTTTATTTAAAAGTTAAAAAAACAATATTTGAGTGTATTGTTAAAAGCATCTATGAAATATTATCTCAAAATTAGATATTATAAAAAAATTGATCGTGCCTTTCAAAAGGATATTCGAATCCCAAAAACCTTCAAGCCTTTGAAATTGGATCAAAATTGGAAAAGCACATGTTGAAACCTCAATGAATTCACCCTTTTTGTACATGAAATTAAAACCACCTAGTCAAAATTATGGTGGCTGGTATGTAGAAAAAGAAAAAACAGATGTAGGTGACGTATAAGACGTTGTTACCTGAGATAATGGCTCTAGAATATATCACTTGAGTTCATGATCTAACAAGGTTAATAGGATTTTAATTCCTTCCGGGTTGTTAGCTGTAAACTAAGTTTAAAGTAAATTACTGAATTATTTAAATAGAGCTTTTTCATTAAATCTGTAAAAAATTTATTACATTCCAACGAGACACATGAGAAATTTTTTTAACATTTCTGTGTTGGAGAGGAAAGAATGGGATTTTAAAGCAATAAGTGTTGACGAGAGAAATGATTTAGCTGTGTACATATAACTATATAATTGTAAACAAAAATTAGAGCTAACTTTGCCCATCAACATCGTTTATTATTTGCATACAGACAACTTTTCCCATAGACAGAGGACGTCTTTCCTTACCTTCACCAATGGATTCACAGAGAAATGGAGATGCATGCATGGAATTGCGTTCATATGTCACATACCCAAATTCTGAACATTTTATGTTGTGAGAAAAACATTATGTTTTATGTTATTGTAAAGTTTTATAATTATTGACCAAGTGGGGTCAAGGATGACTGTAATTAATTACTCTAATATTTTATTATTAATAAATAAAAGTGGAGACAAATATCCAAAGGAGGCTGTTGAATGAGTGTTCACTAATCCACTAGGAGGAATGGACTGGGGTGGAGAGCAAACTCACACTTGGAAGCATCCTCAATTCACTTCTAGCTGTTGTAGGGGGAAACTTCCCTATTTTTATGGTCATGTTCCCAAAGAAAGTGGAACTGAGCAGGTGGCTCAATAAATAAGAAAATAACCAAAAGACCTAGGCATGCTATTTATCACCCATCGAATTCAGCAAGAGGAGCCCTGTTTTTACCTTGTGATAATTTTTGAAAGAGGAAAAGAAGAGAGCACAAGAGATTCGATGAGGGGAAAGCTAGGAAGTGATTGAGTGAGTTAAGACTGCATTCTGAACTAGTTCAACCTCATTGTCGAGTTCAGTATTGCTAAAGGCAGAAGTATTACTATTAAGTACTACTGTTGAGTTGCAGAGGAATTTGTTCCATTCTCCACACAGCATCTTTGTGTTGGTGGTTCAGTGAACAGCCTTGGGGTTCCTAAGGCCAGTGATTTGGCTGTATTCAGGAGAAGGTTGGGTGGAACGGGCTCCTTTGGATGTTTGTCACCCTTTGTTGTTAACAAGTTTTCATTGTGTTATCTTATTTATTTCTACCATATTATTTTCTGAATGGTTAAATTTCTGAACTGTTATCTATTTCTGAAAAGTTTTTGTAAACTATTAGATTGATAGTTTATTTCTGATTGAATGTAGTATGAATGAATGAAATTCTTGCATGTATTTTTCCACACACTGGTCTAGTGTCATACTCTAGTACAGAGGAGTTGAATTATAAATAAGATCAACATGATTGCAAATACCTCAGATAGAACTATCTTTATAAATATATGTATAAAAGAATTTTATTTATTGTAAAAAAAAAAATACTACTTACTGTAGGTTTGTACAAATATTTCATTTATCAAAGATATCTGTTTTACCTATAATTGATCTTTTATGAAGCTGGAAGCAAAGTTTATTTTACAGCCAAATAGGATAGTTCTTTTATACTGAATCATTATACAAAACCCTGGAACTTTTTATAATAGTCTAGTGTAGGTTAAATATTTTATACAAACTCGGTATTTTTACAAGTACCTTTTCTACAATATTCCATAAGTAAATGTATATGAGCATCGATTTTTCTTCTATGCAAAGAGTATCTAATTAAGTCAAGTTAAAGTAATACAATTGCACTATTAATATGAACAACTATAATGTATTAAGGGTTTCAGACCCTAAACTATATAATTATAATATACAACAGTATCCTAGCTTTTTGCAGTAAAATAATTACAGTTTATATCTTAAAAGCAAACTATAGAATTACTATAGAATTTCAATCTATTAATACATCTTACTAACTAAGAGAATTAACGCTGCCATAATCATCTAAGGATAAGGTTTTATTAATCAACCGAACAAATCTTGACATTTATAGAATATAAATAAAAACCTAATCAAATCACTAATTATAACCATAGGCTATTATACATCACCATTCTATATTTTCAAATCTTAAGCATGTACAGTTTCAAATTCTCGAACTCCATTGTAGAACATACATTTATTCTTAAAAAATTCAACATAGATGTTTAGGGTTAGAAAGCAGAGTTTAACTCCATATTTATAATCTCTTAAAATATAATAAATTCTTTTATGAGCACAACTCAGAAATCAACTAACAAATATTCAAATAAACTTTAAGCAGTAAACCGAGTTTTGGCAGGTCCGTAAAGACTTGTTATAGGTCAAATCTGCACTTCTCCGTCCATGATCACATTGCCCTGTTGATCACACAAAAGGACACTACCGATGGAAGAGTTGGATTGACCTTGGATGAGTTATTGCTGAGATCACACATCTTCAGCTGGAAATCATATTTTTTCTGCAGTTTCCACTATGTGTGCGCTACTTTTGCCAATGACAACTGGCATTCTAAACGTTGGTCTTATTAAAGAGAGCCCGCACACTTACCTCAAAATATGTGTGCGGTGGTTGTTAAGAGCACTAGTTGCATACTGAGCACTGGTTTACTATTATGATACCTGTGCACATGTTAAGATGAATGGAAAAAATATATTAAGATTATGAATTGGGATTAGTTGAGGTTGGTTTGTAACTCCCCCAACCTCCCAATTCAACTTCCTCATGAATCTAACTTCCAGCCTTGTCCCATAAATACAAGGGGAAGCCATGAGGGAGAGGCCAATGAAGAAAAAGCTATTGTTACGCTGAATTATTTTCTAAGTCATTGTGAGGAGCAGGAGCCCAGGACTTGGTTGCAGAAGTATCTAGACAGATTAGGTATATCTGTACTTAACTACATTTCTTTGACAATAAAAGGTGGAAATACCCTTCCCGTCCTAATGGAATGTCTATTTTATTGAATGTCTGATTGTGATTGATGTTAAATTGCTTTCAATTTCATTATATATATTACATTCAAGATACGCTGAGGAAGGTTAATTTGTTTTGCAGGTACATTATTGTGGAAGATTGGGTGAAAGCTAGGACCAGCCATCGTTAAAAAGGTACTATTTTCATAACCCTAATCTTGTTCCATTCATAGTAATTAGTGCAAAGCATAATGTATCTACCTGTCACCCCATGTAAGTTGGTAGTGTCATCTCCCCCACTATAGGGTATATTCCTGTCAACTTTCTCAGCATGACTTGCAGTGGTTGATTCAGTGTCTCCAGTATGACTCACAATAACTAGTGACTTGTCATTAATATGACTAGCAGTGATTAATGATGTGTCTTCAACATGACCAACACTGGTTGAAGACATGCTTTATGTACGATTTGCAGTGACTGAAAGTTTTCTCCCAGCATGACCTCTAGATCCTGGGTAGGTTCCCTTAGCATGACTAGCAGAGGTTGGGTGGGTGCCCCTAGCATGAATTTCAGAGGCTAGGTGGGTGCCCCCAATTTCAGAGGCTGGGTGGGTGCCCCCAATTTCAGAGGCTGGTTGGGTGGGTTTAGTATGATTTACAGTGACTGAGTGAGTTCTCCCAACATGACCATCAGAGGTTGGGTAGGTAGCCCCAGCATGACTTCGAGAGGCTGGGTGGTTGCCCCCTTGCTTTGGCATCTTCTTCCTATTCTTCTTCTGTCTATTCCTTTTAGATTGTTGGTTACTAGTATTACTACTTTCACCCCATGAGGTAGAAGGAGGAGTAGAAGATGTTACTGGCGAAGCAGGCATAGGGTTTCGATGCTCTTGATGTGAGGTCCTTACTTGAGAAGTATCAGGAGCATGAAAGACATTCTGAATGGAAAAAAACCAAACCGGTAGCCCTATAATGAATCTCGGATGATTCAAGGTAGCCATTAAGGGAGTACCAATGTTCCCAATGAATGGAAAAGAATAAGGAGCCCCTTGAACAGGGGTCCCTTGATTGGTTCCCACCGGTATTCTATCCATAATTTCTGACTCAACGGGCCAGAAATCTCTAAGGCCAACTAAAAAAAAGCAGCACAAAAAGCACACCATTAAAAATGTCCTACAGTGATCAAAACCAAGAAAAAAAAGCTAATACTCTTAGAAGTAATTCTAGGATGATGAGGGCCCAGAACAACCCATAAGAGTATCGATGGTCAATTACACGACGTCCAATGGAAGTCCTCTGGGTGCAAGCGTTTGAATCACCAAACCGCTCTCCCAGGATTACTGCAAAGGGTTACCTTCTGTGTCTGTCCGAGGTGCAGTGGAAATAGCCTTCCATTATACCTATGAAGAACCCTAGGGTTAATATACTAAGGATACCACAAATACAAAAATACTTGGGGGAATAGTCGTCAGCCTAGCCAAGATGCATGGGCAGGGTAGCAAATCCCGAAATCCAAAATCACTTAAAAGTACTAGTGGACCCCCATATGCAAATCAACTCTGGTTTATGTTTGAAAGGAAAGTGAAGGGGTATCCTCAGCGGTTCCAGTCTCACACGACCTCGTGCTTAACTCTGGTTTGAGTAGAGATTTCCCTGGATACTTTGATATAAGTGGGTTTTCCTAATAGATTGTCTTACTACGATTATTGAGCAATGAAACCGATTTCAGGCAGTTTAAAGTGATCTACCCCGAAACCCTAGCCTAAGCTAGTTGATGTTGTGTAAACCTAAAAAGAAAAAGTTGCTAATTAATTTTATTAAAATTTCTTTTAGAGGTTGCTTTTTACTCAAAAAGGGTAGTGCAGTGTGTGGTATGGTTTCGACAAAAAGCCAAGTGTGTACAAATGATGCTTTTAAAACTTCACAAAGATTCGTTTTGTTTTTTCATTTATGTCTTTCAAAATAAGAAATGGGCAATCCTAATCATAAGCATTTTTTTCAATTTTCTTTTAATTTCAAAGAAAATAGAAAAATGATCTATCCTACTTCAAAATATTAATGGCAAATCTTACTACTAAGCTACCAATTTTCAATATTTTGATCTTTTCTTCTATTTTGCAAGAGAAAATGAATCTAAAAAAGGGAAACAGGCAATATCTAACGAAGGTGTGGGTAAAGATAAAAACTTAGTGGCTTAAAGAAATCAAATCCAACTACCAACAAAGACTTGACCTACGTAGTTGTTTCGACGAAAAAACTCTAGATTTGCAACAATATGTAAAAGAAAAGGGAAAGATGATGCATGCAACAGAAAGACAAACCCAGAGGCTGCTCCTAAGCATTAGAAACCAAAGAAAAACATCTTCCAAATAGGTAAGGTAAAAAAGAAAACCAAAGTAACTCTACCGCCACATAAACTCAAAAAGGAAAAGCTATCAGAAGGATTCAACCAACTCAGACTGACCTGAAACAAGAGTTCAGAAGGTATCCAGACCAACAAACCTTTCAAAAACCACCCTAAAAACTCAAACTGGAATCAAACCGTAAAAAAAATTCAAGACTCAATAAAAGTGCACAAGTATTGCAATAGATAACAAGCGTTGAGTGCGCAAGTTTGTATTAATGTAACACGCGTCTAGGGAAAAAAGTGCGCTACTGTATCTAACAAACAGTCACACACAGCTTCAAAAGGATAAAAATAAATAAAAGACACCTAAAACAAGTGCTAAAGCAAGTGAAGCAATCCAAAGGAGATTTCAAGAGGTTAAACAAGACTCAAAGAAGACAAAGATGTCTCAGTGATAGTTAGAGAAGCAAGGAAAGTGCCAAAAATAGACCCAACAACCTAGAAACCAAACCCTAGTGGAAGGCTTAGACCTATAGGAAAGATGCGCTTCTGTTTGGTATAAGAACCAACACCTGCAACACAAAATGCGTGGCTATTCTTCAAGGAAACTAGCACACAAGGCAGAAAGTGTGCTTTTGTATGCACAAAAGACCAGCGCACAGGGACTTAAAGCAATAAACAGAGCTCTGCTTAGCCGGACTGAAATGAATCAAGACAAAAAACAAAAATAAAATTAACCTATAAGAACCTCTCAGAAAATGAACAGACTGTAAAACTGAGAGAAAACCTAGACAATGTCCCGAGAGTAGAAAGAACCGGTGCTCCCCAGTGGAGTCGCCAGTTCTATTGTGCAGGAATATACCCTATAATGGGGGAGATGACACTACCAAATTACATGGGGTGATAGGTAAATACATTATTCTTTTCACTAATTACTATGAATGAAACGAGATTAGGGTTCCGAAAATAGTACATTTTTAACGATGGTTGATCCTAGCTTTCGCCCAATCTTCCACAGTAATGTACCTGCAAAAAAAATTAACCTTCCTCAGCATATCTTGACTATAATATATATAATGAATTTGAAATAAATTTAACATCAATCACAATCAGACATTCAATAAAATAGACATTCCATTGGGACGGGAAGGGTATTTCCACCTTTTATTGTCAAAGAAATGTAGTTAAGTACAGATATACCTGATCTGTCTAGACACTTCTGCAACCGAGTCCTGGGATCTTACTGCTCACAATGACTTAGAAAATACTTTAGCGTAACAGTAGCTTCTTCTTCATTGGCCTCTCCCTCATGGCTTCCCCTTGTATTTATGGGACAAGGCTGGAAGTTAGATTCATGAGGCAATTGAATTGGGAGGTTCGGGGAGTTACAAACCAACCTCAACTAATCCCAATTCATAGTCTTAATATATTTTTTCCATTCATATTAACATGTGCGCATGTATCATAATAGTAAACCAATGCTCAATATGCAACTAGTGCTCTTAACAACCAGTGCACACATCTTTAGAGGTAAGTGTGTGGGTTCATTTCAATAAGACCATCGTTTAGAACGCTAGATGTCATTGGAAATAGTAGTGCACACATAGTGAAAACTGTAGAAAAAATATGATTTCTAGCTGAAGATGTGTGAATAACTCATCCAAGGTCAATCCAACTCTTCCATCCATAGTGTCCTTTTGTGTGATCAGCAGGGAAATGTGATCACAAATGGAGAAGTGCAGATTTGACCTATAACAAACCTTTCTTTTTCAAAAGAATCATCACACAGTGTTGAGCATTTTAAATTAGGGTTTTGACCCATTCTTTTATCACCTCCGAAACCAAGGCAGAGTGAAGCCATACATTTTTAGATAGGTTCATACCTGGGAAGGGTGTAAACCTCAATTCTTGTTAATGAACCAAATTTACCAGCTTGGGGTCAAAGCCAAGCTTTTTCAATACATACAACTGCTTTATGAAAAACTCTCAAAACTTTTAATAGACAAGAGTATACGAACATTGTAATCCAACGTAGCATAAACATGGTCCATTTCATTAAGGTTTATCCCTTTATACTTAGCCGAGAGTAAAATCTAAAAAGAGTACCAAGTTCGGGCTTAATAGTACTTAAAACAATACCCTTAAATAAACATAACTATCTTAAAAATCAGAGAGCACATGGTTCTCTTAGAGACTGACATTATGCCGAGAACACCAAACTTACACACATTGTGGCTATAGGATTAATTACTGAATGTTGCAAGGTTTATACACATATAAAAATTCAACCATTGAGGGTTCCAAATTTCTTACGTAAACAACTAAATAACAAAACAAAAACTCTTTTGTTTAAGTAGTTTTCCAAATCAATGGATTTACAAAGAGCCATAGATCGAGGGTTCAAACCCTACGATTTCATTACAGAAATTCCATAAGGTGTCTAATGCCAAATAAAAACATTAGAATCAAATGAAGGCTTGGAATCCAATTTACGTGGATTGTTTTCACCATCTGGAAACAATGCCTTATCCTTCTCTTATCACTTAAAAGGTCACGACAGAGGTTGCCCAAAGAGAACCACCGAAGCTTACGAGGGTTGTTGTGCTTGACTGCCACTTTAAATCCCTCGTAGCATGAAGTCAAGCTTCGGCAGAAGACAAACTCTGTCACTCAAGCAAACAAAGCAACAGTTCCGTAATTAGAAACGAAACAAGCAAGCTTTAAATTAAAATAAAAATTAACACCGCAACTTACAGGTTGAAATTACCTTCCCGTGTAACTTCCTTGGCCAAACCACGATCTCCATCGACAAAAAACCCTGGAAGAGCTTGAAGTTTCAATCCTCATACCTCGGGAGACTATCGGCCTCCACCACTAGCCACACCAAAGAAAACAATGAAATGAGCTACGAGGTTTTGGTATCCTTTCGAAAAACATGGTTAGGGTTTTACCCAAAACCCAAGGCCTTCATGTGATCAAACGACAGAGAGATTTCCATGAGGTTTCCATTATGCAATCCACCAAAAAAGTATTAAATTGCCTTAAAGTCTAAACTGTCAAGTCTGTCAATGAAGTTTCCACTAAGTATTTATACCCTCGGTTGATCTCCTTGCTTAGTTCATAAGGTATGAACGTATTGCATCCAGTGCAAAACTTTGTTTTTATAAACTAGTAGCCTTAGTCGTGGGATCCAAACCCTGCCACGTAATAAGACTATTATGCTTAAGAACTATAGTAATAGGGCTCGAAATTATAGATCTTTTGGTGATAAACTAGGTCATTTTTATAATAAATCTTAACACATGGTTATCACAAAGTATAAAGTTCGCAATCATAGGTTAAGCAATTTATAAAATGCACACATGATGAGCATAAGTGAGAATTTAATCATTTGTATACTTTCATTATTTATGTAGTTCATAAACTAAATAAAACCAATTACTTATCAAGTATAAATAGGGTAGGTATTACCCTAGGTCTCAAGTAGGCATTATATGCTTATGCCCTTAGCATCAACGTACAATATGATGACATAATTAAACTTAAAAATCTCCAACTGAAGATATCTCTTACCTGTGAATCTGTACAGAATAATTTACTATGCATTAGCTAGCTAGTAGCTAAGTAATCCTCAAGGTACTCATAGGACCCATTCATCAAAAAGGAAAACCAAACAATTAGTATCTTTGAATGAAACAATAGCACAGTATGAGATAAGTTAAATGACGATGTATATTTCTTATAACAAGTAACCATAAATATTTAGACAAAACAGATAGGATATAAGCACCCAGTATGTTGTTATAGCATTAATACATGCATACAATCATTCGCATACAGTAAGAACTTTTATGACAAAATATAAATACAATGTGTAATTTTTGTAATGTATTTATAACATTGACGACTAATTAAACTATGTGTCGTCATAGAATATATTCAATCAATTATTAAATGAATCAAAATATCATTTATAATACCTTCTACATAACAATTATAAGCATTTAATGCTATATAGAGAATTTTAAATTTTTCTGAAATTTGGGGATGTTACATGTGGTATCAGAGCGCAAGTTCAAATACTAGGCCTGAAGTGGCTCAACTAGCGCAATTAAAAAATTTAAACAGAATTGCAATTACTGATTTTATTTATTTATTTATTTTTTTGTTCAGCACTTCATAAATTAGTTTGCAGGTATGGAAGGACCAGAAGAGTCAGCTGAGGACAGGTCCCATAATAATGAACAAGGACATATTAATGCATAAAATTTGTTTGTTGAATTAAACGATAATTCATCTGAATTGTTAAGGAGGAGAATGAACGAATCCTAAAAGCTCAAGAGGAGATGAATCAAATCCTATTGGATATATTCCATAATAACGATAAGGATAAAAGAACATAAAATAATTTTGAATATGGAACCATGTCCTACCAACGTAAGGATAGAAAGTTAAAACTTACTAACTATGACAACAACTCTTCTTCTGAATTTTATGAAAAAGCATGCAGGAAAAAGCACAAGTATTCCAGTGATTGTAGTGAAAGTGACTACTACACTAAAAAGAAGAAGTATAAGCCATACGAAGAAATTTCTGGAGAATTTAAGAAGATTAAACCACCAACTTTCATGGAGAAACAGAAAAGAGTGAGGCAGCCGAAGCATGGTTGTCTAGTATGAATAAGTACTTTCAAATTTACAACTACTCAAGTCATTTAAAAACTAAAATGGCAATTTATAATTTGACTAGAAAAGTAAACATCTGGTGGCAAGATCTGAAACGAGTAAAAGGCTTAAAAGAGAAAAGTGTAAATTGGAGTAATTTTAAGAAATATTTTAAGAGAAAGTTTATGTCGGAACGGTATTATGAGGAACGAGCTAAAGAGTTTTATGAATTAAAGTTAGGTTCCATGGATATGAGGGAATTAAGCAACAAGTTTTTAAATTTGTTAAGGTATGTGCCTTACATCACTGAAGAAAAGCCTAAGGTACAGAGATTTATGAGCTGTTTACCCTCTCATATAAACGACAGAATTGAGTATGATGATCATAAAACTCTTGAAGAGGCCATGAGAAAAGCAAATATCTGTTATGAACAGAACAAGAAAAGGGAAGGCATACCAAGCTGGAAAGTAAAGAGGCCTAATAATTTTGAACAAGGGAAAAAGGATTTTCCTTTTAATTGCGACTTGGGAAATAGTAATTCACATAATTATTCTAACGGAAAATTTCAAGGGAGTAATTCAAGAGGTAATGTACAGTTAATTTTTACAGCTGCAAGAAACAGAGATCCACCTAAAAAATTTGTTAAAAATAATGAACAGAAAGAACCTATTAAATGTTGGGACTGTCAAGGACCTCACTATGCATCAAACTTCCCACTTAGAAAGAGGACCGTCAACAACATACACACAGTACAGGAAGAGGATACTGTTTGTGACCTAGTGAGGGAAATTCCCAGGATCAATGCATCCCTGGAAAACAGATAGGCTGATCATCAAACTTCAATGGTTGAAGTAGAAGGTATGCTAAAAGATAAACCCATTTCTATTTTAATTGATCTAGGAGCAAGTCTTAGCTATGTGTCCCCTGATTTAGTAAAATGTTGCAATCTAAAAGTAGAAAAGTTTGAGAAATCATCGTTGGTTCAATTAGCAAATGGAACAAAAAGAAAGGTAACTAATTATGTAAAAGATTGTGAATTATTGATGAATCATTTTAGAACTCATATTAAGCTAATTGTGTTACCATTGGGTTCTTACGATGTTTTGATTGGTATGGATTGGTTGGAAAAGCATAGGGTAGTATTAAATTGTTTTGAAAAGACCTCTACTTGTTTAAATGATAAATGTGAAACTGTAACAGTAAAAGGGATTCCTAGAAAGACCTCTGTTAGACAAATTTCTTCCTTACAAGTTTAAAAAGGTTGTTCGTAAAGGGTGTAAGTTGTCTGTTGTAAATGTAATTAATGACGAACAATCAACTAAGGAAGATAAATTAAAGTTGGAAGACATACCCATTCTAAAGGAATTTTCTGATGTATTCCCAGAAGAAATTCCAGGACTACCTCCGAAAAGGGAATTAGTTTTCACCATTGAGCTAGTACCGAGGGCGGTACCAAACTCAAAGGCTCCTTACAGAATGAACATTATGGAACTTAATGAACTTAAGTCACAGTTAAAGGAACTAATTGATAAAAATTACATAAGACCAAGTGTGTCTCTGTGGGGAGCACCTGTCATTTTTGTTAAAAAGGAGGATAAAACTTTGTGTTTGTGCATAGATTACTGCGAGTTAAATAAAATGACCATAAAGAACATATATCATTTTCCCTGTATTGATGATCTATTTGATCAATTACACGGTGCAAAGATATTTTCTAAGATAGACTTGATGTCGGGGTACCATCAAGTCAGAATTAAATATGAGGACATCTTTTAGAACCCGTTACAGGCACTACGAGTTCGTGGTTATGCCTTTTGGCCTAACCAACGCCCCAGTAGTTTTCATGTGTCTTATGAATAATGTTTTACATTAGTACTTAGATAAGTTTGTAATTTTTTTTATTGACGACATTTGAATTTATTCTAAGACTAAAGAAGAACATGACGAACACTTAAAGATAATTTTGCAAGTGTTAAGAGAACACCAACTTTATGCTAAATTCAGCAAATGTGATTTCTTCAAAGATAAAATACAGCATCTAGGGCATGTGATATCAAAGGATGGAATCGCAGTAGACCCGGACAAAATAAAAACAATTAATGAATGGCTTGCCCCTAAAGATGTAACCTGGGTATGATCTTTTATGGGAATTACAGGTTACTATCGTAAGTTTATAGAAGAATTCTCACGAATAGCGAATCCTATAACCTCTTTACAAAAGAAGAGTAAGAAATTTGTTTGGGATAAAAAATGTGAAGAAAGTTTTAAGAAATTAAAAGAACTATTAACAACTGCACCTATTCTAAAAATTGCAGATCCAAACAAGGATTTCATTGTTTGCACTGATGCATGCAATGATGGACTTGGAGGGGTTTTAACACAAGAAGGTCATGTGATTACTTGTGAGTCCAGAAAGTTAAAAATTCATGAAAAGAAATATGCAACTTACGACTTAGAGTTGGTTGTCGTGATACATGCGTTGAAAATGTGGTGCTATCACTTAATCGGAAGAAATTTTACACTAATGACATCTAATAAAGGTTTAAAATATTTGCTAGATCAACCAAATCTGAACGCAAGGCAAGCTAGGTGGGTAGCTTTCCTTAACGAATATGATTTCGAGATTCAACACATTAAAGGTAAAGAAAATAAAGTTGTTTATGCCTTAAGCATAAATGCTAGACTAAATTTTGTATCAACAATCAACACTTATAAAACAGATTTGGAAATTCAGCTTGAAGAAGGAATAAAACTGGATGAAAATTAGATTAAATTACAGCAAAGGGTTGCTGAAAATATATCAGAAAATTTAATAACGGATTACGATCTGAATGATCAAGGTTTAATGATGTGTACAAATAGATTGTATGTACCAAATGTACCTAAAGTTAAGCTGCTGATTTTAAATGGAGTACATAAAAGTCCTTATTCAGGACATCCTCGTTACCAAAAGACGATAACTATGCCGAGGAAATATTACTTTTGGCCAAACATGAAAAATGAGGTAGCTGAATACATTGCTAGGTGTATGAAATGTCAGCAAATAAAGGTTGAACATCAACACCCAGCTGGATTATTGAAACCATTTCCAATTCCGAATTGGAAGTGGGAAATAATTAGTATTGATTTTATAACTGGTTTACCTAAAAATCAGAAACAAAATGATTCCATAATGGTAGTTATGGATAAGCTTAGTACAGTATCCCATTTCATACCTGTTAAAACAACCTACAAGGCTGCTAACATTGCTGAAATATTTATCAAACAAATTTTTCGTTTGCATGGGATTCCAAAAGTTATAATTTCTGACAGAGACTCTAAGTTTACAGGAAATTTCTAGAAGTTTTTATTTAAAGGTCTAGATACTACTTTAAATTTCAGTACATCATTTCATCCGCAAACGAATGGGTAGACAGAAAGAATCAATCAGATTCTTGAAGATATGTTAAGAATATATGTTAGAGATCAACCAGGTAAATGGGAAGAATATTTGCATCTTGTTGAGTTTTCTTAAAATAACCATTACCAAGCTTCAACAAAACTCAGTCCATTCAAAATTATGTATGGAAAAAAATGTAATACTCCTATTTCATGGAGTAATCCAGTTGACAAGTTAATGTTATGACTCGAGTTATTAAAAGAAATGGAACTAACCATGAAACAGGTTCAAGGCAATTTGAAAATTGCACAAGATAGACAGAAAAGTAATGCAGATCTCAAAAGAACTCAGAAAGAGTTTCAGGTTGGTGAACATGTTTTCCTCAAGGTAAAACCAAAAAAGAGCTCCTTAAAGTTAGGAAGTTGTGTTAAACTAGCACCAAGGTATTGTGGACCTTTTGAAATATTGTCGAGGGTAGGACCAATGGCATATCAGTTGGCCTTGCCACCAAATTTTGAAGTACATAATGTATTTCACATCTCTCTTTTGAAAAAGTATGTGCATGGTGCTACTCATGTGATTAATTGGAATGATGTACAGGTGGAACCAAAAGGAGATTTTCCAGTGGAACCCGATTGTATCCTCGACAAGAGGGAAATTTTGCTTCGTAATCGTACCATTGGACAAGTAAAGGTGCAATGGAAGCACCTTAGTCGAGACGAAGCAACCTAGGAATTGGAAAGTAATATGTAGGTGGCATATCCAATTATGTTTCAGGAAGACTTAGAGGATGATGAATAAAACAACATTGACGACGATGTTGAACTTAAGAGGGGGTGTTTGTCACATACCCAAATTCTAAATATTTTATGTTGTGAAAAACATTATTTTTTATGTTATTGTAAAGTTTTATAATTATTGACCAAGTGGGTCAAGATGACTATAATTAATTACTCTAATATTTTATTATTAATAAATAAAAAGTGGAAACAAATATCCAAATGAGGCTATTGAATGAGTGTTCATTGGCCCACTAGGAGGAATGAACTGGGGTGGAGAGCAGACTGACACTTGGCAGCATCATCAATTCACTTCTAGCTATTGCAGGGGGAAACTTCCCTATTTTTATGGTCATGTTCCCCAAGAAAGTGGAATTGAGCACGTGGCTCAATAACTAAGAAAATGACCAAAAGACCTAGGCATGTTATTTATCATCCATCGAATTAAATAGGAGGAGCCCAATTTTTACCTTGTGATAATTTCTGAAAGAGAAAACGAAGAGAGCACAAGAGATTCGATGAGGGGAAAGCTAGGAAGTGATTGAGTGAGTTAAGACTGCATTCTGAACTAGTTCAGCCTCATTGTTGAGTTCAATATTCTAAAGGAAGAAGTATTACTATTAAGTACTACTGCTGAGTTGTAGAGGAATTTATTCCATTCTCCACACAGCATCTTCGTCTTGGTGGTTCAATGAAATGGCTCGAGGGTCTTAAGACAAGTGATTTGGCTATCTTCAGGAGAAGGTTGGGTGAAATGGGATCCTTTGGATGTTTGTCACCCTCTGCTGTTAACAGCTTTTCATTGTGTTATCTTATTTATTTCTGCCATATTATTTTCTGAATGGTTAAATTTCTGAACTATTATCTATTTCTGAAAAGTTGTTGTAAAATACTAGATTGATGGTTTTTTTCTGATTGAATGTAGTATAAACGAATGAAATTATCCCCAATATTTTTCCACACTGGTCTAGTGTCATACTCTAGTACAGAGGAGTTGAATTATAAATAAGATCAACATGACTGCAAATACCTCAGATAGAACTGTCTTTATAAATATTTGTATAAATGAATTTGATTTATTGTAAAAAAATACACTACTTACTGTAGGTCTGTAAAAATATTTCATTTATCAAAGATATCTGTTTTACCTATAATTGATCTTTTATGAAGTTGGAAACATAATTTATTTTACAGCCAAATAGGATATTTATTTATACTGAATCATTATACAAAACCCTAGAAATCTTTATAATAGTCTACTCTAGGTTAAAATATTTTATACAAACTCAGTATTTTTACAAGTACCTTTTCTACAATATTCCATAAGTAAATGTATATGGGCATCGATTTTTCTTCTATGCAAAGAGTATCTAATTAAGTCAAGTTAAAGTAATACAATTGCAGTATTAATACGAACAACTGTAATGTATTAAGGGTTTCAAACCCTAAACTATATAATTATAATATACAATAGTATCCTAGGTTTTTGCAGTAAAATAATTACAGTTTATATCTCAAAAGAAAACTATAGAATTACTATATAATTTAATCTATTAATACATCTTACTAACTAAGAGAATTAACGCTGCCAGAATCATCTAAGGATAAGGTTTTATTAATCAACCAAACAAATCTTGACATTTCTAGAATATAAATAAAAACCTAATAAAATCACTAATTATAACCATAGGCTATTATACTTCATGATTCTATATTTTCAAATCCTAAGCATGTACAGTTTGAAGTTCTCGAACTCCCTTGTAGAACATACATTTATTCTTAAAAATTTCAACATAGATGTTTAGGGTTAGAAAGCAGAGTTTAACTCTGTATTTATAATCTCTTAAAATATAATAAACTCTTTTATGAGCCGAGCTCAGAAATCAACTAACAAATATTCAAATAAACTTTAAGCAGTAAACGGAGTTTTGGCAGGGCCATAAAGACTTTCATTTTCAAAAGAATCATCACACAGTGTTGAGCATTTTAAATTAGGGGTTTGACCCATTGTTTTATCACCTCTGAAACCAAGGCAGAGCAAAGCCATAATTTTTTAGACAGGCTCATACTTGGGAAGGGTGTAAACCTCAATTCTTGTTAATGAACCAAATTTACCAGCTTGGGGTCAAAACCTAGCTTTTTCAATACATATAACTACTTTATGAAAAACTATCAAAACTTTTAATATACAGGAGTATAAGAACATTGTAATCTAACGCAGCAGAAACAGGGTTCATTTCATTAAGGTTTAACCCTTTATACTTAGCCGATAGTAAAAGCTAAAAAGATTACCGAGTTTAGGTTTAACACTACTTCAAACAATACCCTTAAATAAACATAACTGTCTTAAAAATCACAGAGCACAGGGTTCTCTTAAAGGCCGGAATTATGTCAAGATCACCAAACTTACACACATTGTGGCTACAGGATTAATTCATGAATGTTTCAAGGGTTATACATATATAAAAATTCAACCACTGAGGGTTCCAAATTTCTTATGTAAACAACTAAATAACAAAACCAAAACTCTATCCTTTAAGTAGTTTTCCAAATCAATAGATTTACAAAGAGCCATAGCTCGAGGGTTCAAACCATAAGATTTTGTTACAGAAATGCCATAAGGCGTCTAATGCCAAATAAAAACATTAGAGTCAAATGCAGGCTTGGAATCCACTTTACGTCGATTGTTTTCACCATCTGGCAACAATGCCTTATCCTTCTCTTATCACTTAAAAGGTCACGACAGAGGTTGCCCAAAGAGAACCACCGAAGCTTACCAGGGTTGTTGTGCTTCACTGCCACTTTAACTCCCTTATAGCATGGAGTCAAGCTTTGGCAGAAGACAAACTCTATCACTCAAGCAAACAAAACAACGGTTCCGTGATTAGAAACTAAACAAGCAAGCTTTAAATTAAAATAAAAATCAACACCGCAACTTACAAGTTGAACTTACCTTGATGGATAACTGCCTTGGCCAAACCACGATCTCCATCGACATAAAACCCTGAAAGAGCTTGAAGTTTCAATCCTCATACCTTGGGAGGCTGTCGGCGTCCACCACCAACCACACCAAAGAAAACAATGAAATGAGCTACGAGGTTTTGGTAGCCTTTCGAAAAACACGGTTAGGGTTTTACCCAAAACCCAAGGCCTTCACGTGATCAAATGATGGAGAGATTGCCACGAGATTTCCACTATGCAATCCACCACATAAGTATTAAATTGCCTTAAAGTCTAACCTGTCAAGTCTGCCAGCGAAGTTTCCACTAAGTATTTATACCCCGGGTTTATCTCCTTGCTTAGTTCACAAGGTATGAACGTATTACATCCAGTGCAAATTTTTTTTTTTATAAACTAGTAACCTTAGTCGTGGGATCCAAACCCTGCCACGTAATAATACTATTATGCTTAAGAACTATAGTAATAGGGCTCAAAATTATCGATCGTTTGGTGATAAACTAGGATCATTTTTATAATAAATCTTAACACATGGTTATCACAAAGTATAAAGTTCGCAATCACAGGTTAATCAATTTATAAAATGCACACATGATGAGCATAAGTGAGAATTTAACCATTAATTGTCACTACTTTCATTATTTATGTAGTTCATAAACTAAATAAAACCAATTACTTAGCAAGTATAAATAGGGTAGGTATTACCCTAGGTCTTAGGTAGGCATTCTAGGCTTATGCCCTTAGCATCAACACACAAGATAATGACGTACTTAAACTTAAAAAGCTCCAACTGAAGCTATCCCTTACCTGTGAATTTGTACAGAAGAATTTATGATGCGTTAGCTGGCTAGTAGGTAAGTAAGCCTCAAGGTACTCATAGGACCCCTTCATCAAAAAGGAAAACCAAATAGTTAGTATCTTTGAATGAAACAATAGCACAGTATGAGATAAGTTAAATGACGATGCATATTTCATATAACAAGTAACCATAAATATTCGGACAACAAAGATAGGATATAAGCACCCGATATGTTGTTATATCATTAATACATGCATAAAATCATTTGCATATAGTAAGGACTTTTACGACAAAATATAAATATAGCGTGTAATCGTTGTAACGTATTTATAACATTGACGGCTAATCGAAGTATACATCCAAGATAATAATGATGTTTCTAGATCATCGGAGTCCCAGATTTGGTCGATTACAAAAACAGAGCATACCCAAGACCAAATATATTTAGTGAAGATAAAACTAACAAATAATAAGTGATTAACCAACTCTTCTTCTTTAAAGCATAAAGGATAGATGCCAGGACTAGACCATCCCCTTTGATTCAGATTGATCCAAGTCAAAACCCAGTCTTCCATAATTATCCACAGAAAAAAAATTTAATCTTTGGAGGTATATGCCAACTCCATAATTTAGCAACCCACCGTTTTTTAGATGTCGTGCTCTTTTTGCTCACAATTACATTGTACACCGAGTTTTTTGCTCACAATTACATTCTACGCCAAGTTTTTTTCTCACAATTACATTGTACGCCAAGTTTTTTGTGACTATTCCAAACTCAAGGTTATAATACAATACTAAATTATCTTCAGTATTTGTTAGTCTAATACTAGACCTATTTAGTCTAGATCTACATATCGGTTCCATTCAATCACCAGTTGTTTCTTAGACCGATATCTTCTGCAGCATACCAATAGCTTCCTGAATTTTGTAACCAATACAGATGACAGATGTGATCTAAGGCTACAAAACCACAATTAGAAATTCGATCTCTAATGGAGCTTGATAATATGAAGTCATCTTCATTCCCAACAAAAGGATCTAGACCAATCATAACATGACTCCACCGATATTCCAGGTGAGATGCATGTTGAGCCATGAATTTTTTGTTGTTGAAACCATTCCATATAATTGAAGAGTTTTTGGATAATTTATGTGGATATCAAATCCATTTAATCATATTGCTTTTATTATATTTACAATGGATAATATCAGTCCATAGGCCTGATAAAAAAATACCTTTCCATAGAATTTTTAGGCAAAGAGTCATGTTGAACCATATGATATTTTTTATGTTCCATCTACCATGATGTTTGGGCACAGAAAGAATTTCCCATCTTGCAAGAATCAATTTTTCCACCCTTTGCATTTCCCATCCAAAGGAAATTAAGCATGAGGTTCTGAAACATTTGGATAACAGATTAAGGCAACATGAATAGTGAAAACCAATAAACTGGTAAACTAATGAGAATAACTTTTAGAAAATTTAACCTACCACTAAGAGAAACACACTTGAGAATCCAATGCCCAATCCTTTTAGCTAACCAAAACCAGTCGCCCACCTTGTAACAATTTTGTTTAATAAAATATCCAAGGTATTTGAAACTGAAATCTATATGTGACATTTGAAAGGGCACAAAGCCATAAATATTCTCCAATATGTTCTCCTCAACATTATGGACATGAAATGATGACTTCTTCAAACTTATTTCCATTCCAGATGCTGAGAAAAATACCTTGATTATTGCTGAAAATTCAGACCATTCTTCTATAGAGACAGTTCCAAATAAGACCACACCATCTACAAATAATAAATGCTTAATCAAAACATATTCCAATATTTTAATACATTTGAGGAGACCCTTTCTTCTTGCCTCGGTAATCATGCGGCTCAAACCTTGAATAACCAACAAAAAGAGATATGGTGACAAGGGACAACCTTGTCTCAGTCCATGAGAACATCCAAAGAATGAAGTAGGAGATCCATTGATCAGAACGTACAAATATGGGGTAGTGACATAGGCCATAATATAATTGCTTACCTAAAGACGTATGTAAATTTACAATAAAAGCAATATGAGATAAGCCCACTTTACACAGTCATAGGCCTTGACAAAATCCATATTGAGAATCATAGCTTTTTTGTTTTTTGTTTTTTGTTTTGATGGAGTGAATTATTTCTCGGGTTAACCCAACAACGTCCAATATTTGGTGATTGGACATAAAACCAAATCGGTCTTTCGTGATGAATTCATAAAGCTTTGGTTTCATACAATTGGCTATGATCTTAGTAATCAATTTATAGACCAAATTTCTTAATGCAATAGGTCTAAAATCATTGAAGGAAGATGGTTTGATGTACCTCAGAATTAGTGTCAAGAAATTTTAATTGATCCCTTTATACATATATCCTTCCACTCTAGAAAATTCAACTATATACATCACATCATTCCCCATGATGTCCAAAAACTTCAAAAAAGAGTTCAACCGCCCACCTAATAGGACTAGGGGTTTTGGCCTTGGCAAAAGTTTTCATAACATTTTCCAATTCCTCCATAGAGGCAGATTTACCAAGTTCCATCCCCTCTTCTTAAGAAAAAAAGTGGGAAAGTGCTTAATAACTCTCAATTGGTGATCAATCTTTGTAGTGCCAGGATCAGTAATTTTTTTTGAATAAAACATATGAGCTTAATTTTCCAATTCTTTTTGCGATCTAATTATATTTCTCCCATCATCATTCATGTCCCAAATAGAATTATTATTCCTTCTATCCAAAGCATTCCTATGGAAAAATTTAGAATTTTCATCTCCCAGAGCAACCCAAATGGCTCTACTTTTTAATCTCCAAGCTTGTTCCTCCTTTTCTACTATGACCTGTTTTCTATGTTCAAGAACATGCAAATAAGTTTTTCCTCCTCGGTAAAAATACCATTTGGGTTAAGCTCGAAAAAGAGTTTGATCTATCAATCAATCTCGACCAATTCAACCTTTTCTTTAGTAGTTTATAGTTTTTCCCATTTTATTACTTCTGTCTTCAAACATTTTAATTTATAAAATAGGGCCTCGAAAGGATTAAGATCGTCTGGGACCGAAATATTCAACCAACAATTTCTTACCAAGGAACAAAAACCATCATCATGGATCCAAGAACAATTAAACTTGAATGGATATTTTTTTTTGGACTCCACTCTGTCAAATTGTAGAATGATAGTTTGGTGATTAGATATGATTGAGTATTCAACCCAAGATCTATATTTTTCCATCTTGTTGCAAAAAGTATTTGTTATTATGAAACTTTCTAGTCATTTTCCAATACTCTAATTGCAACATGTCTTTTTGTTCCAGGTCGCACATAATTTAATTGGCTCAATGTCAACTAGATTATTATGCTGAGTCAAATCCCCCCAAAAATCATCTAATTCATCTGGTTTGTCATAATTTCCCCAAATATCAGCAACATATATGGTGAAATTGAAATCACCTGCAAAAATTAGATTATGAATTTTTAGGATACCACAACTATCTAGTCTATTCCAAAACACTTCCCTATCTTTGTATGGGTCGTAAATATTGAGTACATAATTATTCAGATCAAATTCATGAAATACTCCTCCCATGAGGATTCCTGCACTCATCTTATAGGCCTTAAAATAAGCAGCTGAAGGATTCCAACCCAAAAGAATCCCACTAGATTGACCAGACGCATCGATGGCACACAAATCCCAGCTAGGATTTTTTTTGGAGAAAGTATCAATGGAATCCAAAGAAGTGCACTGAGTTTCTTGAATTAAAATGACATCAGGGTTAGTAGTCTTTAATAAATTGGAGAGGTCCCTAACCTTCCATACCCACCCAATTCCATGGATATTGAATGATAGAGAGGCCATTAATCGACATCAATCACGGGAATGGATGCTCTAAGGGCCTCGATTTGTAAATTCGTCTGTTGTACTCTTTTTGATAAGGGAATGAGGGTGGATTCAACATCAATATCAGAGTCTAGAGGAGGACATCATGGTTTTCCCTTAATTTTCTTCTTTTTTCTAATCGAAACATTCTAGCATCTGATTGATGCAATGGGGATATAATCAGATCCGAAGGAAGACACCTTCGAATAAACCTCAAGAGGAGACTTAAGAGTAGTTTTTTCACTCGAAATCATCTTCAACCGTAAATCATAAGGAAATGTGAAAGTTTGTTCCAGAGCCGGAGGATCCTTAAACGAATTAGGGTTCCTTGACACCAAAGGAAGAGTAAGAGAATCTTTAAAAGAAATTGTAGTCTCAGCATTAGGGTTAGGTAATGAAATATTTGAAATGGGTGAATGATCCAGTCCAACTTGATAGTTCAATAAAGGGGCTTTTGGATCATTAGAGGGTAAAATCACATGCTCATGACAAAGGTTGGGGATAGGAGCGGAATTGCTCGAAACTGACTCAATATTGATTCTATCTTGAGAATTATGAAAGAGGGATTTTGGGAGTAAGGAGGATGAAATATTTTGAATAGAACAATATCTAGAATTTCTTCTTAAACCTAATGATTTTTCAACTGAGAGATAAAAATCAAGTTCTTCCTTGGACACACCCTTGTAATGTGTACAGGTTTCAGAATTTGACTTATCGATTTGATAATGGATGGTCGATTGCGCATGATTATTCTGAGGGATGGAATGCTACTTCGTGTTCAAAATATAAACCCTCTTGAATGAATATGATACTAATGCATAACTGTAAATTAAACTAGGATAATTTTCCTTAAAGTGTCCCGTTTTTGTGCAGACAAAACATCTGAAAGGAACATTTATATAGTCCAGTTTCTAAGAAAATGACTCGGAACCCCAGATAATATCCACGGTCTCAAGTAAGCCTTTATTAATGTAAAATTCCACCAACACTAATGGGATTCTCTTATCCACCCAAATAAAATTTGTTTTTCCATCTTGATAAATTTACCCAAGAAATTTCAAGGTCTTCAATAACATTGTTGGTCCACAGTTCTAATGGAAAACTAGGCACTTGTACCCAGAGGTGTCTAATAGTGCATTTCTCATTCTCAGGATTAAAGTTCTGGTACCATATTTTTATAAGCCAAATATTTTCTAGGCTGGAAGAGATAACCACAACCATCGGGAAAATGAAGCAAAACCAACACTTATAAAGCAAATTTGTTCTGGGATCCATACCGACTAATGGAATCCAATTTTGATTGACCCATTTAACCATTTCCATCTTAGAGACTTTAGTACTCTCAATTTTTCCTACAAAATCCATGTTAGAGATGGAGGAAACCCTATCCATGTTGAAATATTTCCCCAACAGAAATTGTCCCAGATCCTTCCTAGCCTTATAGGATTTCAGGTTTCTCCTCAACCTAGCCTTCGCTCCAGTAATTTTACCGGATTTACGAGACCTCGATGAGTCCTGAACAGGAGCAACAGTTCAAAAAGATGGGTTTAAATTCGTATTATGATCTGTGATAATCGTCGCCCCATTATAATCTGAACTAGCCTTGAACTGACCAAAATATAAACACTGGAGCGAATGTTGGGTTTTATCCAACATACGAGGAATGGGAACCTGATCTATAGATTACATTCGGTGGATCCAAGAAATGACAGATCCAAGTCGCATAAACTATGTGTCCACCGAAACAAGAGTACTAACCACATTTGAGAAAAAAAGGACAAAAAAACATCTAGTTAATGTCCCATCACTTTATAACAAAGGTAGGTTGAGAGTATACCACCGATCAGAAGATTAGACACAATTTGGGATCATAGGGATGCAAAAAAGGATAAGTGTATAAAAAAATGAGTTAATTAGATTAATTGAAAAACAAAACAAAAATAGATCCATGAGCTATTTATAGCTATGTATTTCGGAAAACTGCAGCAAATTAACATAATTCCACTTTTTTATATTGGTTGGTACTAAGATGCCATGTTCGACAGTTGAACTCCAAGCTGCTGTAGTGTTCAGAAAACCCTAGCTAGGGTTTCAAGCAACCAAAATGATCTTCCAACCCTTCGTCTCATCCGTCAACCTCCAAAAATATATATTTTAACACTCATTTTACTACTATTATTATTATTATAAGAAATGGAAATAATTATTTATAAAGGAAAAATAAAGACAAAAATAGAAATAAATGATTATTATTATTATTATTAAATAAAATAAAATAAATAAATTCAATTATTTGTAGTCATTTGATTTAAAACAAACATACTACAAGACTCCGGTTTCATTTTCACATCTATGTAATGCTTTCCTTACTATCATTCAACATACACAATATTAATTTATTAACATATTGATAAGCCAAATATGAACAATTCATTCTATATTAAGAATATAAAAATCCATTCTATTTAAATTATAAACAAGCCCAATATAGATGTTCCATTCTACTTTTTATATGATATTGAAAATATAACCAATCCTTCATAAGTATTAAATCATATCAAGAATGTAAACTATATTTTCTACATTCTAAATGATATTAAGAGTATAAACATTCCATACCATTGAAATTATATCAAGTCAAGTATGAACAATCCATACTATGCTAAAAATGATAATGAGTAAATAAGCAATCCACCCCATCCACTAATGGTCGTTCGTTAAAACCGATGATTTTAATACCTTGTCGTATGCATAAAGTCATAATCAACATCCAAAATAATCACGGTTTCATGTTTATTTAGTCCATAATAACTAATGCCACATCCAATACTCAGTTTCCATTATTAATTTCAACATATTTCATAATGGATAAGAACATATGTAGCCTCACCAGGCATAGGTTTTTGTGTTGTACATATATATATATATATATATATATATATAGACAATATTAATTTTAACTACACATAGCTATGAGAACTTAAATTCCTATTCTAAACCAAGAATTTGAGAACACCTTTGATTATTCAAAGAAGAATTCCAATACCTAACTATCCCAGCTGGTAATGGATATTAAGTTCACAATGTTGTGATTCTACACATACTAATTACTAAGTAACTTAGGTTTAAATATGAGTTTTTTGCAGGATCACACATAGTAAAACCAAGATCGTTGTATTTGGATTGGATGAGTAGGAGAACCTCATTCTCCTCTTGTGTGAGATGTCAAATGAATTGAATAAGTTATGCGAGATGGTTACCTAAGGTGTCCCTTGCATAGAAGCTTTAATGAGAATGTGATCCAGGAGCATCGGGGCCTAGGAAGAACAATCAAAGTTGATCTACATGAGAAGTTGACTAGGGGGATTTCCGACGACCACTAGTGCGAAAGAAGAATGGCCTTCGAAAGCTAGGTAGTCAAGCAGACGTTGTCGAGGTTCGGTCGACAGAAGGAGAAAGGTCGAGAGTCAAAATGAATAAGGTCGACAGACAACAGGGTTGAAGCGAAAGAGGTCGAGTGTCGAAAGGTTGTCTAACAGCGACACCGACAGGTTTTGAGGCGGAATCCAAGCGTGGAGCAAGGGGCAGACTAGAGAAGGGAAGCCGATAGGTAAGTCAAAATATGACAGAAGATAGTATGGTCAAGGTTAGTGATGGGACCGACTACTGTAGCAGAGTCAGAGAAGCTTAGAAGTCAAGGCAAAGTACTTAGAAGCCATTTGGGGTTGCTAACAAATTTATGAGTAGTTAAGGTGGTTGGGATCAGGATAGATGTCGCCACGGGAAAAGGTTGTGCAACACGGCCTGAGGGCGCTGACAACTGCAGGTATGCAGGATCTGGAGGATTCAATGGACAGAGGAAGAGTGTCTCAAGGAACGGAGTGGACCTCAGGATGAGTAGCAGAGTAGAAGACCAATGGTTAGGAACATAGAGAAGGAGAGTTCCAGTTGGGAGCAGAGATCGTTCATCCATAGCTTAGCGAGCGCTTTCATTCAGCAGAGGCTGTGAGAGGGAAAAGATCACACACAAAGAGAACACACATTTACTTCTGTACATTGTATCAGGCTAAGGCCGACTAGTTTAGCTGTTTACATTTCCTTGCATTTCACATTGTAATCATTATTTGATTTAAGTAATAGAATCCAACTTTTGGCATCCTATTTACACCAAATCTGTGTGAACGTTGTGTGTGTCATGTGTATTGTTAAGCAAGAAGGTCTGGCGACCTGCCCTTGCGTCAGTTGGTATCAGATCCTAGAGTTGAATCCAGTTGAGTTGAAGCATCCTCTAAGCATGAGAGCGTCAGTTGGTATCACTTCCGGAGGTGAATCCAGTGTTGAGGGTGAACAACTCCAACTGGGGTTGGGTAGAGTTGTGCACGAATTTGTGAAAGTCTAATTGAGATTGGACGAGTAGGAGTTTCAGCTGCGGTTGAAAATTGCTCAGAGAGGCATTAATGTCTAATGAGTTGGACGAAGAGAACATGGAGTGACAGTCACAGTTGATAGTGAAATGTTCGACGAGTGAGTGTGAACAATGTGAAGTTTGACTAGTGAAGTCGTAGCGATCAAGAACTCCAAAGGTGTGGATGCATTCCTGATGCATTAGACCACAACAACTGCAAGGAAGTCGAAAAGGTGGAAGCACAGGAAGTAGTAGAAGAAGAAACAGAAGATAAACTCATCAAGCTTTTGTCAAAGATGAGAGGTAGAACAAATATGGATGTACATACCTGCTCAGGAAGTCTGGATCCAGAAGACTTGATCGACTGGTTCAGAGAAATGGAGAAATACTTCGACATAGAGCAGATCGAGGATCCTAAACGGGTTAAGACTACATGTATGAGGTTGAAGGGACATGCCTCATTGTGGTGGGACAATGTATAGGCTGACAGAGTCATGAAAGGAAAGGCTAAAATCAAGTCTTGGGATAGGATGGTTTCCAAGCTAAAAGGGAAGTTCTTGTCGGGTAACTATGTGATTTCCTTGTTCCGGAAGTTGCAGAACTTTCGACAAAAAGAGATGACCGCGAAAGAGCACACGAAAGAGTTCTATAGATTGTCGATAAGGTCGGGACAAAATGATGAAGGAGAATAAGTTGTCTCAAGATATGTGAAAGGATTGAAGTATGCCATACAGGATGAGTTGAGATGTCACCTGCCAAAATTTTGAGACCATTTATTTTATTTGCAAAAACATTATGTTAAAATATAATTACAAAGTTTTGTAATTATTACCAAATCTGGTCAAGGATGATTGCAATGACATATTATTAATATTTAATAAATTAAAATAGGAGAAAAACACCCAAGGGACCTGTTAAATGAGTGTTCACTGACCCACTAGGAGGAATGGAAGATGTTAGAAGGCATGGGACAAATGTAAGCATTTTCACTTCACCACTAGCTGTTGGTTATGGGACAGCTACCCCTAAATTTGTGGCATGATCCCCTAGGTGGGTGGAGCAGAGCTGTTAGCTCATTAATGACCAGGTTAACCACTAAAAAGGCTTAGGCAGCCTAGATAAGGCAATTTGAATTGAGAAGGGAGATCCATCATTATTTTCTGCAGAAATAATTCCTCAAGTGTATCAAGTGATCAGTGAGAGATTCAAATAGGGAGGCTAAGTGGAAGTGCATTGTGCATCTGCTAAAATTATTTTGAGAAGGAAACCAGAGGTGCTAGTGCAGGTCTATTTGACTGCCAAGTCTTTATGACTGAATCATCTACATTGTTGCTGCAAGTTGATGACCTAAAGCTTCTCAAGATTCTTCTTCCTAGTGGTTCACTGAACAGGCTCAAGGGTCCTAAGGCAAGTAATTTGGCTTCCTTCAAGAGTAGGTTGGATGGAACAGGCTCCTTGGGTTGTTTGTTTCTCATACATTCATTAGGTTCTATTGTTCTGTCTTATTTATTTTCAGTTGAGTAAACAATTTTTTTTTATTAAACTTCTAACCCTTTTTCTTGGTTTGATAATGAAGACTTACTGATCCAGGTGGATATTGGTGGCCACCCACCTTTCCAACGGGCTCAAAACAGTTTTATGGCAATTTTGGTATTGTACTATTTTTAGCAGTTTTTCGGGTCCTGAACTTCCGGGGCCATTTTGAGGCCCTAAACGACCTTTTTTGGCAATTTGGGGGGCTAAATCGTTCATCTCCTAGGGTTAGGTTTTTGGATGTCTAGGGTTTTTGACATTCCTGTTTATTGTAAAAGGCCTTGAGAGCCTCATTGTAACCATCTTCTTGCAAAATGAGAGCAGCCGTCACATCTCTTCTCAGAGATAAGCCGCCACTATTCCAGCAAGCTTGTTTTCCGCTGCATTTTACAGTTCTAGCTTATTTCCTTATTGAATAGAAAACCAGTTTTACTGTATCTCTGTTATTTTGTGTTAAGCATCTGATAATAATCTGTATTCATTTTGTTCTGCTCATAAAATCCGGATCAGTGGTATCAGAGCAGTCTGCTCCTTGTCGTCTTAATGCATGTCCCCAACGAGGTCAGGGTACAAAGAATTGGGTCTCGAGCTTGTTTCTCTTGAGGACAAAAGCTCTCGCACGCCCAAGCGACCTCTCATGGCAGGAGAAAAGAAAGATGACGGGACAGGAGATCCTATCAAAATGTTGCTTGAGGAAGCCCTCACGCAGCAGAGGAACGAGATGATGGACAATTTCGCGCAAATCCTTCGGCGACTACCAACAAGCGACGCATCTTCCTCGAGCGGAGGCGCCGCCCCCTTCAAGGTACAAATCAACTTTGATATTCCTATATTTGAAGGACAGATAGACACAGATGCTGTAGATAAGTGGTTGAATCTACTAGAAGGGTATTTTTCTGTCCATAACTTTTCGAATAAAGAAAAGATTACTTTTGCGCTCCTCAAAGCCGTTCCCCATGTCAAAGATTGGTGGGAAACATTCTGCGAGCAAAAGGACCCAGAAGAAGGCTCATTATTTTCAGTCACGGCCACCTGGGAATCCTTCAGGGATGCTATTAAGGAACAATACTACCCTGTTCAAAGTTATGACGATTTGTATACCAAATGGACCACACTGCGACAAGAAAGAGACCAAGCAGTTCCAGAGTTCACAAATATCTTCCATACCTTGCGCACCAAGCTGGGTATCAAAGATTCAGAGCGACATCTGGTGCTCAAGTATTGCGGTGGTTTGCATAGATACATCCAGACCGAAATGGAATTTCTGGACATCTCTTCCTTGGGCGCGGCCTACCGATATGCTGTCAAAATCGAGCAGAAGCTCAAACAAAAGACATGGCAATTTGGGCCTGGGAACCCTTCACAGCAAAAGACAGGAAAGGGCAGCCCCAACCCACAGAATAAAGGACAGAGCAAAGATGGACAGCATCAGGACAACCAGTCCAAGCCACAAGCAAAGAAGGACACTGGAAAAACAAAGAAAGATACCGGGAAGTGGTGCGACTTCCATAAGAGCCCTTGGCATAACACTGCTGATTGCCACTCAAAGCAGTCGCTGGTGGCTGAATTGAAAGCATCTGAATCAGATGTGGGTTATGACTCTGAGTCCGAACAAGAAAGGGGAAGACGGATCATTGACGCAGAACCCAGTGCCACCGTTGCCACCACCAAGCTCCAGCCTGATGAACCAGACGAGCCAGAAGAAGGAGAACGCCTCTTCCATTCACAGATGTGGGTAAAAGGCACCCCGTTGAATTTCATCGTCGATAGCGGTAGCCAGAAGAATCTCATCTCAGCATAGGTCGTCAAGCGCCTGGCCCTACCGACAACATCGCACCCACAACCCTACACCATTGGATGGCTCCGCAAAGGAAGCGATCTCCGCGTCAGCCAACAGTGTCGACTGCCATATGGCATCAAGCCCTTCAAGGATGAGGTATTGTGTGATGTTGCTCCTCTCGAAGTTTCAAATGTTCTTTTGGGCCAACCTTATTTATGGAAACATCATGTTGTATATGAGTCTAGGCCTCGTAGTGTTATTATTTCTTTGAACAGGAAATTGTACAGGATACCTGAGGCAGTCCCTCCTATTGCTATTTCCTTGATCTCTGCCAAGCAATGCAGGAAGGTCATCTCTCAGACCGGGAAATTTGTCTTCTTCGTGATTCGCTCTCAGAGTGAAAGAAAGATCGTAGCCACATCCCGGGCCTCCGCAACCGATCTATCCACACAACAGAAGCAAGTGGATAAGGTGGTGGAAGGATACTCAGATATCTTCTCCTCTCCGATCGGGGTACCTCTACACTGCCAGGTCAAGCATCCCATCGATTTGACCCCAGGCGCACCGCTACCCAATGGGCCAGTCTATCGCCGCTCTCTGTTGGAAAACAAGGAGATCAAGAGGCAAATCCAAGAATTGCTCCACAAGGGGCACATCCGTCCCAGTTCATCACCTTGTGGGAGCCCAATCATGCTGGTGCAGAAGAAAGATGGGACCTGGCGACTCTGCATTGATTACCGGGCCCTGAATAAAATCACAGTCCATAACCGGTACCCGATTCCCCGAATCGATGACCTCCTTGATCAGCTCACGGGGGCCAAATACTTCAGTAAGATTGATCTGAAGTCGGGCTACCACCAGGTCCCAATAGAACAGACAGATGTATGGAAGACTGCCTTCAAGTCAAAAGAATTTCTTTTTGAATGGCTAGTCATGCCTTTTGGTTTGACAAATGCTCCAGCAACTTTTATGAGGATGATGGACGATATCCTATGACCTTTCACCAACAATTTTGTAGTGGTGTATCTGGATGACATCCTCATCTACAGCAAGACTTGGGAGGAACACTTGCAGCATATTCAGCAGGTTCTGCACACCCTGCGGAAGCACAAACTATATGCAAACTTGGAAAAATGCTCCTTCGGCATGGACAGGGTCCATTACTTAGGCTACATCGTTGATCGACATGGTGTGCATGTGGATCCAGCCAAGATCCAGGTCATCCGTGACTGGCCAGCCCCAACCACACTCACTGAACTTCAGAGCTTCTTGGGCCTCGCCAATTTCTATCGCCGGTTCGTGCTGGGATTCTCTCATATCGCATGGGCCCTCAGCCAAGTGACCAGGGGTGGTGGTAAGGAAAAATTTGTGTGGGGCTTGTCCCAACAACAAGCCTTCGATGACTTGAAGAAGCGTTTGTGCTCATCGCCGGTACTCTCATTACCGAACCTGCAACATCCCTTTGAGATCGAGACAGATGCTTCAGATTATGCTGTGGGTGCCGTTCTCACTCAACACGGCCACCCCGTGGGATATCACAGTGAGACACTATCGGATGCTGTTCGCAAGTACCCTACCTATGACAAAGAAATGTACTCCATTGTACAAGCCTGCCACCAGTGGAGACATTACATTCTTGGGAAGGAGACAGTCATCCACACTGATCACAAGCCACTACAGCTCATGCAGACCCAAGGAAAGTTGCAGAATGACCGCCATCAGAAGTGGTCAACATATTTACAGCAGTTCCACCTCAACATCAAATATAAAACAGGGAGTACCAACCGAGTTGCTGACTGCCTCAGTCGACCTCCAGTCGCGGCACTTACCACGGTGCTAGACTCTTGTGGCCACGAGACCTCCGGATGGACTCACCTCTACAAGACAGACCCTGACTTCTCCGCCACCTATCAAATGTTGGGCACCAACTTAGTGGTTGCTAATTTCCATCTTTAGGACGGGTTGTTGTGTCATCTGGGCCATCTCTGCGTTCCATCAAGTGAGCATGCGAAGCTGATTTGGAAAGCTCACTATAGTCGGGTGGCAGGACACTTTGGCGTCGAAAAGACAGTGGCAGTGTTGCAGAAACATTTCTACTGGCCGAAACTTCGACAGGATGTCGGCAAGTATATCAGGTCCTGCACCGCTTGCGCTATTGCCAAACCGACAACTAAGAAACAGGGCCTATACACCCCTTTGCCTACTCCTGACAGGTCGTGGGAATCCATCTCAATGGACTACATGTCGGGCCTCCCGTCCACCAAGAGGGGAAACGACTGTGTTTTCGTGGTTGTTGATCGCTTTTCCAAGATGGCGATTCTAGCCGCTTGCAAGAAGAACATCAAAGCAGAAGCCACTGCCAAGCTCTTCTTTCAACGAGTCTGGGTACATTTTGGGATCCCACAGACCATTATCTCAGACCGTGATAGTCGGTTCCTCAGCTCATTCTGGTCAAGCCTCTGGTCACTGCTGGATACCAAGCTCACCAAATCCACTGCCTTCCACCCCCAGACCGATGGACAAACGGAGGTCGTCAACCGGATGGTCGTACATATCCTGCGCATGTACAATTCAACACACCCCCGCACATGGGATGAGAGTCCCCCCTATGTCCAACATAGCTACAAACGAGCCTTGCATAGCTCAACTGGCCACAGCCCCTTTCAGGTGGGGTTGGGATTCCAACCATTGGGCCCCATGGATGTTGCACTTCCCCTTGCGACCACCTCGGTCGACTTGTCCCCAAAAGCTGACAAAGCCGCCCGGTTCATTCAACGGATCCAGCATATCCGCCAACAGGTCCAGGATATTCTACAGAAGTCTAATGCCAAGTACAAGCAGCGCCATGATAAACATCGAGTGCCACATAAGTTTCAGGTGGGCGACAAAGTTTGGTTGCATTTGCAGAAAGAACGCCTTACAGGGCCCCATCGAAAGCTTCGCCCACTCCGTTATGGGCCGTACACCATCACCAAGGCGGTGGGTGACAATGCTTTTGAGCTCAACATTCCCCCCTTCCTGGGTCTGCATCCAGTCTTCAACGTGGCTCTCCTTCGGCCATATTTCCCACCACTATTAGACACCTCAGAGATAGCAGAGAAGTTGACACCAACAGAGCTCAACCCTGACTGCCTACAACAAGCATCCAGTGATCATATTGCAGACACACAGATCAAGGGCACTCGACATCAAAGGATCTAGCTTTATCGAGTTGTCAAAGCAGGGCAGCTCCTGCACCAAGGCAAGTGGCTCACCCAAGGCCAAATTCAGCAGAAATTTCCTCATCTGATGGGGGAACTCAACGCAATGGAGACCATTGCTTCCTAAGGAGGGAGGATTGATCCAGGTGGATATTGGTGGCCACCCACCTTTCCAACGGGCTCAAAACAGTTTTATGGCAATTTTGGTATTGTACTATTTTTAGCAGTTTTTCGGGTCTTGAACTTCCGGGGCCATTTTGAGGCCCTAAACGACCTTTTTTGGCAATTTGGGGGGCCAAATGGTTCATCTCCTAGGGTTAGGTTTTTGGATGTCTAGGGTTTTTGACATTCCTGTTTATTGTAAAAGGCCTTGAGAGCCTCATTGTAACCATCTTCTTGCGAAATGAGAGCAGCCGTCACATCTCTTCTCAGAGATAAGCCGCCACCATTTCAGCAAGATTGTTTTCCGCTGCATTTTACAGTTCTAGCTTATTTCCTTATTGAATAGAAAACCAGTTTTACTGTATCTCTGTTATTTTGTGTTAAGCATCTGATAATAATCTGTATTCATTTTGTTCTGCTCATAAAATCCGGATCAGTGGTATCAGAGCGGTCTGCTCCTTGTCGTCTTAATGCATGTCCCCAACGAGGTCAGGGTACAAAGAATTGGGTCTCGAGCTTGTTCCTCTTGAGGACAAAAGCTCTCGCACGCCCAAGCGACCTCTCATGGCAGGAGAAAAGAAAGATGACGGGATAGGAGATCCTATCAAAATGTTGCTTGAGGAAGCCCTCACGCAACAGAGGAACGAGATGATGGACAATTTCGCGCAAATCCTTCAGCGACTACCAACAAGCGACGCATCTTCCTCGAGCGGAGGCGCCGCCTTCAAGGTACAAATCAACTTTGATATTCCTATATTTGAAGGATAGATAGACGCAGATGCTGTAGATAAGTGGTTGAATCCACTAGAAGGGTGTTTTTCTGTCCATAACTTTTCGAATAAAGAAAAGATTACTTTTGCGCTCCTCAAAGCCGTTCCCCATGTCAATGATTGGTGGGAAACATTCTGCGAGCAAAAGGACCCAGAAGAAGGCTCATTATTTTCAGTCATGGCCACCTGGGAATCCTTCAGGGATGCTATTAAGGAACAATACTACCCTGTTGGAAGTTATGACGATTTGTATACCAAATGGACCACACTGCGACAAGAAAGAGACCAAGCAGTTCCAGAGTTCACAAATATCTTCCATACCTTGCGCACCAAGCTGGGTATCAAAGATTCAGAGCGACATCTGGTGCTCAAGTATCGCGGTGGTTTGCATAGATACATCCAGACCGAAATGGAATTTCTGGACATCTCTTCCTTGGGCGCGGCCTACCGATATGCTGTCAAAATCGAGCAGAAGCTCAAACAAAAGACACGGCAATTTGGGCCTGGGAACCCTTCACAGCAAAAGACAGGAAAGGGAAGCCCCAACCCATAGAATAAAGGACAGAGCAAAGATGGACAGCATCAGGACAACCAGTCCAAGCCACAAGCAAAGAAGGACACTGGAAAAACAAAGAAAGATACCGGGAAGTGGTGCGACTTCCATAAGAGCCCTTGGCATAACACTGCTGATTGCCGCTCAAAGTAGTCGCTGGTGGCTGAATTGAAAGTATCGGAATCAGATGCGGGTTCTGACTCTGAGTCCCAACTAGAAAGGGGAAGACGGATCATTGACGCGGAACCCAGTGCCACCGTTGCCACCACCAAGCTCCAGCCTGATGAACCAGACGAGCCAGAAGAAGGAGAACTCCTCTTCCATTCACAGATGTGGGTAAAAGGCACCACGCTGCATTTCATCGTCGATAGCGGTAGCCAGAAGAATCTCATCTCAGCAGAGGTCGTCAAGCGCCTGGCCCTACCGACAACACCGCACCCACAACCCTACACCATTGGATGGCTCCGCAAAGGAAGCGATCTCCGCGTCAGCCAACAGTGCCGACTGCCATACGGCATCAAGCCCTTCAAGGATGAGGTATTGTGTGATGTTGCTCCTCTCGAAGTTTCAGATGTTCTTTTGGGCCAACCTTATTTATGGAAACGTCATGCTGTATATGAGTCTAGGCCTCGTAGTGTTATTATTTCTTTGAACAGGAAATTGTACAGGATACCTGAGGCAGTCCCTCCTAGTGCTATTTCCTTGATCTCTGCCGAGCAATGCAGGAAGGTCATCTCTCAGACCGGGAAATTTGTCTTCTTCGTGATTCGCTCTCAGAGTGAAAGAAAGATCGTAGCCACATCCCGGGCCTCCACGACCGATCTATCCACACAACAGAAACAAGTGGATAAGGTGGTGGAAGGATACTCAAATATCTTCTCCTCTCCGATCGGGGTACCTCTGCACTGCCAGGTCAAGCATCCCATCGATTTGACCCCAGGCGCACCGCTACCCAATGGGCCAGTCTATCACCGCTCTCTGTTGGAAAATGAGGAGATCAAGAGGCAGATCCAAGAATTGCTCCACAAGGGGCACATCCGTCCCAGTTCATCACCTTGTGGGAGCCCAATCGTGCTGGTGCAGAAGAAAGATGGGACCTGGCGACTCTGCATTGATTACCGGGCCCTGAATAAAATCACAGTCCGTAACCGGTACCCGATTCCCCGAATCGATGACCTCCTTGATCAGCTCATGGGGGCCAAATACTTCAGTAAGATTGATCTGACGTCGGGCTACCACCAGGTCCCAATAGAACAGACAGATGTATGGAAGACTGCCTTCAAGTCAAAAGAAGGTCTTTTTGAATGGCTGGTCATGCCTTTTGGTTTGACAAATGCTCCAGCAACTTTTATGAGGATGATGGACAATATCCTACGACCTTTCACCAACAATTTTGTAGTGGTGTATCTGGATGACATCCTCATCTACAGCAAGACTTGGGAGGAACACTTGCAGCATATTCAGCAGGTTCTGCACACCCTGCGGAAGCACAAACTATATGCAAACTTGGAAAAATGCTCCTTCGGCATGGACAGGGTCCATTACTTAGGCTACATCGTTGGTCGACATGGTGTGCATGTGGATCCAGCCAAGATCTAGGTCATCCGTGACTGGCCAGCCCCAACCACACTCACTGACCTTCGGAGCTTCTTGGGCCTCGCCAATTTCTATCGCCGGTTCGTGCTGGGATTCTCTCATATCGCATGGGCCCTCAGCCAAGTGACCAGGGGTGGTGTTAAGGCAAAATTTGTGTGGGGCCTGTCCCAACAACAAGCCTTCGATGACTTGAAGAAGCGTTTGTGCTCATCGCCGGTACTCTCATTACCGAACCTGCAACATCCCTTTGAGATCGAGACAGATGCTTCAGATTATGCTATGGGTGCCGTTCTCACTCAACACGGCCACCCCGTGGCATATCATAGTGAGACACTATCGGATGCTGTTCGCAAGTACCCTACCTATGACAAAGAAATGTACTCCATTGTACAAGCCTGCCGCCAATGGAGACATTACATTCTTGGGAAGGAGACAGTCATCCACACTGATCACAAGCCACTACAGTTCATGCAGACCCAAGGAAAGTTGCAGAATGACCGCCATCAGAAGTGGTCAACATATTTACAGCAGTTCCACCTCAACATCAAATATAAAACAGGGAGTACCAACCGAGTTGCTGACTGCCTCAGTCGACCTCCAGTCGCGGCACTTACCACGGTGCTAGACTCTTGTGGCCACGAGACCTCCAGATGGCCTCACCTCTACAAGACAGACCCTAACTTCTCCGCCACCTATCAAATGTTGGGCACCAACTCAGTGGTTGCTAATTTCCATCTTCAGGATGGGTTGTTGTGTCATCTGGGCCATCTCTGCGTTCCATCAAGTGAGCGTGCGAAGCTGATTTGGGAAGCTCACTATAGTCGGGTGGCAGGACACTTTGGCGTCGAAAAGACAGTGGCAGTGTTGCAGAAACATTTCTACTGGCCGAAACTTCGACAGGATGTCGGCAAGTATATCAGGTCCTGCACTGCTTGCGCTATTGCCAAACCGACCACTAAGAAATAGGGCCTATACACCCCTCTGCCTACTCCTGACAGGCCGTGGGAATCCATCTCAATGGACTACATGTCGGGCCTCCCGTCCACCAAGAGGGGAAACGACTGTGTTTTCGTGGTTGTTGATCGCTTTTCCAAGATGGCGATTCTAGCCGCTTGCAAGAAGAACATCACAGCAGAAGCCACTGCCAAGCTCTTCCTTGAACGAGTCTGGGTACATTTTGGGATCCCACAGACCATTATCTCAGACCATGATAGTCGGTTCCTCAGCTCATTCTGGTCAAGCCTCTGGTCACTGCTGGATACCAAGCTCACCAAATCCACTGCCTTCCACCCCCAGACCGATGGACAAACGGAGGTCGTCAACCGGATGGTCGTACATATCCTGCGCATGTACAATTCAACACAGCCCTGCACATGGGATGAGAGTCTCCCCTATGTCCAACATAGCTACAACCGAGCCTTGCATAGCTCAACTGGCCACAGCCCCTTTCAGGTGGGGTTGGGATTCCAACCATTGGGCCCCATGGATGTTGCACTTCCCCTTGCGACCACCTCGGTCGACTTGTCCCCAGAAGCTGACAAAGCCGCCCGGTTCATTGAACGGATCCAGCATATCCGCCAACAGGTCCAGGATATTCTACAGAAGTCTAATGCCAAGTACAAGCAGCGCCATGATCAACATCGGGTGCCACATAAGTTTCAGGTGGGCGACAAAGTTTGGTTGCATTTGCAGAAAGAACGCCTTACAGGGCCCCATCGAAAGCTTCGCCCACTCCGTTATGGGCCGTACACCATCACCAAGGCGGTGGGTGACAATGCTTTTGAGCTCAACATTCCCCCCTTCCTGGGTCTGCATCCAGTCTTCAACGTGGCTCTCCTTCGGCCATATTTCCCACCACTATTAGACACCTCAGAGATAGCAGAGAAGTTGAGACCAACAGAGCTCAACCCTGACTGCCTACAACAAGCATCCAGTGATCATATTGCAGACACACAGATCAAGGGCACTCGACATCAAAGGATCTAGCTTTATCGAGTTGTCAAAGCAGGGCAGCTCCTGCACCAAGGCAAGTGGCTCACCCAAGGCCAAATTCAGCAGAAATTTCCTCATCTGATGGGGGAACTCAACACAATGGAGACCATTGCTTCCTAAGGAGGGAGGATTGATCCAGGTGGATATTGGTGGCCACCCACCTTTCCAACGGGCTCAAAACAGTTTTATGGCAATTTTGGTATTGTACTATTTTTAGCAGTTTTTCGGGTCCTGAACTTCCGGGGCCATTTTGAGGCCCTAAACGACCTTTTTTGGCATTTTTGGGGGCCAAATGGTTGCCACCGGCATGCATTTGGCCCCAATCGAAAGTTGTAAATCTCGGATAGACCTTTCCAACGGGCTACCGAGCGCCCCAAACGGAGATCGTATGCAAAAGTTACGACCCCGGGAAGTTGATGTACTAACTTACCCAAACGGGGCCCACATGACTTTTGGCACTTCATCTCCTAGGGTTAGTTTTTTGGATGTCTAGGGTTTTTGACATTCCTGTTTATTGTAAAAGGCCTTGAGAGCCTCATTGTAACCATCTTCTTGCAAAATGAGAGCAGCCGTCACATCTCTTCTCAGAGATAAGCCGCCACCATTCCAGCAAGCTTGTTTTCCGCTGCATTTTACAGTTCTAGCTTATTTCCTTATTGAATAGAAAACCAGTTTTACTGTATCTCTGTTATTTTGTGTTAAGCATCTGATAATAATCTGTATTCATTTCGTTCTGCTCATAAAATCCAGATCACTTACTGACCAAATTGTTTAGTTGAACTGTATAATCTGTTAAAGTAGGATAGGTTAGAAGAGTTCTGTATTTTTCAACACATCAAAGATGTCATATTCTAGGTGGAGAATTAAATAAGAGAACTAAAAGATGCAAGAAAGAATTTAGCACTTCATAATACAGGCATTTTATTACTTTTCTTTTACTTACTCTCAGAAAATAAATATCCATTTTTGTTTAAAAATCTAGGGTTTACACTTTAAATTATCTACTTAATTTCAAATTGCACATACTAAGCATTTTATTATTATTCCATTCAAAACTGTAAAAGACTCTAAGCAAAAACAGTTATCACAAGTCTCGTAACACTTTTGGAATGTTCTTAATGTTAAATGTATTATCTTCTTTTAAAACCCTAGATGTTGTTTTCTATAGAAAACATTTATCGTATTGCAAAAGACTTGACAAGACTGATTCCATAAATAGCAGAGTTTGCAGACGTTTTCAGTTTTTCAATTTAAAAACCCTAAGACTATCTTACAACCAGTTTAAGGCCAAGCATTTAGAAAATGTAAACATCAATCTCTTTCCCTCGGATTTTTCAAAACAAACGCATTACTATAGTTCAACTATTTTACAATTCATGATAACTATCTACCTATACAAGCCAAACTCAGGATAAAACATTATTATAGATTGTAATGTATATATTGAAGATATGGTTCAATACAAGCTAAGTCCCATAGCACCATTCAAACATTGGTATAAACATTAGTAACACAGAGATCTATGCTAAGCGAGTAGCCCTCGGCTCTCAGCTAGTTTTTACATTGTTTCAAATTCATACAAGAGTTTTATTATTTTATCAATTGTAATATTAATTTAAGTGGTGGTTTAATACCAAAACTAAGTCTCATCACTAATCCACCAAAAGTATAAACATTGTAATTTAGAACTTTTATTTTCACTGAAATGATTTATCTCTTAGCACAAAACTACTATTTAAAACACTGTTTTTTTCATTAAAATCGACTGAGGGTTCATCCCTTTGACAAATACATCTGCAACAAGTTACATGAGTTACAGCGAAACACTGCAAAGCAAAGTATCAAGACAAGCCGAGGATTCCAACCTCTGGATACTTATCAATAGCTCTCAAAAAAATTGTAAACACTGGCCAAAAACCTTGCCACGAATCAAACACCAAACTCTCGTCAAAACATTAAGCATTGGCCACAACTGGGCCAGGAGAAACTACGAGGGAGAGAACCACCGAGGCTTACCGGGTGGTCGAGCAGCATTCTCCCACCAAGCTTCAAGCAAGTGACCCTTCGACGAAGTACAACCTGCCACAAAAACCTACAAGTGGTTAAACGAGAAATTACAGAGATAAATATTGATTCAATAGATAACATTAACACTTTGAGTTGAGACATTACCTGTGTAATGCAACCTCAGAGTAAGAGACACCTTAATCAAACAAGAATGACATAGCCATCTATAAAACATAGAGAAGGGGGTTCCAATTTCTGAGAAACGGTCTATCCTTGCAAGAGAATCGAACCCAAGTTCTAAGAATACAGAAAACTCCGGATTCTATCCTTAACACTCCATTCAAGATTGCATGGTGGCTCGGCTCTACAAGATAAACAAAACCTAAAACTAATAAGTTTTCCCATAGGTCCACGGATTGAACTCGAGGAAGGAGTCCTCCGAACCACAACTACCAAACCCCACATTGTAGAAGGCGGTTGACCTCTCTTCCTTACAACTACCAAGCGAAATGAAGGTCAAAGAAGCACTTCAACGATACACATAACGAAAAACTAGGGTTCTAGTTCAAAGCCCCAGATCATATGAGATCAACGATGGAGATGATGCCAACTAGGCATGTCGAGAATTGGGCAGCATCCACTTTTAATACCATATTTTTTTATCACATCCACCATGATGCCAGCTCAATAGATCAAGGGACAAAGCATTATACAGCTCGACACTTTCATACAAGCATGTAAAATCCTTCACGTGATCTACAGCCATGAGGGCATCCACTAGGAATTCCACTCAATGTAGAAGGCAGGAGACTTAAATGCCAAGACCGGGTTCGATAGTCTGCCAGCATGATGATATCAAAACATTCAATATCCTGTCATATCACATGTCAGTGCCAAGACTTAGGGTTACAACGTATAGTTTATATCATTTTCGATTGTATTGATCGTAGAATGCATAGTTATTAGGTTTCCATAGTTACCAAATGACTTCATGTCTTTGTAGATCGCATTCATAGTACGTATTCAAATACGTACTGTATAGTTAGAATTCCATAGTATGCACATCATAACATTGTGCACATTACCATTTCTATTTATAAAGTTACACAGCATATTACAAAGTATAAATATTAAATTAGAAATGTTTAAATCCTTTAGTCTTGCAAATCCTCATTAGTATCATCATAATTATGATGACAATATTATAATAACCTTTGCTATATTAGTAAGGTTTTTCATAATTTATTAATTGAGAAATGTATAAGCTAATTTAATTCTAAGTTAATACAGGTTATTAAAATAATGTTTGTTCCATGTTTCTATAATATACAACAATATACAAGTTGAAATATATATGACATTATTACTCTTGCAAAATGGAGAAATGATGACAGGATCATAATAGCATGTATATATTGTAATCTAGCACTTAATTAAGAATTCATAGTGTAAGTATATTTTCTTTGAAGTTTCACTAAAGAGTCTAGTGTAGTTACTAATAGTTACGACTTCTATGACTTATAAGTTTGGTCAAGGTAATACTTACAGAAATAAGACAAAGATCCATACTCCTAATAACTCTCATGCATGGAAGTACTTAGGGTTATTATAAAGCATTGACGGCTAACTGAAAAACATAGTTATAATTGCTTGTAACATTTGGAATTGACATAATGCTCTTAGCTGAGTATCTGCGCAAAGAAAACAAGTTCAAATGCTTTAGCTAACATAGCTAAGTAAACCTGAGGGTACCTCGTAGGACCCCTTCGTCATCATCCAAGAGAAACTGTCAGTACTTTGTCAAGAAAACTATATCACAAGATAAACTTATTCACAACATATAGATTACATTTAACACAAGCACAACTAATGTCGTATTTTGAGTTAAGAAGTATGAATTATCGTTATCATAATTTGTTATTAGTTAAAAAGATTAGCATTTATTTTATTTCTGCTTTAGCAAGTACAACATTTAATGCTACTTTAATTTTTATTAAATTTTTGTAAATTTTCGGGATGTCACATATGGTATCAGAGCTCATGTTTGAACTCTCGGCCTGAAAGGTCCAAAGAACATGCAACATAAAATTTTTATGACAACAAAAATCTTTACTAATTCAAGTTAAATTATTTTGTTATACATAAATTTGTTTTCTAAGTTAGAGGTATGGAAGGATAAGATGAACATATGGAGGACAGATTTCGACCTAACAGTCATACCAACAATAGCACTGGACAACATTATGAAGAGGAAGTCCGTGGTGAATTAAATGACAATTCATCAGAATTGTTACGTGCATTTCAGGAGTTGGAAGCAGAAATAAGATCTGTTAAATAGGATAATGAGAGAATTCTGAAGGCACAAGAAGAACTGAACCAAGTACTGTTCGGCCAATGCCCAACTGATTAACATGATAGAAGGGTTAAAAATACCTCCAAGACTGAAGGCTTACCTTATCAGAACAAGGGTAAGAAAGTGAGAAATGATGATGAGAATAACAGTTGAACATCATCAGGAGCTGCAAATGAGATACGTAAAAAGAAATGTAATTATTCAAGTGATAGAAGCGAAGGGGATTACAAACCAAAAATAAAAATCCACAAACAGTATGAACAAATTTCTGGGGAGTTCAAGAAGATCAAACCCCCAACCTTCAATGGTGAAATTGAGAAATGAGAGACAGCTGAAGCATGGCTGTCTGGCATGAAGAAATACTTTCAAATTTATGATTATTTAGAGTCATTAAAAGTAAAGATGGCCATATAGAACCTAATAGGGAAGGCATACATTTGGTGGCAGGACATCAAAAGAGTGAAGGGAATCAAGGACAAGGATGTGAATTGGATCACTTTTAAACAGTACTTCAAGAAGAAGTTCCTATCTGAACAATATTACAAGAAAAGTCCAAGGAATTTTATGATTTAAGACTGGGAACCATGACCATGAAAGAGTTGAACAACAAATTTCTAAATTTGCTAAGGTATGTGCCATACCTTGTGGAGGAGAAACCAAAGATTCAAAGGTATCTGAGTTGTCTACCTTTCAACATCAAGGATAGAATAGAGTATGACAATCCAAAGACCTTAGAAGAAGCCATGAGGAAAGCAACTTTCTGCTATGATCAGAACCAGAAATGGGAAGGGATATCTAACTGAAAAAATCATAAACCCAGCAACTTTTAGTTGAAGAAGAAGAATTTCAGGTTCAATGGAAATTCTGGTTTTTAAAAGAAAAACTTTCCAAGGGAATAGTCCAAGAAATAATCAGCAGCAGAATTTTACAGCTCCTAGAAATAGACCCAATGTTAACAGAACTAATGACCAGAGGACACCTATAAAATGTTTTGAGTGTCAAGGTGCTCATTATGCTTCAAAATGTCTGAATAAGAAGCGGACAACCAATAATATTCACTCCATACAAGTTGAACCTACTGTGGGAGACTTGGAAAGTGAGATTCCCAGAATTAATGCAGCTTTAGACAACAGGCAAGCAGAGCATCAAGTCTCTATGGTAGAGGTTGAAGGTATGCTACAAATCCACCCTGTTTCGATTTTGATTGATCCAAGCATTAGCCTGAGTTATATATCTCTAGATATTGTAGAAAATTTTAATTTGAAAACAAAAAAATTTAATAAATCTTGGTTAGTTAGACTAGCAACAGGAACAAAAAGAAAGGTGTCTGATTTTGTTGAAAGTTATGTTTTATCTATGAATCAGTTAAAGGTACGAACCAAGCTAAATGTTTTACCTTTAGGATCCTATGACATCTTAATTGGAATGGACTGGCTAGAAGCACATCATGTTATTTTGAATTGTTATGAGAAAAGTTTTACGTGTCTAAATGTTGAAGGAAAAATAGTAGAAGTGAAGGGTATTCCTAGAAAGAGTCAATTACAAAAGAGGACAAACAGAAACTAGAAGATATACCTATCCTAAAAGAATTACTGGATGTTTTTCCAGAAGAGATTCCAGGATTACCCCCGAAGAGGGATCTATATTTTACCATTGAGCTGATACCATGTGCGGTACCAAATTCCAAAGCTCCATACAGGATGAACATATTGGAATTAAATGAGTTAAAATTACAGTTGAAGGAACTGATTGATACAAACTATATAAGACCCAACGTATCTCCTTGGGGAGCACATGTTATTTTTGTTAAACAGAAGGATGGCACTTTAAGGCTTTGCATAGATTATCGCTAACTGAACAAGATGACAATCAAGAATCGATATCCGTTGCCCCACATAGATGATCTATTTGATCAACTGCGTGGAGCAACGATATTTTCAAAGATTTATTTAAGGTCAGGATATCATCATGTTCATGTGAAGGATGATGATATTTTTAAAACAACCTTCAGAACTTGCTATGGACATTATGAGTTCATGGACATTCCATTTTGGTTGACTAATGCCCCAACAATATTTATGTGCTTAATGAATAATATTCTGCAGACGTATTTGGATAAGTTCGTCATTGTATTCATAGATGACATTATAGTATATTCTAAAAGTAAGGAAGAACATGACAAACATCTGCATATTATTTTACAAGTTCTGAGAGATCATTAGTTATATGCTAATTTTAGTAAGTGTGACTTTCACAAGGATAAGATTCAGTATTTAGGTCACATAATCTCTAAGGAAGGAATTTCGGTTGATCCCAATAAGATAAAATCCATTAATGAATGGCTGGTTTCTAAGGATGTGTCGGACGTACAATCGTTTATGGGAATTACAGGGTATTATAGAAAATTCATAGAGGGTTTTTCGAAGATTGCAAACCCCATAACCTCCTTATAGAAGAAGGGGAAGAAGTTTGTATGGGATCAAAAGTGTGCAGACAGTTTTAAGAAGTTGAAGGAATTACTAACGATAGCACCTATTCTGAGAATTGTAGATCCTAATAAATTTTTTATAGTATGCACCGACGCATCTAATGACGGACTTGGTGGAGTCCTAACACAAGAGGGACATGTTGTTGCATATGAGTCTAGGAATCTGAAAATACATGAGAAAAATTACTCTACATATGATCTGGAATTATTATCAGTAATACACGCCTTAAAAATGTGGCATCACCATATTATTGGCAGAACATTTACTTTGATGACAGATAATATGGGGCTGAAGTATTTACTAGATCAGACAAACTCGATTGCTAGACAAGCTAGATGGATAACCTTTCTAAGTCAATATGATTTTGAAATTCAGCATATAAAGGGTAAAGAGAACAAGGTTGTTGATGCTTTAAGTCGTAATGCAAAGTTAAATTTTATTTCAGCCATCAGTACATACACAACAGATTTAAAAACTTAGATTTTCAAAGGGATTAAAATGGATGAAGAGTCCAGAAATTTACATGAAAAGACAAAAAAAAGTAATTATGAAAATTCTATGGAAGATTTCAAGTTAAAAGAAAATGGATTTCTACTATACAAGAACAGATTATATGTGCCCAACGTGCCAAAGATAAAAATTCTGATTTTAGATGAGATGCACAAAAGTCATTATGTTGGTCATCTAGGTTATCAGAAAACCATAACTATGTTATGGAAAGGTTATTTTTTGGCCCAGGATGAAGGATGAAGTAGCAGAGTATATAGCTAAATGCTTTGACTGTCAAAGAGTAAAGGTTGAACATCAGCATCTGGCTGGACTAATACAGCCATTACCTATACCTATTATAAAATGGGAGATCATAAGCATAGATTTTATTACCGGACTACCCAAGAATCAGAAACAAAATGATTCCATCATGGTGGTAGTGGACAAGCTCAACAAAACAACACATTTTATACCAGTAAAAACTACTTCTAAGGCTCCAGATATTACAAAAATTTTCATGAAACAAATTTTTCGATTACATGGAATACCAAAAGTGATAGTTTCAGACCGTGATTCTAAGTTTACTAGGAACTTATTGAGATCTTTGTTTAAAGGGTTCAATACAACCTTAAACTTCTGCGCAGCATTTCATCCACAAACAGATGGACAAATAGAAAGAGTGAATCAAATATTGGAATACATGCTAAGGATGTATGTTAAGGACCAGCCTGGTAAGTTGGAGGACTACTTGCATTTAACATAATTTCCATATAACAACCATTACCATGCATCAGCCAGGCTTAGCCCTTTTGAAATTCTTTATGGTAGGAAATGTAATACACCAGTTTCTTGGAATGACCCAATTAATAGAGTTATTTTAGGACCTGAATTTTTGAAGGAAATAGAACTAACTATGCAACAGATACAAAGAAATCTTAAGGCTGCCCAAGATAGGAAAAAGAGTCAAGCAGATCTTAAAAGGACTCATAAAGAGTTCCAGGTTGGTGAGCATGTTTTCATTAAGGTAAGACCGAAGAAGAGCTCATTAAAATTTGGAAGCTGTGCCAAGCTGACACCCAGGTATTGTGGTCCTTTCAAAATTTTGTCAAGGGTTGGACCCGTGGCATATCAACTATCTTTGCCACCAAATCTAAGAGTGCATAATGTTTTTCATATTTCAGTTTTAAAGAAATATGTACATGATGCTACTCATGTTATAAATTAGAATGATGTACAGGTGGAACAAGACAACGATTTTCAGGGGGAACTGGATTGTATCCTCGAAAGGAGGGAAACTCTACTCCGGAATCGCACCATTGGGCAGGTAAAGGTGCAATGGAAGCACCTTAGCCCAGAAGAGGCAACCTAGGAATCATACCTAGCTCTGTTTCAGGAATACTCAGAAAATGAATGAACAACATCGAGGACGATGTTGAGACTTAAGGGGGGGTGTATGTCACCTACCCCAATTTTGAGACCATTTATTTTATTTACAAAAACATTATGTTAATTTATAATTACAAAGTTTTGTAATTATGATCAAATCTGGTCAAGGATGATTGTAATGACATATTATTATTATTTAATTAATTAAAATAGGAGACAAACACCCATGGGAACTATTAAATGAGTGTTCATTGACCCACTAGGAGGAATGGAAGCTGTTAGGAGGCATGGGACATGTGTCAGCATTTGCACTTAAACACTAGGTGTTGGTTATGGAACAACTACCCCTAAATTTGTGGCATTATCCCCTAGGTGGGTGGAGCAGAGCTGTCAGCTCATTAATGACCTGGTTAACCACTAAAAAGGCCTAGGTAGCCTAGATAAGGAAATTCGAATTGAGTAGGGAGATCCATCATTATTTTGTGCAGAACTAATTCCTCAAGTGTATCAGGTGATCACTGAGAGATTCGAATAGGGAGGCTAAGTGGAAGTGCATTGTGAGTCTGCTAAAATTATTTTGAGAAGGGAACCAGAGGTGCTGGTGTAGGTCTTTTTGACTGGTAAGTCTTTATGACTGAATGATCTACATTGTTGCTGCAATTTGACGACCTAAAGCTTCTACAGATTCTTCTTCCTAGTGGTTCAGTGAACAGGCTCAGGGGTCCTAAGGCAAGTAATTTGGATGCCTTCAGGAGTAGGTTGGGTGGAACAGGCTCCTTGGGTTGTTTGTTTCTCCTACATTCATCAGGTTCTATTGTTCTGTCTTATTTATTTTCAGTTGAGTAACCGAAGTTGTTTTATTAAACCTCTAACTCTTTTTCCTGGTTTGATAACGAAGACTTACTGACCAAATTGTTTAGTTGAACTGTATATTCTGTTAAAGTACGATAGGTGAGTTCTGTATTTTTCAACACATCATAGATGTTGTATTCTAGGTGGAGAATTAAATGGGATAATTAAAAGATACAGGATAGAATTTAACAATTCATAATACAGGCATTTTATTACTTTTCTTTTACTTACTATGAGAAAATAAATATCCATTTTTGTATAAAAATCTAGGGTTTACACTTTAAGTTATCTACTTCATTTCAAATTGCACATACTAAGCATTTTATTATTATTCCATTCAAAACTATAAAATATTCTAAGAAAAAACAGTTATCACAAGTCTTGTAACACTTTTAGAATGTTCTTAATGTTAAATGTATTATCTTCTTTTAAAACCCTAGATGTTGTTTTCTATAGAAAACATTTGTCGTATTGCAAAAGAATTTACAAGACTCATTCCATCAATAACAGAGTTTGCAGATTTTTTCAATTTTTCAATTTAAAAACCTTAAGACTATCTTACAGCTAGTTTAAGGCCAAGCATTTAGAAAATGTAAACATCCATCTCTTTCCCTCAGAATTTTCAAAACGGACGCATTACTATAGTTCAACTATTTTACAAATCACGGTAACTATCTACCTGTACAAGACAAACTCAAGATAAAACAACATTATCATTCGTAATGTATATATTGAAGATATGGTTCAATACAAGCTAAGTCCCATAGCACCATAGCTAAGCGAGTAGCCCTTAGCTCTCGGCTAGTTTTTACATTGTTTTAAATTAGGACAAGAGTTTTATTATTTTATCAATCGTAATATTTATTTAAGTGGTGGTTCAATACCAAAACTAAGTCTCATCACTAATCCACCAAAAGAATAAACATTGTAATTTAGAACTTTTATTTCCGCAGAAACGATTCATCTCTTAGCACAAAACTATTATTTAAAACACTATTTTTTTTCATTAAAATCGACCGAGGGTTCATCCCTTTGAAAAATACATCTGCAACAAGTTACAAGAGTTACAGCGAAATGATGCAGAGCAAAGTATCAAGACAAGCCGAGGATTCCAACCTATGGATACTTATCAATAGCTCTCAAAAAATTTATAAACACTGGCCAAAAGCCTTGCCAGGAATCAAACACCAAACTCTCGTTAAACATCAAGCATCGTCCACAACCGGGCCAGGAGAACCTATGAGGGAGAAAAGCACCGAGGTTTACCGGGTGGTCGAGCAACATTCTCCCATCAAGATTCAAGCAAGTGACCCTTCGACGAAGTACAACCTACCACAAAAACCCACAAGTGGTTAAACGAGAAATTATAGAGATAAATATTGATACAATAGATAACATTAACACTTTGAGTTGAGACATTATGGAGCCATCTATCAAACACCGAGAAGAGGGTTCCAGTTTCTGAGAAACGGTCTATCCTTGCAAGAGAATCGAACCCAAGTTCTAAGAATACAGAAAACTCTGGATTCTATCCTTCACACTCCATTCAAGATTGCATGGTGGCTCGACTCTACAAGATAAACAAACCCTGAAACTAATAAGTTTTTCCACAGGTCCAGGGATCGAACTCGAGGAAGGAGTCATCCGAACCACAACTACCAAACCCTACATTGTAGCAGGCGGTCGACCTGTCTTCCTTACCACTACCAAGAGAAATGAAGGTCGAAGAAGCACTTCAATGATACAACTACCAAGTGAAATGAAGGTCGAAGAAGCACTTCAATGATACAAATAACGAAAAAATAGTGTTCCAGTTCAAAGCCCTAGATCATATGAGATCAACGATGGAGATGATGCCAACTAGGCACGTCGAGAATTGGGAAGCATCCACTTTTAATACCATATTTATTATCACATCCACCATGATGTCAACTTAGTAGATCAAGGGAAAAAGCATTATACAGCTCGACGTTTTGATACAAGCCTGTAAACTCCTTCACGTGATCTACAGCCATGAGGGCATCCACTAGGAATTCCACTCAATGCAGAAGGCAGGAGACTTAAATGCCAAGACTGGGTTCAATAGTCTTCCAGCATGATGATATCAAAACATTCAATATCTTGTCATATCACATGCCAGTGCCAAGACTTAGGGTTACAACGTATAGATTATATCATTTCCAATTGTATTGATTGTAGAATGCATATTTATTAGGTTTGCATAGTTACCAAATGACTTCATGTCTTTGTAGATCGCATTCATAGTAGGTATTCAAATAGTTAGTGTATAGTTATAAATCCATACTATGCACATTGTAACATTGTGCACATTGCCATTTCTATTTATAAAGTTACATAGCATATTAAAAAGTATAAATATAAAATTAGAAATGTTTAAATCCTTTAGTCTTGCAAATCCTCGTTAGTATCATCATAAATATGATGATAATATTATAATAACCTTTTCTATATTACTAAGGTTTTTCATAATTTATAAATCGAGAAATTTATAAGCTAATTTAATCTCAAGTTAATCCAGGTTTTTAGAATAATGTTTTTTCCATGTTTCTATAATATAGAATAATATACAAGTTGAAATATATACGATATTATTACTCTTGCAAAATGGAGAAATGATAACACAATCATAATAGCATGTATACATTGTAATCTAGCACTTAATTAAGAATTCATATTGTAAGTATCTTTTCTTTGAAGTTTCACTAAAGAGTCTAGTGTAGTTACTAATAGTTACAACTTCTACGACATAGAAGTTTGGTCAAAGTAATACTTATAGAAATAGGACATAGATCTATAACTTTAATAACTCTCATGCATATAAGTACTTAGGGTTATTATAAAGCATTGATGGCTAACTGAAAAACATAGTTAGAATTGCTTGTAACATTTGGAATTGTCGTAATGCTCTTACCTGAGTATCTGCGCAACGAAAACAAGTTCAAATGCTTTAGCTAACATAGCTAAGTAAACCTCAGGGTACCTCGTAGTACCCCTTCGTCATCATTCAAGAGCAATTGTCAGTACTTTGTCAAGAAAACTATATCACAAGATAAACTTATTTACAACGTATAGATTACATTTAAAACAAGGAAAACTAATGTCGTATTTTGTGTTAAGAAGTATGAATTATCGTTATCATAATTTGTTATTAGTTAAAAAGATTAGCATTTATTTTATTTCTGCATTAGCAAGTACAACATTTAATGCTACTTCAAATTTTTGTAAATTTTCGGGATGTTACATGAGCCTGTCAAGGTTCAGAGCGGTCGGTGAAGCCGACTAGTTAACTCTAAAGGCAGAAGAGAAACTATCAAGGAAATCCACATCGACCACAGGTAGAATGACTAGTCGAGGCGCGAAGACTATTTCCGCGAAAGGCCAAAGTAGCGGAACCAGGAGAGAATCCGCCGAAGACAACCGACATGCGGAAGGGACATCGACTAGAAATAAAGCGCAAGAAAACCGACGTGATGGTCGAGATACACGCGTTCGAGGTGCATATGGTCGAAGTGGTACAACTGACAGAAAAGGAGCTGACCGGCCAGCTGTTGTTTTTTATATGTGTCGATGAGTTGGGCACAAGGCATATGAATGCCCAAAGAAAATACATGTTGCATAGGAGTCGAAACCCGCACGTCGAAGAGATGAGAAAGTCGACAAGAGGGAGGAATCGACATCTGACAGTAGTGAAGATGGGAAAAGAAAAGGTTGAACCATGACAGCCTAGACGTTGGCTCAGGACGACCGATGCGATGACAAAGAGACAGCACAGCGAAAGGGTATCTTTTGAACCAAGGTGTTGATTGGTGAGTTGTATTGCAAGACCATAGTTGATGGTTGCAGTACAGAGAATCTCTTGTCGACGGAGGTCATCAACAAGTTGGGTTTGAGATGTCGAGAACACCAACACCCATACACTATATCTTGGTTGCAGAAAGGAAATGATGTCAAAGTAACCAGACAGTGCCCGATAAAGTTTAAGTTTTGGAAACTTGAAGACAATGTACTATGAGACGTAATCCTAATGGGCGTATGTAATCTATTGTTAGGAAGACCATGGAAATATGATCGGAAGATGATCTATGATGGTCAATCCAACACAATCATAGTGTGGAAAAATGGCACACGGCGGACTATAACCAAGACGACTGTAAGCAGGTCGAGAGCAACTATTGGGAGAAGCGAGTGTTGATGTGTTCATCCAAGGAATTCCTCGCGGAGGAGGATAAGCAGTCAGTATGTTTCACCATCATTCCGAAATGGCCATGTGTCAAGTGGTCGACAATGTATAGGATTCTAGTCGAAGTCGAAAAGATGCTTGACGGGTTCTGGAGCATAGTAGTCAACGAAGCGTCGACGGGATTTCCACCAACAAGAATCATATCCCATCATATCGACTTGATTCTAGGATCAAGTTTTCCAAACAAGGTACCGCATAGAATGACTTTGGAAGAGGGTCAGGAACTCAATCAACAAGTCCATAAGTTTTTGGATAGAGGATTGATCAGATAGAGTCTGAGCCCTTGCATGGTACCAACAGTATTAGTGTCGAAGAAAGATGGAGAATGGAGGCTGTGTACAGAGTCCAGAACCATCAACAAGATCACGATCAAGTATCGGTTTCCATTGCCGAGAATAGACGACTTGATGGATTTCTTAAGTGGAGAGAAGTACTTCACAAAGATTGACCTTAAGAGTGGTTATCACTAGATTCGATTTACAGAAGGAGATGAATGGAAGACAACATTCAAGAAAAAGAAAGCACTATATGAGTGGTTAGTCATGCCATTTGCATTGACTAATGCATCCAGTACATTCATGTGGTTGATGAATGAGGTACTGTACCTAGACGACATCCTTATAGTTAGTCGAACTAAGACAAAACACTTGGAGCTCATTTGACAAGTATTGTAGAAGTTGCAGGAAGAGAAGTTGATGGTGAACCTGCAAAAGTGTTTCTTCATGAAGGAAGAACTAGTTTACTTGGGATTTGTAATCTCGGGTAAAGGGTTAGTGATGGATCTAGAGAAGGTTAAGGCAATATTGGATTGGCTAGAATCGACAAGTATGACTGGAATGTGGAGTTTCCATGGACTTGCTAGTTTCTACAGGAATTTCATAAGAGGATTTAGTTGGATATGTGGACCTTTGACAGAGAGCATGAGGAAAGGGGAGTTTAAGTGGATGGAAGATTCCGAGAGAGATTTCGACAAGTTAAAGGAAAAGGTCATTGAGAGCCTAGTGTTAGCGCTCCCAGATTTTGACAAATTTTTCCAAGTCGATTGCGACGCGAGTAGAATGGCACTTGGAGTAGTGTTGAGCCAGGAGGGCCGACCAATTGTATTCTTCAGCGAGGAATTGGACGATGCGAAACTGAAATATTCGGTCTATGACTAGGAGTTCTATGCTATTGTACAAGAATTGAAGAAGTGGAGGAATTATTTGTTTCCCAAGGAATTTGTGTTGTACATAGATCACCAAGCACTGATGTACTTGAACACTCAGTCGAAGTTGAATCAGTGACACAGGAAGTGGGTTGAATCCTTGCAGGGATATACCTTCTTGTTGCAATAGAAGTCGGGAAAGTTGAGAACCATGGAGTGTCGATAGAACACCATACTTGGATTATTTCATCCAAGAGGGATACATGTTCACAACAAAAGAGTTGTGTATTCCCAGAGGATCCGTAAGGGAGAATCTAATTCGAGAACTGCACACCACCAGATTAGCAAGTCATTTCTGCATCGACAAGACCAAGGCGTTGGTTGAAGAAAAGTATTATTGGCCAGGAATGACGACAGATGTTGGTAAGTGGGTATGATAATGTCGATTTTTCCAGTTGGAAAAAGGAAGAATTTAGAATACAGAGTTATATATGCCATTACCAGTTCCGAATACCCCATTGGAGCACCGGAGCATGGATTTTGTGTTAGGATTACTGAAAACAGAGCAAGGTAACCACTCAATCTATGTTGTAGCCGACATATTTTCGAAGATGGCACACTTTATTCTGTGATAGAAGACAAGTGACGCCAAAAGCATTGTTGTACTATAATTCAAGGAGATAGTTAGATTGCATGTGTTGTCGAAGAGTATAACATTGGACAGACACACCAAGTTTATGGGTCATTTCTGGAGAACCCTATGGAAGAAATTGGACACAAGGCTGCAGTTTAACACATCATATCATCTGCAGATAGATGGACAGACCGAGTTGGTGAGAAGAAGTTTGGGTAACCTTCTGAGGTGCTTGACAACCAACAGACGCAAGCAGTGGGAGAACGTGTTGGTGCAAGCAGAGTTCACATACAACAATTCTGTGAATGAGTTGACAGGTTTGATCCCATTCCATATTGTTCAAGGACGAAGCCCACATAGACTAGAAGATTTGGTAGAGATATCGAGAGAAATTAGAAAAAGTGTGGATACAGAATCATTCACATAACATATGAAGGGAGTGCATGAATATTTGCGAAAGTGCATAGAGAAGAGTAATGTGAGATACAACTTGAGAGCCGACATGAAGAAGAGGCTACCATTTTTCAAGGAGACTTAGTCTATGAACATTTGCGAAAGGAGAGATTTCCGACAGGAACGTATAACAAGTTGAAGTTGAAGAAGATTAGACCATGTAAGATCTTGAAGAAGATTTCAGACATCGGTTATATGTTAGGGCTGCTGAAGGACTTGGGAATTTCACCAACGTTCAATTTCTCAGAACTGTACAAGTTTGAAGAAGGTTCAACCAGCAGCAGCGCAGAAGTGTCGAACACTGACTCGACAACACAGATTCCAGATTGACGCGACAAGGGAGAAATCATAGAAGTACTATAGGAACGCGAAGTTGGGTGTACGTGCAGTTCGCGAAAGAAAGAATACTTAGTGCAATGGAAGGATGATGAGTTGAAGGAGGAGACATGGATTTCCGAAGAAGAATTCAGGAGACTGATGGAGCAGTTGAGTTCTTTTTCACCTGGGGATTTTGATGCAGGAGCATCGAGGCCTAGGCATAACAGTCGAAGTTGATCAACATGAGAAGTTGACCAGGGGGTTTTTCGACGACCACTGGTGCGAAAAAATACTGGTTGTAGAAAGCCAAGTAGTCGAGCAAAAGCTGTTGAGGTACGGTCGACAGAAGGAGAAAGGTTGAGAGTCGACATGTCTAAGGTCGACAGACGGCAGGGTTGGAGTGAAAGAGGTCGAGTGTCGACAGGTTGTCGAACAACGACACCGACAGGTTTTGAGGAGGAAGCCAAGCATGGAGGAAGGGGCGGATTGGCGAAGCCGTAGATGCGAAGGGAATCCGACAAGTAATTCTAAGGATTATGGAAGACAGTATGGTCGAGGTCAGTGATGGGAACGACTACTGTAGCAGAGTCAGAGAATCTCAGAAGTCAAGGCGAAGTACTTGGTAGTCGTTCGGGGTTGCTAAGGAAGTTATGAGCAGTTAAGAAGGTTTGTTAACTAAATTTTATGAAGGTCTACATAACCTACATATCTCTAGATTTGAACTTGTGACCTCTTACGAGGAAACACATGTTCTTAACCATTAAGCCCACTTGACTTGTATATTGAATTACAAAAACCTCCATTTTTAAAATTTTACTTAATCAGATCAAATTGATTATTGATAACACCACAAAATGGAACACAGAATTGTCGAAACTATGGGAAAATATAATAAAAAATAAATGAATTATAATTTATGATTTACAAAATCTGAGTTTTTAATTTTTTATAGAATATATAGAATACTAACCACATACTTGTATAGAATATATACTATACTTTGATTGATGTATTCATAATAATATTGCAAATTCATTTAGTAGATATCAAATGTGCTTTAAAAAAACTAATATTATAATGAATGATTAAATGATTGACTATCTATACAACCCAAGTAAGTAATAGATCTATCTATCTAAATATAAAAGGATCAATAGACTTGATAAAATAGCTATTCCATTGAAATTGAGAACGTGAACTTAGGTTTTAATTTGGGGTTTCTGAGGGAGCACATACGACGCAGTCCAAATCGTGGTATTTGGCTCGGATGAGCGGGGAGAACGTCATTCTCCTCTTGCACGAGTTGTCGGAGGAATGGAATAAGTTGGGTGAGCTGATTATCTGAGGTATCCCCTGCACAGAAGGTTTTAATGGGGATGGCGTTGAAGGGCTGGAGCTCCCAGGAGACAGGGTTGTCGTCGATGAGAATGACTTTACTAAGGTCTCTTCCGAGGAGAGATAGGTCTCTTCCAAGAAGAGAAGGAAATCCTCTCTGCTCAAGCCATGTGAGAACAGGCATTTGTGATCGGGATCGAATAGACTATCTATAACCATGTTTTCTCTCATTTGAGTGCTCGCAGTGAAGATGACAAGCTCGAATATCTTCTACATAGGTTTTATAATTATTTTTATTTTATATAATTATATTTATTTTCTTTGATTTTAAATCTTAAATCATATATATATATATATAACCATAATCTTAGTTTTTTTATGACTTTCTTAATTTTGATTTAAGTCTTTAAAATAATTAAATTTATTTTAAGTTATATAATTGAAAAGTATAATAACATAATCATATTAATTAATAATCTGGTTGATTTATATAAGGTGACGAAAGGAATAATAATGTCATTGATGGAGGTATATCAACCATAATAATTATTAACAATTATTATGGTTATGATAGTTCAAGCATGGAATTGTTTATCCTTATTATTACGTATGGAGATGCAAAATTTTGATGATTATTCTTTTTAAAGAAAATTATATTTTTTGTTATTTCAATAGTTGTTAGTGGTTTTAAATGTATAAATGAATTTAGGTGCAGAGACTTCAATACCTTACGCATCCGATTAAGCAATTTAACACTCATTTTTTTAAGAAGAAAATAACATGTACTTTTGTTATTATAGAAATAAAAAACTACTCCTGCATACAAGTTTTCAAAAAAAAAAATCCAAGTAATCTATTTCTCCATTACCATCATCTACAAAAAGACATACTATCCAGTAATCCACAAAGGGAGATCATCCTAAACAAAACAGTCCATCAAGTCATTTGATAAAGTCCCCAAAAAACATGTCTAATATACTTACACCGATAGATAATGTATAAATTAGTCTTCAAAAATAGGAGAAGATCCAACGTTTTCAAGCTTATCATCAATCCACTCTTCCCAGATAAGGAGTCTTTCCTACTCAGTGAGTGCTTCCTTTGACAAAGCACTTGACACCTCATTCAATTCCCTGTAAATGTGATCAATTATCCAATCATAAAATGTGGACAAAACATTCTCAATCCTTTGACACCAATGTTTAAATGAAATATTCTTCATCGTGTAGATTGTTTTTCCCAATTTACATCCATTAAGGAGTAACCAAATATTCTTAGAGAATCCTTACCAAAAGTACTAACAGTTTTAAGTAAACACCATAGACCAAGCAATTATGCCAAGAATTTTGTGCCTTCACCTATATTCAATTTAAATTTGAAATAGTGATGTATGTCAATAGTCAAATAAATCTCAGTAGCACATTTTCCTTTCTTAGTCACTTCATCAAAATATCCAGGAGCTACATTGGAATCATCAATGCCTCTAATATGATGCACAGGTTTGTTGGAGGAAGTCTAATTGGAATAAGATTTATACATACCTATTATTTTGAAGACTAATTGAAATGCAGAAATCGTTTTGCCTTCAAAAATAATATCATTGCTGGATTTCCATATTATCCACAAGATAAAAGAATGCAGGGTCTTGTGGCATTTTTTTATTTGGTCCAAGATAATAATGATGTTTCTAGATCACCGGAGTCCCAGATTTGGTTGATTGCAAAAACAGAGCATACCCAAGACCAAATATATTTAGTGAAGATAAAACTGACAAATAATAAGTGATTAACCAACTCTTCTTCTTTAAAGCATAAAGGGCAGATGCTAGGACCAGACCATCCCCTTTGATTTAGATTGATCCAAGTTAAAATCTAGTCTTCCATAATTATCCACAAAAAAAAAAAAAAAAAAAATCTTTGGAGGTATATGCCAACTCCATAATTTAGCAACCCACCATTTTTTAGATGTCATGCTCTTTTTTCTCACAATTACATTGTACGCCGAGTTTTTTGCTCACAATTACATTCTACGCCGAATTTTTTGCTCACAATTAAATTGTATGCCTAGTTTTTTGTGACTGTTCCAAACTCAGGGTTATAATACCATACAAAATTATCTTTAGTATTTGTTAGTCTAATACTAGATCTGTTTAGTCTAGATCTACATATCGGTTCCATTCAATCACCAATTGTTTCTTAGACCGAGATCCTCTGCAGTATACCAATAGCTACCTGAATTTTGTAACCAATACGGATGACAGATGTGATCTAAGGCTACAAAACCACAATTAGAAATTCGATCTCTAATGGAGCTTGATAATATGAAGTCATCTTCATTCCCAACAAAAGGATCTAGACCAATCATAACATGCCTCCACCGATATTCCAAGTGAGATGCATGTTGAGCAATGAATTTTTTTTGTTGAAACCATTCCATATAATTGAAGAGTTTTTGGATAATTTATGTGGATATTGAATCCATTTAATCATATTTCTTTTAATATATTTACAATGGATAATATCGGTCCATAGGCCTGATAAAAAAATACCTTTCCATAGAATTTTTAGGCAAAGAGTCATTTTGAACCATATGATATTTTTGATGTTCCATCTACCATGATGTTTGGGCAGAGAAAGAATTTCCCATCTTGCAAGAATAAATTTTTCCACCCTTTGCATTTCCCATCCAAAGGAAATTAATCATGAGGTTCCGAAACATTTGGATAACCGATTTAGGCACCATGAATAGTGAAAACCAATAAATTGGTAAACTAATGAGAAAAACTTTTAGCAAATTTAACCTACCACTAAGGGAAACACACTTGAGAATCCAATGCCCAATCCTTTTAACTAACCAATACCAGTCACCCACCCTGTAACAATTTCGTTTAATAAAATATCCAAGGTATTTGAAACTGAAATGTATAAGTGACATTTGAAAGGGCACAAAACCATAAATATTCTCCAATATGTTCTCCTCAGCATTATGGACATGAAATGATGAATTCTTCAAACTTATTTCCATTCAAGATGCTGAGAAAAATACCTTGATTATTGCTGAAAATTTAGACCATTCTTCTATAGAGACAGTGCCAAATAAGACCACACCATCTACAAACAATAAATGCTTAATCAAAACATATTAAAATATTTTAATACATTTTAGGAGACCCTTTCTTCTTGCCTCTGTAATCATGTGGCTCAGACCTTGAATAACCAGCAAAAAGAGATATGGTGACAAGGGACAACCTTGTCTCAATCCACGAGAACATCCAAAGAATGAAGTAGGAGATCCATTGATCAAAACAGACAAATATGTGGTAGTGACATAGGCCAGAATATAATTGGTTACCTAAAGACGTATGGAAATCTACAATAAAATCAATATGAGATAAGCCCAATTTATACGGTCATATGACTTAACCAAATCCATCTTGAGAATCATAGATTTTTTGTTTCTTGTTTTTATGGAGTGAATTATTTCTCAGGTTAAACCAATAATGTCCCATATTTGGTGATTGGACATAAAACGAAATTGCTCTTTCCTGATGAATTCATAAAGCTTTGGTTTCATACAATTGGCTATGATCTTAGTAATCAATTTATAGACCAAATTTCTTAATGCAATAGGTCTAAAATCGTTGAAGGGAGATGGTTTGATGTACGTTAGAATTAGTTTCAAGAAAGTTTAATTGAGCCCTTTATACATATATCCTTCCACTCTAGAAAATTCAACTATAGACATCACATCATTCCCCATGATGTCCAAAAACTTCAAAAAAGAGTTCAACCGCCCACCTAAAGAGACAGATTTACCAAGTTCCATCCCCTCATCTTAAGAAAAAAAGTGGGAAAGTGCTTAATAAATCTCAATTGGTGATCAATATTTGTAGTGCTAGGATCAGTAAAATTTTTTGAATAAAACATATGAGCTGAATTTTCCAATTCTTTTTGCAATCTAATTATATTTCCCCCATCATCAGTCATGTCCCAAATAGAATTATTATTCCTTCTATCTAAAGCATTCCTATGGAAAAATTTAGAATTTTCATCTCCCAGAGAAACCCAAATGGCTCTACTTTTTAATCTCCAAGCTTGTTCCTCCTGTTCTAATATGACCTATTTTCTGTGTTCAAGAACATGCAAGTAAGTTTTTCTCCTCGGTAAAAATACCATTTGGGTTAAGGTCGAAAAAGAGTCTAATCTATCAATCAATCTCGACCAATTCAACCTTATCTTTAGTAGTTCATAGTTTTTTCCCATTTTATTACTTATGTCTTCAAACATTTGAATTTATAAAATAGGGCCTTCAAAGGATTAAGATCGTCTCGGACCGAAATATTCAGCCAACAATTTCTGACCAAGGAACAAAAATCATCATCATGGATCCATGAACAATTAAACTTGAATGGATATTTTCTTTTGGACTCCACTCTGTCAAATTGTAGAATGATAGTTTGGTGATTAGATATGATTGAGAATTCAACCCAAGATCTATATTTTCCCAGGTTGTTCCAGAAAGTATCTGACATTATGAAACTTTCTAGTCATTTTCCAATACTCTAATTGCTACATGTCTTTTTGTTCTAGGTCGCACATAATTTAACTGGCTCAATGTCAACTAGATTATTATGCTGAGTCAAATCCCCCCAAAAATCATCTAATTCATCTGGTTTGGCATAATTTCCCCAAATATCAGCAACAGATATGGTGAAATTGAAATCACCTGCAACAATTAGATTATGAATTTTTAGGATACCACAACTATCTAGCCTATTCCAAAACACTTCCCTATCTTTGTATGGGTCGTAAATATTGAGTACAGAATTATTCAGATCAAATTCATGAAATAATCCTCCCATGAGAATTCCTTCACTCGTCCTATAGGCCTTAAAATAAGTAGTTGAAGGATTCCAACCCAGAAGAATCCCACTAGATTGACTAGACACATCGATGGCACACAAATCCCAGCTAGGAATTTTTTTGGAGAAAGTATCAATGGAATCCAAAGAAGTGCACCGAGTTTCTTGAATTAAAATGACATCAGGGTTAGTAGTCTTTAATAAATTGGAGAGGTCCCTAACCTTCCCAAGCCACCCAATTCCATGGATATTGAATGATAGGCAGGCTATTAATCGACATCAATCGCAGGAATGGATACTCTAAGGGCCTGGATTTGTGAATTTGTCTGTTGCACTCTTTTAGATAAGGGAACGAGGGTGGCTTCAACATCAATCTCAGATTCTAGAGGAGGACATCCTAGTTTCCCCTTAATTTTCTTCTTTTTTATAATCTTAACATTCTAGCATCTGATTGATGCAATGGGGATAGAATCAGATACGAAGGAAGACACCTTCGAATAAACCTCAAGAGGAGACTTAAGAGTAGTTTTTAGACTCGAAATCATATTCAACCGTAAATCATGAGGAAATTTAAAAGTTTGTTCCAGAGTCGGAGGATCCTTAAACGAATCAGGGTTCCTTGACACTAAAGGAATAGTAAGAGAATCTTTAAAAGAAACCCTAGCATCAACAATAGGGTTAGGTAATGAAATATTTGAAATATTTGAAAACGGGCTTTTGGATCAATAAAGGGTAAAATCACATGCTCATGACAAAGGTTGGGGATAGGAGCGAAATTGCTCGAAACCGACTCAATGTCGATTCCATCTTGAGAATTCTGGAAGAGGGAATTTGGGAGTAAAGAGGATGAAACATTTTGAATAGGACAAGATCCAGAATTTCTTCTTAAACTTAATGATTTTTCAACTAAGAGATAAAAATCAAGTTCTTCCTTGGACACACCCTCGTTATGTGTACATGTTTCAGTATTTGACTTATCTTTTTGATGATGGATGGTCAATTGGACATAATTATTCTGAGGCGTGGATTGCTATGTCGTGTTCAAAATATAAACCCTCTTGAATGAATATGATACTAATCCATAACTGTAAATTAAACTAGGATAATTTTCCTTAATGTGTCCCATTTTCCTGCAGAAAAAACATCTGAAAGGAACATTTCTATACTCCAGTTTCTAAGAAAATGACTATGAGCCCTAGATAATATCCGCGGTCTCAAGTAAGCCTTTATTAATGTAAAATTCCACCAAATCTAATGGAATTTTGTTATCCACCCCAAATAACATTTGTTTTCCCATCCTCACAAATTTACCCAAGAAATTTTAAGGTATTCAATAACATTGTTGGTCCACAGTTCTATTGGAAAAACATCCACTAGTACCCAAAGATGTCTAATAGTGCATTTCTCATTCTAAGGATTAAAGTTTTGGTACCATATTTTTATAAGCCAAATATTTTCTTGGTTGGAACAGATAACCACATCAATCGGGAAAATGAAGCAAAACCAACACTTATAAAGCAAATTTGTTCTGGGATCCATACCGACTAATGGAATCCAATTTTGATTGACCCATTTAACCAATTCCATCTTAGAGACTTTAGTACTCTCAATTTTTCCTACAAAATCCCTATTAGAGATGGAGGAAACCCTATCCATGTTGACATATTTTCCCAACATATTTTCCCAACAGAAATTTTCCCAGATCCTTCCTAACCTTATAGGATTTCAGGTTTCTCCTCAACCTAGCCTTCTCTCTAGTAAGTTTACCGGATTTACGAAACCTTGATGAGTCCTGAACAAGAGAAGCAGTTCAAAAAGATGGGTTTAAAGTCATATTATGTTCTGTGATAATTGTCACCCCATTATAATCTGAACTAGCCTTGAACTGACCAAACTATAAAGACTGGAGTGAATGTTGGGTTTTATCCAACATATGAGGAATGGGAACCTGATCTATAGATTACATTCAGTGGATCCAAGAAACGACAGATCCAAGTTGCATAAACTATGTGTCCACCAAAACAAGAGTACTAACCACATTTGAGACAAAAAGGAAAAAAAAACATCTAGTTAACGTCCCATCAGTTTATAACAAAGGTAGGTTGAGAGTATACCACCGATTAGAAGATTAGACACAATTTGGGACCATAGGGCTGCAAAACAGGATAAGTGTATAAAAAAAGGAGTTAATCATATTAATTGAAAAACAAAACAAAAATAGATCCATGAGCTATTTAGAGCTAGGTATTTGGGAAAACTGCAGCAAATTAACGTAATTCCCACTTTTTTATATTGGTTGGTACTAAGATGCCATGTTCGGCAGTTGAACTCCAAGCTATTGCAATGTTCAGAAAACCCTATCTAGGATTTCAAGCAACCAAAATGATCTTCCAACCTTTCATCTCATCCCTCAACCTCCAAAAATATTTGTTTTAACACTCATTTTACTACTATTATTATTATTATAAGAAATGGAAATAATTATTTATAAAGGAAAAATAAATACAAATATAGAAATAAATTATTATTATTATTATTAAATAAAATAAAATAAATAAATTCAATTATTTATAATCATTTCATTTAAAACACACATACTACAAGACTTCGGTTTCATTTTCACATCTATGTAATGAAAGCCGTACTATCATTCAACATACACAATATTAATTTATTAACATATTGATAAGCCAAACATGAACAATTCATTCCATATTAAGAATATAAAAATCCATTCTATTTAAATTATAAACAAGCCCAATATAGATGTTCCATTCTACTTTTTACATGATATTGAAAATATAACCAATCCTTCATACATCTTAAATGATATCAAAAATGTAAACTATCTTTTCTACATTCTAAATAATATTAATAGTATAAACATTCCATACCATTGAAATTATATCAAGTCAAATATGAACAATCCATACTATGCTAAAATTGATAATGAGTAAATAAGCAATAAACCCCATCCACTAATGGTGATTCATTAAATCCTATGATTTGAGTACCTTGTGGCATGCATAAAGTTGTAATCAACATAAAAAATAATCACGGTTTCATGTTTATTTAGTCCATAATAACTAATGCCATATCCAATACTAGGTTTCCATTATTAATTTCAACATATTTCATAATGGATAAGAACATATGTAGCCTCACCAGGCATAGGGTTTGTGTTGTATACATATATATATATATAGACAATAATAATGTTAACTACACATAGCTACGAGAACTTAAATTCCTATTCTAAACAAAGAATTTGAGAACACCTTCGATTATTCAAAGAAGAATGCCTATACCTAACTACCCCAGCTGGTAATGGATATTAAGTTCACAATGTTGTGATTCTACACATACTAATTACTAAGTAACTTAGGTTTTAATATGAGTTTTTTCCAGGATCACACATAGTGCAACCAAGATCGTTGTATTTGGATTGGATGAGCGGGAGAACCTCATTCCCCTCTTGTGTGAGATATCAAATGAATTCAATAAGTTATGCAAGATGATTACCTAAGGTATCCCTTGCATAGAATCTTTAATGAGGATGTGATGCAGGAGCATCGGGGCCTAGGAAGAACAATCGAAGTTGATCTAGATGAGAAGTCGACGAGGGGGATTTTCGACGACCATTGGTGCGAAAGAAGACTGGCCATTGAAAGCTAGGTAGTCGAGCAGAAGCTGTTGAGGTTCAGTCGACAGAAGGAGAAAGGTCGAGAGTAAAAATGTCTAAGGTTGATAGACAACCAGGTTGAAGCAAAAGACGTTGAGCATCGACAAGTTGTCTAACAGCGACACCGACAGGTTTTGAGGTGGAATCCAAGCATGGAGGAAGGGGCGGACTATCCTTGCAATAGAAATGGTCTATCCTTGCAAGAGAATCGAACCCAGGTTCTAAGAATACAGAAAAATCCAGATTCTATCCTTCACACTCCATTCAAGATTGCATGGTGGCTCGACTCTACAAGATAAACAAAACCTGAAACCAATAAGTTTTCCCACAGATCCAGGGATCGAACTCGAGGAAGGAGTCATCCAAACCACAACTACCAAACCCTACATTGTAGCAGGCGGTTGACCTCTCTTGGTTACCACTACCAAGTGAAATGAAGTTTGAAGAAGCACTTCAACGATACAAATAATAAAAAACTAGGGTTCTAGTTCAAAGCCCTAGATCATATGAGATCAACGATGGAGATGATGCCAACCAGGCACATCGAGAATCGGGCAGCATTCACTTTTAATACCATATTTATTATCACATCCACCTCGATGCCAGCTCAGTACATCAAGGGACAAAGCATTATACAGCTCGACGTTTTGATACAAGCCTGTAAACTCCTTCACGTGATCTATAGCAACGAGGAAATCCACTAGGAATTCCACTCAATGCAAAAGGCAGGAGACTTAAATGCCAAGACCGGGTTCGATAGTCTGCCAGCACGATGGTATCAAAACATTCAATATCCTATCATATCAAATATCAGTGCCAAGACTTAGGGTTACAACTTATATTTTTTATCATTTCCTATTGTATTAAATGTAGAATGCATAGTTATTAGGTTTGCATAGTTACCAAATGACTTCATGTCTTTGTAGATCGCATTCATAGTAGGTATTCAAATACTTAGTGTATAGTTATAATTCCATAGTATGCACATTATAACATTGTGCACATTGCCATTTCTATTTATAAAGTTACATAGCATATTACAAAGTATAAATATTAAATTAGAAATGTTTAAATCCTTTAGTCTTGCAAATCCTCATTAGTATCATCATAACTATGATGATAATATTATAATAACCTTTGCTATATTAGTAAGGTTTTTCATAATTTATAAATCGAGAAATGTATAATCTAATTTAATCTCAAGTTAATCCAATTTTTTAGAATAATGCTTGTTCCATGTTTCTATAATATAGAATAATATACAAGTTGAAATATATACGATATTATTACTCTTGCAAAATGGATAAATGATGACAGGATCATAATAGCACATATACATTGTAATCTAGCACTTAATTAAGAATTCATAGTGTAAGTATCTTTTCTTTGAAGTTTCACTAAAGAGTCTAGTGTAGTTACTAATAGTTACGACTTCTACGAATTATAATTTTTGTCAAGGTAATACTTACAGAAATAAGACAGAGATCCATACCATTAATAACTCTCATGCATGGAAGTACTTAGGGTTATTATAAAGCATTGATGGCTAACTAAAAAACATAGTTAGAATTGCTTGTAACATTTGGAATTGTCGTAATGCTCTTACCTGAGTATCTACGCAAAGAAAACAAGTTCAAATGCTTTAGCTAACATAGCTAAGTAAACCTCAGGATACCTCATAGGACCCCTTCATCATCATCCAAGAGCAACTGTCAGTACTTTCTCAAGAAAACTATATCACAAGATAAAATTATTTACAACATATAGATTACATTTAACACAAGCAAAACTAATGTTGTATTTTGTGTTAAGAAGTATGAATTATCGTTATCATATTGTTATTAGTTAAAAAGATTAGCATTTATTTTATTTCTGCATTAGCAAGTACAAGATTTAATGCTACTTTTTTTTTTAAAATTTTGGTAAATTTTTGGGATGTTACATGTGGTATCAGAACTCATGTTCGAACTCTTGGCCTGAAAGGTCCAAAGAACACGCAACAAAAAAAATTTATGACAGCAAAAATATTTACTAATTCAAGTTAAATTATTTTGTTATACATAAATTTGTTTTCTAAGTTACAAGTATGGAAGGATCAGATGAACATATGGAGGACAGATTTCGACCAAACAGTCATACCAACAATAGCACTGGACAACATTATGAAGAGGAAGTCCATGGTGAATTAAATGACAATTCATCAGAATTGTTACGTGCATTTCAGGAGTTGGAAGCAAAAATAAGATCTATTAAACAAGATAATGAGAGAATTCTGAAGGCACAAGAAGAACTGAACCAAGTACTGTTCGACCAATTCCCAACTGATGAACATGATAGAAGGGTTGAAAATACCTACAGGACTGAAGACTTACCTTATCAGAAAAAGCGTAATAAAGTGAGATGATGATGAGAATAACAGTTCAACATCATCGTGAGCTGCAAATGAGATACGTAAAAAGAAACGTAATTATTCAAGTGATAGCAGCGAAGGGGATTACAAAACAAAAACAGAAAGCCACAAATAGTATGAACAAATTTATGGGGAGTTCAAGAAGATCAAACCCCCAACCTTCAATGGTGAAATTGAGAAATCAGAGACCATTGAAGCATGGCTATCCGACATGAAGAAATACTTTCAGATTTATGATTATTCAGAATCATTGAAAGTAAAGATGGCCATATACAACCTAATAGGGAATGCATACATTTGGTGGCAGGACATCAAAAGAGTGAAGGGAATCAAGGACAAGGATGTGAATTATATCACTTTTAAACAATACTTCAAGAAGAAGTTCCTATCTGAACAATATTACGAAGAAAAGTCCAAGGAATTTTATGATTTAAGACTGGAAACCATGAACATGAAACAGTTGAACAACAAATTTCTGAATTTGCTAAGGTATGTGCCATACCTTGTGGAGGAGAAACCAAAGATTCAAAGGTATCTGAGTTGTCTACCTTTCAACATCAAGGAGAGAATAGAGTATGACAATCCAAAGACCTTCGAAGAAGCCATGAGGAAAGCAACTTTCTGCAATGATCAGAACCAGAAAAGAGAAGGGATATCTAACTGAAAAAATCATAAACCCAACAACTTTGAGCTGAAGAAGAAGAATTTCAGGTTCAATGAAAATTCTAGTTTTGAAAAGAAAAACTTTCCAACGGAATAGTCCCAGAAATAATCAGCAGCAGAATTTTACAGCTCCTAGAAATACACCCAATGTTACCAGAACTAACGACCAGAGGAAACCTATAAAATGTTTTGAGTGTCAAGGTCCTCATTATGCTTCAAACTGTCCCAATAAGAAGTGGACATCCAATAATATTCACTCCATACAAGCTGAACCTAATGTGGGAGACTTGGGAAGGGAGATGCCCAGAATTAATGTAGCTCTAGACAACAGGCAAGCAAAGCATCAAGTCTCTTTGGTAGATGTTGAAGGTATGCTACAAAACGACCCTGTTTGTGTTTTGACTGATCCAGGCGTTAGACTGAGTTATATATCTCCAGATATTGTAGAAAATTTTAATCTGAAAACAATTTTTTTTTATAAATCTTGGTTAGTTAGACTAGCAACAAGAACAAAAAGAAAGGTGTCTCATTTTGTTGAAATTCGTGTTTTATCTATGAATCAGTTAAAGATACAAACCAAGATAAATGTTTTACTTTTAGGATCTTATGACATCTTAATTGGAATGGATTGGTTAGAAGCACATCATGTTATTTTGAATTGTTATGAGAAAATTTTTACATGTCTAAATGATGAAGGAAAAACAGTAGAAGTGAAGGGTATTCTTATAAAGACATCACTTAGACATATTTCAGCTATGCAAGTAGAAAGAGAAGTTAGAAAAGGATGTAATATGTTCACAGTGAATGTAATACATGAAGAGTCAATTACAAAAGAGGACAAACATAAACTAGAAGATATACCTGTCCTAAAAGAATTCGTGGATGTTTTTCCAGAAGAGATTCCAGGATTACCCCCGAAGAGGGATCTTGATTTTACCATTGATATGATACCAGGTGCGGTACCAAATTCCAAAGCTCCATATAGGATGAACATATTGGAATTAAATGAGTTAAAATAACAGTTGAAGGAACTGATTGATAAAAACTATATAATACCCAGCATGTCTCCTTGGGGAGCACCTGTTACTTTTGTTAAACAAAAGGATGTCACTTTAAGGCTTTCCATAGATTATCGCCAATTGAACAAGATGACAATCAAGAATCGATATCCATTGCCCTGCATCGATGATCTATTTGATCAGCTGCATGGAGCAACGATATTTTCAAAGATTGATTTAAGGTCAGGATATCATCAAGTTCGTGTGAAGGATGAGGATATTTTTAAAACAACCTTTAGAACTTGCTATGAACATTATGAGTTCGTGGTCATGCCATTTGGGTTGACTAATGCGCCAACAGTATTTATGTGCTTAATGAATAATATTCTGCACTAGTATTTGGATAAGTTCATCATTGTATTCATAGATGACATTATAGTATATTCTAAAAATAAGGAAGAACATGACGAACATCTGCGTATTATTTTACAAGTTCGGAGAGATCATCAGTTATATGCTAAGTTTAGTAAGTGTGACTTTCACAAGGATAAGATTCAGTATTTAGGTCACATAATCTCTAAGGAAGGAATTTCGGTTAATCCCAATAAGATAAAAACCATTAAAGAATGGCCGGTTCCTAAGGATTTGTTGGACGTACGATCGTTTATGGGAATTACAGGGTATTATAGAAAATTCATAGAGGGTTTTTCGAATATTGCAAACCCCATAACCTCCTTACAGAAGAAGGGGAAGAAGTTTGTATGGGATCAAAAGTGTGCAGATAGTTTTAATAAGTTGAAGGAATTACTAACTACAACGCCTATTCTGAGAATTGCAGATCCTAATAAAGGTTTTCTAGTATGCACCGACACATGTAATGATGGACTCGGTGGAGTCCTAACAAAAGAGGGACATGCTATTGCATATGATTCTAGGAAGCTAAAAATACATGAGAAAAATTACTCTACATATGATCTCGAATTATTATCAGTAATACATGCCTTAAAAATGTGGCGTCACCACCTTATTGGCAGAAAATTTACTTTGATGACAGATAATATGGGGTTGAAGTATATACTAGATCAGACAAACTTGAATGCTAGACAAGCTAGATGGATAACCTTTCTAAGTGAATATGATTTTGAAATTCAGCATATAAAGGGTAAAGAGAACAAGGTTGTTGATGCTTTAAATCGTAATGCAAAGTTAAATTTTATTTCAGCCATCAATACATACACAACAGATTTAGAAAATCAGATTTTTGAAGGGATTAAAATGGATGAACAATACAGAAATTTACATGAAAAGACAACAAAAAGTAATTCTGAAAATTCTATGGAAGATTTCAAGTTAAAAGAAAATGGATTGTTGCTGTACAAGAACAGATTATATGTGCCCAATGTGCCAATGATAAAAATTCTGATTTTAGATGAGATGCACAAGAGTCATTATGTTGGTCATCCAGTTTATCAGAAAACCATAAATATGTTATAGAAAGATTATTTTTTGGCCCAGGATGAAGGATGAAGTAGCAGAATATATAGCTAAATGCTTTGAATGTAAAAGAGTAAAGGTTGAACATGAACATCTGGCTAGACTGTTACAGCCATTACCTATACCTAGTTGGAAATGGGAGATCATAAGCATAGATTTTATTACCGGACTACCCAAGAATCAGAAACAAAATGACTCCATCATGGTGGTAGTGGACAAGCTCAGCAAACCAACACATTTTATACCGGTAAAAACTACTTATAAGGCTCCAGATATTGTAGAAATCTTCATGAAACAGATTTTTTGATTACATGGAATACCAAAAGTGATAGTTTCATACCGTGATTCTAAGTTTACTGGGAACTTCTGGAGATCTTTGTTTAAAGGGTTAAATACAACCTTAAACTTCAACACAACATTTCATCCACAAACAGATGGACAGAAAAAAAGAGTGAATCAAATGTTGGAATACATGCTAAGGATGTATGTTAAGGACTAGCTTGGTAAGTGGGAGGACTACTTCCATTTAACAGAATTTGCATATAACAACCATTACCATGCATCAGCCAGGCTTATCCCTTTTGAAATTCTTTATGGTAGGAAATTTCATACACCAGTTTCTTGGAATGACCCAGTTAATAGAGTTAGTTTAGGACCTGAATTGTTGAAGGAAATAGAACTAACTGTGCAACAGGTACAAAGAAATCTTAAAGCTGCCCAAGATAGGCAAAAGAGTCAAGCAAATCTTAAAAGGACTCATAAAGAGTTCCAGGTTGGTGAGCATGTTTTCATTAAGGTAAGATCGAAGAAGAGCTCATTAAATATGGGAAGATGTGCCAAGATAGCACCCAGGTATTGTGGTCCTTTCGAAATTTTGTCAAGGGTTGGACCCATGGCATATCAACTAGCTTTTCCACCAAATCTAAGAATACTTAGTATTTTTCATATTTCAGTTTTAAATAAATATGTACACGATGCTACTCATGTTATAAATTGGAATGATGTACAGGTGGAACAAGACAACGATTTTCAGAGGGAATCGGATTGTATCCTTGAAAGGAGGGAAACTCTACTCCAGAATCGCACCATTGGGCAAGTAAAGGTGCAATGGAAGCACCTTAGCCTAGAAGAGGCGACCTAGATATCATACCCACCTCAGTTTCAGGAAAACTCAGAAAATGAATGAACAACATCGAGGATGATGTTGAGATTTAAGGGGGGGTGTATGTCACCTACCCCAATTTTGAGGCCATTTATTTTATTTACAAAAACATTATGTTAAATTATAATTACAAATTTTTGTAATTACGACCAAATTTGGTCAAGGATGATTGTAATGACATATTATTATTATTTAATTAATTAAAATAGGAGACAAACACCCAAGGGAACTGTCAAATGAGTGTTCATTGACCCACTCGAAGGAATGGAGGCTATTAGAAGGCATGGGACAGGTGTCGGCATTTGCACTTCACCACTAGCTGTTGGTTATGGGACAACTACCCCTAAATTTGTGGCATTATCCCCCAGGTGGGTGGAGCAGAGCTATTAGCTCATTAATGACCAGGTTAACCACTAAAAAGGCCTAGGCAGCCTAGATAAGGAAATTCAAATTGAGCAGGGAGATCCATCATTATTTTGTGTAGAACTAATTCCTCAAGTGTATCAGGTGATCATTGAGAGATTCGAATAGGGAGGCTAAGTGGAAATGCATTGTGAGTCTACTAAAATTATTCTGAGAAGGGAACCATAGGTGCTGGTGCAAGTCTCTTTGACTGCTAAGTCTTTATGACTGAATGATCTACATTGTTGCTGCAAGTTGATGACCTAAAGCTTCTACAGATTCTTCTTCCTAGTGGTTCAGTGAACAGGATCGAGGGTCCTAAGGCAAGTAATTTGGATGAATTTAGGAGTAGGTTGGGTGGAACAGGCTCCTTGGGTTGTTTGTTTCTCCTACATTCATCAGGTTCTATTGTTCTGTCTTATTTATTTTCAGTTGAGTAAACAAAGTTGTTTTATTAAACCTCTAACCCTTTTTCCTTGTTTGATAATGAAGACTTACTGACCAAATTGTTTAGCTGAACTGTATATTCTGTTTAATTAGGATAGGTTAGAAGAGTTCTGTTTTTTTCAACACATCAGAGATGTTGTATTCTAGGTGGAGAATTAAATGGGATAATTAAAAGATGCAGGATAGAATTTAACACTTCATAATATAGGCATTTTATTACTTTTCTTTTACTTACTATAAGAAAATAAATATCCATTTTTCTATAAAAATCTAGGGTTTACACTTTAAATTATCTACTTCATTTCAAATTGCACATACTAATAATTTTATTATTATTCCATTCAAAACTGTAAAAGAATCTAAGAAAAAACAGTTATCACAAGTCTCATAACACTTTTAGAATGTTCTTAATGTTAAATGTATTATCTACTTTTAAAACCCTAGATGTTGTTTTCTATAGAAAACATTTGTCATATTGCAAAAGAATTTACAAGACTCATTCCATCAATAACAGAGTTTGCAGACATTTTTCAATTTTTCAATTTAAAAACCCTAACACTATCTTACAGCTAGTTTAAGGCCAAGCATTTAGAAAATGTAAACATCAATATCTTTCCCTCAGAATTTTCAAAACAGACGCATTACTATAGTTCAACTATTTTACAATTCACGGTAACTATCTACCTGTACAAGACAAACTCAGGATAAAAGAATATTATCATTCGTAATGTATATATTGAAGATATGGTTCAATACAAGCTAATTCCCATAGCACCATTCAAACATTGGTATAAACATTAGTAACACAGAGATCTATGCTAAGCACCCTTGGCTCTCGGCTAGTTTTTACATTGTTTTAAATTTAGACAAGAGTTTTATTATTTTATCAATCGTAATATTTATTTAAGTGGTGGTTCAATACCAAAACTAAGTCTCATCACTAATCCACCAAAAGTATAAACATTGTAATTTAGAACTTTTATTTTCAGAGAAACGATTTATCTCTTAGCACAAAACTATTATTTAAAACACTGTTTTTTTCATTAAAATCGACTAAGGGTTCATCCCTTTGACAAATACATCTGTAACAAGTTACATGAGTTACAGGGAAATGCTATAGAGCAAAGTATCAAGACAGGCAGAGGTTTCCAACCTCTCGATACTTATCAGTAGCTCTCAAAACATTTATAAACACTGGCCAAAAACCTTGCCAGGAATCAAACACCAAACTCTCGTCAAACATCAAGCATCGACCACAACCGATCCATGAGAACCTACGAGGGAGAGAACTACCGAGGCTTACCGGGTGGTCGAGCAACATTCTCCCACCAAGATTCAAGCAAGTGACCCTTCGACGAAGTACAACCTGCCACAAAAACCCACAAGTGGTTAAACGAGAAATTACAGAGATAAATATTAATACAATAGATAACATTAACACTTTGAGTTGAGACATTACCTGTTTAATGCAGCTTCGAAGTAAGAGACACCTTAAGCAAACAAGAACAACGGAGCCATCTATCAAACATAGAGAAGAGGGTTCTAGTTTCTGAGAAACAATCTATCCTTGCAAGAGAATCGAACCCAGGTTCTAAGAATACACAAAACTTTGGATTCTATCCTTCACACTCCATTCAAGATTGCATGGTGGCTCGGCTCTACAAGATAAACAAAACCTGAAACTAATAATTTTTCCCACAGGTCCAGGGATCGAACTTGAGGAAGGAGTCATCCGAACCACAACTACCAAACCCTACATTATAGCAGGCGGTCGACCTCTCTTCCTTACCACTACCAAGTGAAATGAAGGTTGAAGAAGCACTTCGACGATACAAATAATGAAAAACTAGTGTTCCAGTTCAAAGCCCTAGATCATATGAGATCAACGATGGAGATGATGCCAACCAGGCATGTCGAGAATCAGGCAGCATCCACTTTTAATACCATATTTATTATCACATCCACCACGATGCCAGGTCAGTAGATCAAGGGAAAAAGCATTATACAGCTTGACGTTTTGATACAAGCATGTAAACTCCTTCATGTGATCTACATCCACGAGGGAATCCACTAGGAATTCCACTCAATGCAGAAGGCAGGAGACTTAAATGCCAAGACCGGGTTCGATAGTCTCCTAGCACGATGGTATCAAAACATTCAATATCCTGTCATATCACATGTGAGTGCCAAGATTTAGGGTTACAACGTATAGTTTATATCATTTCCAATTGTATTGATTGCAGAATGCATAGTTATTAGGTTTGCATAGTTACCAAATGACTTAATGTCTTTGTAGATTGCATTCATATTAGGTATTCAAATACTTAGTGTATAGTTATAATTCCATAGTATGCACATTGTAACATTGTGCACACTGCCATTTCTATTTATAAAGTTACATAGCATATTACAAAGTATAAATATTAAATTAGAAATGTTTAAATCCTTTAGTCTTGCAAATCCTCATTAGTATCATCATAACTATGATGATAATATTATAATAACCTTTGCTATATTAGTAAGATTTTTCATTATTTATAAATCGAGAAATGTATAAGCGAATTTAATCTCAAGTTAATCCAGGTTTTTAGAATAATGTTTGTTCCATGTTTCTATAATATAGAATAATATACAAGTTGAAATATATACGATATTATTACTCTTGCAAAATGGAGAAATGATGACAGGATCATAATAGCACGTATACATTGTAATCTAGCACTTAATTAAGAGTTCATAGTGTAAGTATCGTTTCTTTGAAGTTTCACTAAAGAGTCTAGTGTAGTTACTAATAGTTACGACTTCTATGACTTAAAAGTTCTGTCAAAGTAATACTTACAGAAATAGGACAGAGATCCATACCATTAATAACTCTCATGCATGGAAGTACTTAGGGTTATTATAAAGCATTGATGGCTAACTGAAAAACATAGTTAGAATTGCTTGTAACATTTGGAATTGTCGTAATGCTCTTACCTGAGTATCTGCGCAAAGAAAACACGTTCAAATTCTTTAGCTAACATAGCTAAGTAAACTTCAAGGTACCTCGTAGGACCCCTCCATCATCATCCAAGAGCAACTGTCTGTACTTTGTCAATAAAACTATATCACAAGATAAACTTATTTACAACATATAGATTACATTTAACACAAGCAAAACTAATGTCGTATTTTGTGTTAAGTATGAATTATTGTTATCATAATTTGTTATTAGTTAAAAAGATTATCATTTATTTTATTTCTGCATTAGCAAGTACAACATTTAATGCTACTTCAAATTTTTTTAAATTTTTGTAAATTTTCGGGATGTTACATGAGCCTGTCAAGATTCAGAGCGGTCGGTGAGGCCTACTAGTTAACTCTAAAGACATAAGAGATTTATTTTATTTCCGCATTAGCAAGTACAACATTTAATGCTACTTCAAATTTTTTTAAATTTTTGTAAATTTTCGGGATGTTACATGAGCCTGTCAAGATTCAGAGCGGTCGGTGAGGCCTACTAGTTAACTCTAAAGACAGAAGAGAAACTATAAAGGAAATCCGCATCGACCACAGGTAGAATGACTGATCAAGGTGCGAATACTATTTCCTCGAAAGGCCAAAGTAGCGAAACCAGGAGAGAAGCTGTCGAAGACAAACGATGCGTGGAAGGGACATCGACTATAAAGAAAGCGTAAGAAAACCAACGCGATGGTCGAGAGACACGCGTTCAAGGTGCATATGGTCAAAGTGGTACAGTTGATAGAAAAGGAGATGACTAGCCAGCTGTTGTTTTTTATAATTGTTGAGGAGTTGGGCACAGGGCATATGAATGCCCAAAGAACATACATGCTGCATAGGAGTCGAAACCTAGACGTCGAAGAGATGAGAAAGTCGACGAGAGGGAGGAATCAACATCTGACAGCAATGAAGATGGGAAAAGAAAAGGTTGAACCATGAGGGCCCGGACGTTGGTTTAGGACAACCGATGCGATGAGAAAGAGCCGACACAGCAAAAGGGTATCTTTCGAACCAGGGTGTTGATTGGTGAGTTGTATTGCAAGACCATAGTTGATGGTGACAGTACAAAGAATCTTTTGTCGATGGAGGTCATCGACAAGTTGGGTTTGAGATGTTGAGAACACCCACACCCATACACTATATCTTGGTTGTAGAAAGGAAATCATGTCAAAGTAACCAGACAGTGCCCAATAAAGTTTAAGGTTGGGAAACTTGAAGACAATGTACTGTGAGACGTAATCCGAATGGGCGCATGTAATCTATTGTTAGGAAGACCATGGAAATATGATCAAAAGATGATCTATGATGGTCAATCCAACACAGTCATAGTGTGGAAAAATGGCACGCAGAGGACTTTACTGCCGAAGCAGGAGGACCAAGACGACTTTAAGCAGGGCGAGAGAAACTATTGGGAGAAGCGAGTGTTGATGTGTTCATTCAAGGAAATCCTCGTGGAGGAGGATAACCAGTTGGGATGTTTCACCATCATTCCAAAAGGGCCATGTGTCGAGAGGTCGACAATGGATAGGATTCCGGTCGAAGTCGAAAAGATGCTTGACGAGTTCTCGAGTATAGTGGTCAATGAAGTGCTGACGGGATTTCCACTGATGAGAATCATATCCCATCATATCGACTTGATTCCAGGATCGAGTTTTCCAAACAAGGTACTGCATAGAATGAATTTTGAAGAGGGTCAGGAACTCAATTGACAAGTCCATGTTTTTTGGATAGAGGATTGATCAGAGAGAGTCTTAGCCCTTGCCTGGTACCAGCAGTATTAGCACCGAGGAAAGATGGAGAATGGAGGATGTGTACAGACTCCAGAGCCATCAACAAAATCATGATCAAGTATCGGTTTCCATTGCCTAGAATAGATGACTTGATGGATTTCTTAAGTGGAGAGAAGTACTTCACAAAGATTGACCTGAAGAGTGGTTATCACTAGATTCGGGTTACAGAAGGAGATGAATGGAAGACAACACTCAAGAAAAAGGAAGCGTTGTATGAGTGGTTAGTCATGCCATTTGGATTGACTAATGCACCGAGTACATTCATGTTGTTGATGAACGAGGTACTAAAGCCATTCTTGGGAAAGTTCGTCATAGTGTACCTAGACGACATCCTTATAGTTAGTCAAACTAAGACAAAACACTTGGAGCTCATTTGAAAAGTATTATAGAAGTTGCAGGAAGAGAAGCTGATGGTGAACCTGCAAAAGTGTTTCTTCATCAAGGAAGAACTAGTTTATTTGGGATTTGTAATCTTGGGTGAAGGGTTAGTGATGGATCTAGAGAAGGTCAAGGCAATTTTGGATTGGCTAGAACTGACAAGTATGACTAGAGTGTGGAGTTTCCATGGACTTGCTAGTTTCTACAGGAAGTTCATAAGAGGATTTAATCGGATATGCGCACCTTTGATAGAGTGCATGAGGAAAGGGGAGTTTAAGTGGATGGAAGATTTCGAGAGAGCTTTCGACAAGTTAAAAAAAAAGGTCACTGAGAGCCTAGTGTTAGTGCTCCCAGATTTTGACAAATTTTTCCAAGTCGATTGAGACGTGAGTAGAATGCCACTTGGAGTAGTGTTGAGCCAAGAGGGCCGACCAATTGCATTCTTCAGTGAGGAATTGGACAATGCGAAGCTGAAATATTCGATCTATGACTAGGAGTTCTATGCTATTGTACAAGAATTGAAGAAGTGGAGGAATTCTTTGTTTCCCAAGGAATTTGTGTTGTACACAGATCACCAAGAACTGATGTACTTGAACACTCAGTCGAAGTTGAATGAGTGACACAGGAAGTGGGTCGAAGCCTTGCAGGGATATACCTTCCTATTGCGACAGAAGTCGGAAAAGTTGAACAAGGTTGCCAACGCGCTGAGTCGAAGAGTTTCATTACTAAACACGACAATAGTTCAGGAAAGAGGAATAAAGTCGGTGAAAACAGAGTATTCGACCAACAAGGATTTTGTGAAAGAATGGAAGGCTAGTCGAGAACCATGGAGTGTCGATAGAACGGCATACTTGGATTATTTCATCCAAGAGGGATACATGTTCATGAAAAAAGAGTTATGTATTCCCACAGGATCCGTAAGGGAGAACCTAATTCGAGAATATTGGTTGTAGAAAGCCAAGTAGTCGAGCAAAAGATGTTGAGGTACGGTAGATAGAAGGAGAAAGGTTAAGAGTCGACATGTCTAAGGTCGACATACGGCAGGGTTAAAGCGAAAGAGGTCGAGTGTCGACAGGTTGTCGAACAACGACATCGACAGGTTTTGAGTAGGAAGCCAAGCGTGGAGGAAGGGGCGGAATAGCGAAGATGTAGATGTGAAGGGAACGTGACAGGTAATTCAAAGGATTATGGAAGACAATATGGTCGAGGTCAGTGATGGGACCGACTACTGTAGCAGAGTCAGAGAATCTCAGAAGTCAAGGCGAAGTACTTAGTATCCGTTCGGGGTTGCTAAGGAAGTTATGAACAGTTAAGAAGGTGGTTGGGTTCAGGACAGATGTCACTGTTGTGCAGCATGGCCTGAGGGCACTCACAACTGCAGGTGCAGCACGACCTATGTATGTGAATGATTATGAAAGTGTATGTTGTGTTGATTATGTAATGTTGATTAATTGGAAAATACTCAATATAGTGGAACATGAATACATGATCCCCTTCACTACTATAGAAATTTGGTGCCTGCAGCTCACATAAGTGATTTGGGTGAGGCGTTTCCTATCCAGATGTAATGCCGAAAGGGCCAATATCTTGGGGTTTGTTTGTTTCTATCGTAGTTAATATGGGTCTTCGCACAAGTGAACCAACACTGACATGACAACTTTGATGTGAACTTTTAAGAGAAACAATTGCACAACTAGAGCATACCCATGATGATCTAATTGATGGTTGCGACATGATTTACATCAAAATACAAAACTAATGGCACTCAATTAAAACCTTAAATTTCCAATCCTTCCAAATTGAAAAAACGAGAGAATGCCGAGGAATTCATATCATAATGGTTTTGTTTTCAAAACAAAGGTTTACTCCAACATTATGGGACAAGGGACCCCTTCACACAATAATTTTTTAACTAAATTTTATGAAGGTCTACATAACCTACATATCTCTAGATTTGAACTTGTGTCCTCTTAAGAGGAAACACATGTTCTTAACCATTAAGCCCACTTGACTTGTATATTGAATTACAAAAACCTCCATTTTTAAAATTTTACCTAATCAGATCAAATTGATTATTGATAACACCACAAAATGGAACACAATTTGTAGAAACTATGGGAAAATATAATAAAAAATAAATGAATTATAATTTATGATTTACAAAATCTGAGTTTTTCATTCTTTTATAGAATATATAGAATACTAACCACATACTTGTATAGAATATATACTATACTTTGATTGATGTATTCATAATAATATTGAAAATTCATTTAGTAGATATCAAATGTGCTTTAAAAAAAACTAATATTAATAACTTTCACTACTCGATGTCCGCGATAGTATAGTATAGTAGATACATATTTGAAAAATAAAATATATGAAGATAAAAGATATTTAATATTCACTATTTGGCAAATTGTAGATGTACACTTAGATAGTGGAAACTTTAAAGATAAGAGTGAAGTTAAGCCTCTGTAGTCTACTTAATTGGGAAATGGCTACCAATTCGGAATCTAATGCCAAACCGAAAAAAAGTTTGATGGAAAATGCATTGGAAGGTTAAATAACAATTTTAGTAAATATTGCTTAATAAAACTACAAAAAAAGTTTGTTTAAATATACCTATCACTTTTCACAATTGTCTTATTATTTTCGTCAAAAACTTCCCAACCTTTTTTATATAAAAATAATATATTATAATGAATGATTATCTATACAACCCAAGTAAGTAATAGATCTATCTATCTAAATATAAAATATAAATATAAAAGGATCAATAGACTTGATAAAATAGCTATTCCATTGAAATTGAGAACGTGAACTTAGGTTTTAATTTGGGGTTTCTGAGGGAGCACATACGACGCAGTCCAAATCGTGGTATTTGGCTCGGATGAGCGGGCGAACATCATTCTCCTCTTGCGCGAGCTGTCGGAGGAATGGAATAAGTTGGGTGAGCTGATTATCTGAGGTATCCCCTGCACGGAAGGTTTTAATGGGGATGGCGTTGAAGGGCTGGAGCTCGTAGGACAAGGGGTTGTCGTCGATGAGAATGACTTTACTGAGGTCTCTTCCGAGGAGAGATAGGTCTTCTACAAAAAGCCCCGGCTCACAGCAGAGCAGGCAATCCTCTCTGCTCAAGCCATGCGAGAACAGGCATTTGTGATCGGGATCGAAGAAACTGTCTATAACCATGTTCGCTCTCATTTGACTGCTCGCAGTGAAAATGACAAGCTCGAATATCTTCTCCATCGCCTCCAAGAATTTATCGACGCCGGGCCTCTTGAAGCTGTCTCTTTCGCTGTCGCTGTCGTTGTCGATGGGCACATTCAAGAGGTAATCCACAAGAGTTCCATCCATGTCAAGAACAGTGTATGATTCTTCTCGTTCGCCCTTCCATGGGTGGCAGCAGAGGACCTCTCAGTGGCTTTTGCGGCAGCTTCCAATATTGACCCTTGTCGGATAGTGATGTGGGTTTCTCGGTGCGTGGAACATTGGACTTCCTTATGGCAAGAAGGGCCAATGGGACCTGCACAGACTTAGAATTGGGTAACAATTCGGAATCTGATGCAAAACCAACAAATCGTTTGATGGGAAATGCATTGGAAGGTTGAAGAGAGTAGTAGAAGGGGCAATCGTCGAGAATAACTACCCTTCTCAGGTCTCTTCCCAGGAGCGAGAGGTCCTTCACGAGTCTGCCTTCTCTTTCAGTGCACGAATCTCTGTACAGCCTGTAACGAATGAGGCTACTGTTTGGGAGCTTATCCAATATAGCGTCCGCCCTTTTTTGGGGACTCTCTGTGAATATCACGATTTCAAACAGTCTCGCCATTGTTTCGAGGAACTCTTCCAAATTGGGTCTCATTGAAATAAACGTAAGCCTCCCTGTTGATTGCCGTTTAACCACAAAATCCATCCTACAAAACCGGGCATCATTGTTCCCACGAAACCAGTCCTCAGTCAACTCCGTTAAGAGAGTTCCGTCCATGTCAAGAACGAGAGTGTGCTTGTCATTATCCAGTGGATCCATTGGAGGCAACAGATGCTCTCGAGGAGCGCAGATGCCCAAGTATGAGGGGGATCCATCTTTACTGGTGCTGCTTCTTTCTCTTTCGTTGGAAGCGTTTGGAATAGGGGCATCTTGGCGTTTATCCATTGCTGTAATCGAAATTGTTGTTTTGATAGAATCAATGAATTGTAATCAATCACTTTAAACGTCAATTTTAATATACAGTTCATCAATTTTGTCACTTACATTGTTAGCCAACCTTTAGACATTGTTTTCATTAAAATGCGTAATCAATCACATTAAACGTCATTTTTATATAGAGTTTATTAATTTTGTCACTTACATTAGTAGCCAACCTTTAGACATTGTATATCAATTATGAAGATTTAACATATTTTTAAAGCATAAAAGATTTCACATATCTAAATAATTATATAACAAATATTTCACATACATAGTTCTTATAATTATTTTTATTTTATATAATTATATGTAATTGTATCAACTAAAGAAGTCCTACCTTTCTTAAATACCCCTGATATCTTTTGTCTTTTACATATACAGTTTTGCGGAAGCATTTATAAGCATATCTAACGATGTATCATAGTTATGAGTTTACTATTGTCGATGTAATAGAAAATAACTCTATCATTTTGTTCTAATAAATACAAATGAATGTCTAAATGGCACCTTCAAGTGAAGTGGCCTTTGTTGATGAGGGGTCTGATGTTCTAAGATGGGTTTCTAGTAACAAAAGAAGCGAGGGAAAAACAATTACCCCGACAGGGCTGCCTAGAGGTAAGGACACTCTTACGAGAATACTGGACTTACTTAGCATTCTTTTTCTAACGTCAATATCATTGTGGTGTTTGTAGGTTTACCCGTAAATCGTCATTCTACCCTGGAAGTCCCACCTATTCACACCATTTCCTCTCCCAAGCTTATGGATCCTCGTTCTTGTTGAACAAACCCTAAAAAAAACATACTATGATGTAAAGTCTCGTGTCAAACAAAGATCAAGTGTGAGATTTTTGGGGTATCGAAACTATGGCATCACTATTAGTTCAACTATCCATTTTGTTGGTTTATACGACTCCTATGCACTTGTTTCATTTGCATTTGGGGTTTTTCCTCCCTTGCCAAACGCTCTACGTTTTTGGCTAACTTTCTGTTCTATACTTCGTTGCAATGGTGGAAATCTCTATACACTGATAGCTCTATTGAAGGCACAGGGGAGGACGAACTCCTACACAGGTATAACCCGTTCCCCATCGTTTGTTGTAATTAAGGGTTTCTTCTATTGATAGAAGCTACAGGTTTTCTCAGTGGAAGTTTGTTGTTGTGGTGATAGGTAGTTCCAACGAAAGTCTACTACGTGGCTGTCATGGTTGCTCTGGGCTTGATTGTTATGAGCACTGGTAAGTCCAGTTATACACCCCCACTGTGCTCTATCCTCTTAAACCCCTGGTGGGGTTTTGTAGGTATCGTGTTGTTTATGGAAGACCTCGTGAGCCGTTGGCTTACTATATCAAATTTTGAAGTCTGAGAGGTCGCCACTTGGCTGGACCAACAAACAATGTGAAGTCTGTGGGGGGGGTTGGAAGATCATTCTCAATGTGTGATTTGTAATTTTGACAAATGAAATTTAGTTCTCGTGGTTTAAAGAACACGGATTTTACCCAGGAATAATTCTCTATAAAACATATGGTGTTTTGAAAAGGATCTGTAATATTTCTAAGTTATCTATTTAGTTCGTCGTTTGTCCAAAAATGTATTGGTGGCTCAACCTATGGAGTTTTCTTATAATGCTGTACTGATCTTCTATTTCCATATTTCCAGTGAAATGCACAAGAAATGTTTAAAATTTCGTAATGAATTGTAGGGGGGGAATATAAACTCTATGGTCTCGTTTCCTGTTATTGTTTTATATTCTGCGTTTGATTTACTATAGATAGATTTTAAAGACAGGAAAAAATAGTACCTCCCTCCGTAACCAGTGTGTATTGTCCTTGTTATTGTGAAATGTGTTTTGACTTAAGAGGTATAACTAACAATTTCCTAAATGTATCCTTGATGCCCTTACTTAAACCCTAAAGGGTTTAAAGGTGTAGATCTATAACTTGTAACTGCATTTTGGTTTTGGCAATAGATAGTAATGGGATTCAATCCCTGTATTTATGGCTTGATAGGTTCTGTGCTTGACTTTATCAGCGTACTTATTTTTTTATCGTGGGCATTCTGTAGAAAAAGTTGCTAGTATTAATTCTATGGTTTAAATGATTGCTAGGGTTTAGATGAACTTACTCGTTTTCTTCTGTAAAGCGGTCATGGGACAAGCGATCCAATAGAAGTTCTCAATGAAATTTCGATAATATCTGGCTAAACCTAGGAATGATCATATGTCGAAAACACAAGTAGGTGTGGGCCATTCCTTGATAGCCTTGATCTTTTCGGGATCAACTGCTATTCCCTTGTCGGAAATGATGTGTCCTAAGTATTGTATCTGAGGTCTATAGAAATCACACTTACTAAATTTTGTGTAGAGATGATGTTCTCGCAGTGTCCGTAGAACTATTCGGAGGTGTTCCTCATGTTCTTCTTCATTCTTGGAATAGATCAGGATATCATCTATGAAGACTAGAACAAACTTGTCGAGGTACTTACTGAAAACGTTGTTCATCATGCACATGAAGTTGGAGGGTGCATTCGTCAAACCGAAAGGCATTACTACAAACTTGTAGTGGCCATATCGGGTGTGAAACGCGGTCTTATTGATGTCCTCGTCACAGATTCTCACCTGGTGATATTCGGATCATAGGTCGATCTTTGGTCCTCCGACTTGGTCAAACAAGTCATCGATCCTAGGGAGTGGGTATCGGTTCTTGATGGTTAACTTGTTGAGTTGATAGTAATTGATGCACATACGCATCGTTCCGTCCTTATTTTTGACAAAGAGTATTGGCGCTCCCCAGGGAGACACACTCAGCCGAATGTATCCCTTGTCTATTAGTTCTTGTAACTGTATCTTGAGCTCTACCAACTCTGGTGTGCTCATACGGTATGGAGTCCTAGAGACGGCTACTGATCTGGGTGTTATCTCTATGGAAAAGTCTAAGTCCCATTTGGGTGGTAACCCTGGCATTTCCTTGGGAAACACGTCTCTGAATTCTACTAGTATTGGAAAATCCTCGATCTTTTGTTCTCTATCGGCTTCCACTGTTTGAAGGTGGATTGTAAATAGTTTACAACCCTTTCTTAAGCATTTCTTTGCTTGCAATGCAGATATTTGTCGTACTGATACTACCTTAGGTATACCTTGAATTGTCCTTTGGTTCCCTTGACTATCTGTGCATAGGATTGATTTGTTTAAGCAATCTAGCAAGGCATGATGTCCTTCTAACCAATCCATGCCTATTATTATGTCATAAGACCCTAGCGGTAAGAGGTTTAAATCTACCTTAGTCAAGAAACCATTCAACTCTAACTCGTAGCCCTTACTTAGCTCGGAAACCTTTCGCTTGGTACCCATAGCTAGTTGTACCATCCTTGGTACCTTGTGACTTTCTTGGTCTAACTTGCAAGTTTCTACTATCCTAGGAGCAATGTAGCTTCGTCAAGCACCGGGGTCTATTAGAACTTAAATGACAGTGTTAGATATCTTACCCTCAATTTCCACCATGGTGGCTTGATGATCTGCCTGTCGGCCATCAAGGGCAGCCTAAATCCTAGGTGTCTTTGCCATGTCCCCCACGGTAGGCTCCGTTTGGATGTCGTGTAAAACCCCATCTGTTTTGTTGGGGAAGTCTCTGTAGTAGTGTGGTCCTTGAAATTTCCAATAAGAAATAGTTGGTGGGACTGCTTTTGTCCCTTTGTTGAAGGATGACCTGTTGGTTGATGGTGGGGGTGCACTTGGTCGAGCTTGGGGTCGGTTGAAACCTCTGTTGGGTGGAAAACTGTTGTTATGTTTCCAAAAATGTGGGGGTCTAAAACCCGGTCTGCGGTTGTCTGAGAAGGTTCTGAATCTATCTCTACTTATGTTGATGTTGTCATGCCTTGGCTGCCCGTGCTCATAGCATAGCGTGGCTTTATGTAGGGTTTTATATCAAGGGTTTTGGGCATGTCAAATTCTATCTTCTCTCTAAATTTTGGTGGCAGACCACCCAAGAACTGCTGAATTTTTACCTTCTCGTCCTTAATATAGGGCACATAGTGCAGTAAGTCTAAGAACCGGTTAATGAAAGCTTCCATAGTCAGGAAGCCCATTTTTAACTCATGGAATTCTTTTATTTTCTTGTCAAAGAATCTTTCAGACATATACTTGTCCTGGAATATTCTGTTGAAAGTATCCGAGGTTATGTCTCGCAGTTCTTGTCCCTTGATGTGTTTCAAGTCCCGCCACCATCTAGCAGCCTTACCATTTAGGTTGTATATGGCTAGTCGGGCTTGCATCTCACTGGATTAATTATGAACTTTAAAGTATTTATTCATTCCTAACAACCATTCTTCATCCTTTTCTCCTGAGTTGATTCCCCATCATAAGTTGGGGCTCTTATCTTTCTGAACTCTCCTTGCAAACTTTCATCACTCTTCCTCCTTCTCTTGCAAGGAGGTGGGGAGCCATTGTCATTGGAAGAGCTCTTACAATCCTCTTCCAATGCTTCTGATTTATGTCCTTCTTGCTCTCCTATCTTGCAACTGGCTGCTTTCCTATGTTAAGAGTGTTGACGGAAAGAGTAGGTTGTTCATGGGGTTTTTCCCCTGTTAGGCTTTCGAGTAAGGCTTCATTTATAGGTCGTTGTTATCTTCTTTCTTGCATATTCTCGTCTTTGAAATTCTGGAATTCTGCCTGTAGTTTCTGCATGGATTTCTCTAAATCTGAGTTGAGTTCCACCACAATTTCTTGCTCTCGTGGGGGGGAATTTAGATTTCCTTGTATACTGTTGCGTTGTTCTGCATTCATTTTTCTGATACTGTCTATACCTGAAAGTTATATAAGTATGTGTTTATGGAAAACAATTGTTAGTTAATTCTTCACATAAAACATAATACAATATTTAAACAAATTTTCTGTATCTGCAGCGGTGTTTTGTAGGGAGACCAATAGGTCACTTAGTGTTTGTAACTCACTCTGATACCACTTGTAATGACCCAAAAAAATAAAAAAAATAAAAAAATTTCCATCCCTATATGAGAGTGAAAATAGATGCAAGTTAATTCAATAATAAAACATATATGTAATTGTTTCAACTAAAGAAGTCCTACCTTTCTTAAATAACCCTGATATCTCTTGTCTTTTACATATACAGTTATGTGGAAGCATTTATAAGCATATCTAACGATGTATCATAGTTACGAGTTTACTATTGTCGAAGTAACATAAAATAACTCTATCATTTTGTTCTAATAAATACAAATGAATGTCTGAATGGCACCTTCAAATGAAGTGGTCTTTGTTGATGAGGGGTCTGATGTTCTAAGATGGGATTCTAGTAACAAAAGAGGCGATGGAAAAACAATTACCCCACCAGGGCTGCCAAGAGGTAAGGACACTCTTGGGAGAATACTGGACTTACTTAGCATTCTTTTGCTAATGTCAATATCATTGTGGTGTTTGCAGGTGTACCCGTAAATCATCATTCTACCCTGGAAGTCCCACCTATTCACACCATTTCCTCTCCCAAGCTTGTGGATCCTCATTCTTGTTGAACAACCCCTAAAAAAAACATACTATGATGTAAAGTCTCATGTCAAACAAAGATCAAGTGTGATCTTTTTAGGGTATCGAAACTATGGCATCACTATTAGTTCAACTATCCATTGTGTTGGTTTATACGACTCCTATCATAGTATCCTATGTAAAGAATGTAACTCCAATCATATCGTGGTTGGTGTAAGACATTAAATGCGCTTGTTTGAAGTGGTCGATAGGTTGGGTAAGGGTTTTATCATTTGCATTTCGGGGTTTTCCTCCCTTGCCAAACGCTTTGCGTTTTTGGCTAACTTTATGTTTTGTACTTCGTTGCAATGGTAAAAACTCAGATTTTGTAAATCATAAATTATAATTCATTTATTTTTTATTATATTTTCCCATAGTTTCTACAATTATGTGTTCCATTTTGTGGTGTTATCAATAATCAATTTGATAGGTAAAATTTTAAAAATGGAGGTTTTTGTAATTCAATATACAAGTCAAGTGGGATTAATGGTTAAGAACATGTGTTTCCTCTTAAGAGGTCACAAGTTCAAATCTAGAGACATGTAGGTTATGTAGACCTTCATAAAATTTAGTTAACAAATTATTGTGTGAAGGGGGTCCCTTGTCCCATAATGTTGGAGTATGCCTTTGCTTTGAAAACAAAACCATTATGATATAAATTCCTCTGCATTCTTTCGTTTTTTCAATTCGGAAGGATAGGAAATTTAAGGTTTTAATTGAGTGCCATTAGTTTTGTATTTTGATGTAAATCATGTTGCGGCCATCAATTAGATCATCATGGGTATGCTCTAGTTGTGCAATTGTTTCTGCTAAAAGTTGACATCAAAGTTGTCATGTTAGTGTTGGCTCACTTGTCCGAAGACCCATATTAACTACGATAGAAACCAACAAAACCCAATATATTGGCCCTTTCGGCATTACCTCTGGATAGGAAACGTCTCACCCAAATCACTTATGCAAGCTGCAGGAACCAAATTTCTACAGTAGTGAAGGGGATCATGTATTCATGTTCCACTATATTGAGTATTTTCCAATTAATCAACATTACATAATCAACACAACATACACTTTCATAAGCATTCACATACATAGGACACCATAGATTTTTACGTGGAAACCCAATGGGAGAAAACCATGGAAATTTTTCTTGTATTCATAGATCCTATTATAGAAAGCATTTCATCTTTTTATAGAAAGAAAACATGGGATCATATACTCTTCGCCACATTCTCCTTTACTTATCTTTAAATGGAAAAAATAATTAGAAAGTTCAACTTTTTTTAGTTTTATTACGCAAAGGTTGGGGTCCTTTAGAAGTCACTCAAAATAAATTTAATGGAAATCTAGCCTAAATCACAATATTCATTTTGAATTGATAAAAGTGTATATATTAAATATTGGCATTCCACAATTCTATTATGCTAATGATATTTTACACTAAAACAAGTATTTGCACAATCTTTATTTCTATGATGCCACCTTTCAAATAATTGTTATCAAATATTTAGAAAAATCATATCAATATTTTTTTGTCTATGATGGAGAAGTGCAATTTAGTGCTCAACTTGGAGTGACACTTCAATCAAATATTAAAATATTAAGTAATAAAATTTACAATGTATAACGTAAACTAATGTTCAAAGCAAAGATATATATATATATATATATATATTCAAATTAATTGAAACTAAAGTTTAAAACAAATACAATATATATATTCCAATTAATTAAAACAAAAATAAAAGTAACTCCAAATTTATAATCTGCCAATGGGGATTAAATCCCTTGAAGTGCAAATTTTTCCTCAACTTTTTGCAATCTAAAAAGGGTCTACCTTCATTAGAGATAGAACCAAAAGATCCCTAAGAAATTATTTTTCACATCAAGAGGATTTGTATCCGTCAACATGAACTTGGCCATGCCTACACGAGAATTAGATAAGAAATAGTGGGTTGCAATAGCATGCCTTTAATTTTTGTATGGTTGCTTCATTAATAATTTACACCTAGAGAAATTCGATCTCTCTATGTTTTTTCTAATAGGTTGATATGGATTTTTTTATTACTTTTCATTTTATTTTAATTTTTATTTTATTAATATACATCATTTTTTTTTCTTATTTTTGGTAACATAACTTTATTTAGTTAGGTGATAACATATCTCTTCTCGGTGAAATAATTTCTTCCACTTTTATAATAAATTATAGTCAGCCTTTAATATTTGTATGATTGCTCCGTGTAATCTTCATTTTTTAGTAGTTTAAATAGTTTAACAAATTATATATTGAATTTTATTAGTAATTAGTATTGAGTTTTTTTATGTTTGGGATTAATGACGTTAAGATTATTCCGATTTATTCCCTTTTTTGGAAAACTTGTTCATGGTATTTTATAAATTTGCATAAAACATAATATGTTTTTTTAACAAAACATATTAGCGATAGCTTCAAGAGGCCTAGCATCAATAAATTCTTGGAGGAGATGGAGAAGATATCCAAGTTTGTTTTCTTCACTACGAGCAATTCCAATAGAGAGAACATGGTTATGGAGAGTCGCTTTGATCTTGATCACTTCTCTGTGTTCTTGTGTGGCTTCGATAAAGGGAATTGCCTTACCTGCTGGAAGGGATTTGTTATAAAAGACCTATCTGTCACTGGAAAATACCAAGTAGTAAATTCATTTTCATCGATGAAAACCCCTTGTTCTACAAGCTCCAACCCTTCAATGACATCATGATGCAAGGGCAGGTTGCTGGACCTTCTTGCTCAACAATACACATGACACACACAATGCTCACAGAATTGGTGTAAATAGGATGCCAAAAGCTATCTTTTATTACTTCAACCAAATAATGATTACAATGGAAAATGAAAGGAAATTTAAACAGCTAAACTAGTCGTCCTTAGCTTGATACAATATACAAAAGTAAATGTGAGTTCTCTATGTGTGCGATCTTCTCACTCTCACTACATCTATTGAATGCAAGTGCTCACTGAGATATGAATGAATGATCTCTGCTCCCAAACGGAACTCTCCTTCTCTCAGTGCCTGCGCACTGGTCTTATACTATGCTTCTCATCTTGAGTTCCACTCCGTTCCCCGAGACACTCTTCCTCCGTCCACTGAATCCTCCAGATCCTATAGACCTGTAGTTGTAAGCACCCTTAGGCCGTGCTGCACAACCTCTTCCCATGGTGACATCTGTCCTGATCCCAACCACCTTCTTAACTGCTCATAACTTCCTTAGCAACCCTGAACGACTACTAAGTACTTCGCCTTGACTTCTGAGCTTCTGTGACTCTACTACAGTAGTCAGTCCCATCACTGAACTTGACCATAGTGTCTTCCATAATCCTTCGAATTACCTGTCGGATTCCCTTCGCATCTACGGCTTCGCTAGTCCGCCCCTTCCTCCACGCTTGGCTTGCTCCTCAAAACCTATAGATGTCGTTGTTCGACAACCTGTCGACACTCAACCTCTTTCACTTCAACCCTGCCGTCTGCTGACCTTAGGCATGTCGACTCTCAACCTTTCTCCTTCTGTCAACCGTACCTCAACAACTTTTACTCGACTACTTGGATTTCTACAACCAATATTCTTTCGCACCGGTGGTCGTCAGAAAACCCCATGTCGGCTTCTCATGTCGATCAACTTCAACTGTTATGCCTAGGCCTCGATGTTCCTGCATCAAAATCCCCAGGTGAAAAAGAACTCGACTGCTCCGTTAGTCTCCTGAATTCTTCTTCGAAAATGTAATATCCCCCTTTTTCACCCCTTCTATTTTTGTAAATGTGAATATGTATTGTTCTGTTTCTAGTGAGGAGCTCAAGGCCAAGGCCCCACTAGTAAACATTGTAAGTGATGTGGTATGACAATTCTAATATGTAAGTTGGAAAACAAGTATAGGAAACTCGGGTCGCAATGCGACCTAGCATTTCATGGCACGAATCCTCTGAGGAGGAGGAGGTGGATTGGCTTGGAAGCCAAGACCCTAGCAACAGATTTTACCTTGGTACCGCAAGCACATGAGTGAATGGTAACGTTCACCATAGGCTACTTGAGTTTGTTTCCTTTTTCGGTTAGGGGGACGCTAAAGTTACCCTTAACCGCCAAAAGTTAGTAAAAGCCTCCTAAGAGCTAAAGTTTAACACTAGGATAATCTATGCTAAAAGCCGTTGCGTAAATCTAAGTAAATCTTATGGATGACCTTGACATCCTAGTTCCGGTAGCTCGCATCTAGGATCTTCTTTAATAAAAACCTACTATCTAATTATTAGCGTAAGCTAAACGATTTTATCATCTTATGGACTAAGCAATGGGTAATTAGTGCCTTATAAAGATAGACGAAATAAATATATATACATATATATTTATGCTATCACCATTGATAAACTATATATGCATATAAGATACTTATGTAAATTGCATGTATACATATATGAATATTATCACTTTGATAAATATTATTTATAATAATATTTTGATGATGGAATGAATATATATATATATATATATATATATATGAAGAGATGTTATTATATATATTCATGAAATATTATATATGATAATATTTTAGGTGTAAAGCATTATATATAGTTGTGAAATGTGATTAGTTATATTAAATATAATTACATGCATTAACTTGTAATATAATGATAATGCTATTTAACTATAGAGATGACTATATAGCTTGGTAATTATAAAGAAAGGAAAATAGTTTTAAGTGGTAAGTATTATTATTTTAACTTTGGTCTTAGGTATAAGGGAAAGACTTATTTTTCAAAAGAGAGTAAAATAGCCTTATAAAACCGAATCAAAAGAAAGTAATTCTCTTAATAATAAAAATGAAGTTCTTTTTGGTTATAATGGTTTCCATAACTTAACTTTACCAAAGTTAATGCTGGGATAGTTGAGTATAAGATTTGCGTTAAACTTATGGCTATTTTTACCATAAACAATGAGTGGATAAATTGTTTATTATATTTATATATCTTTTTATGTGTGTGCGTTATTTATTGTTTATCACTGCCTGGAGAATATTATTTACAGCTGGTAATTGTTTCTTTTAATTGCTGGTTAAATTCTTCCATGGGTGCGTGAAGAGTATTACAGGTTATTATTTATATATAGACATACTGAAATATTATTAAATGTTTTGATAACGTATTATAAAAATACATTGTGTAAACGAGCTATATTTTCATTAATTATGTGACTTTTGGTTTTAACGCACTCCACGTTTTTTTTATGGAGCTTGGCACTAATAACCTTAGATGCTCACCTCCACGATCTTCCTCGTAGCCGGGTGTGGGAGCATAGACATGGATCCCACTATTTGCCTTCCTGGCTTGGCTACACGTTGCACAATCTTCATAAAAACTTAGCGCCTTCAGCATGGGGGTGTGGCTGTCTTTGGTTCTTACGTTATGGCCGAAAGGAAACGGATCCTGTTCACACTTCTTTTGATATGCTGATCTTTATATATATTTATTTTCTGTCTTTTGTAGTAAAGGGCATGTTATATACTTTTCATATTGTTCGTGTTCTGGGATGGGGGGGAGATGATGCCCGCGCCCATGCCTGGGTGATCCCTTTCCTTTGAGATTTTCGATTGTTCAGATGCATGAAAGATGGAGCATGGGATAGAGGTGAAAGGAGGCGTGAAAGGGTAGCATTGTGGTCTGCGCAGATGCATGAAATATGCAGCATGGGAAGGAGGTAAAAATAGGCGTGAAGTGGCAGCATTGTGGGCTGCATATTTCTATGTAGATGAATTGGTTATACCTATAAACCACGCATCCTAAAAAATTTTCCCAGTGTGTAGAGGAGGGCGCAGCCTTTGATTGAACCCCGAGGTCTATTCCAGGCTTGGGAATGTAGCTCTGCATGCTATTCTTTTACATATTATATAATTGTTGCATGTTAACGTTTGGGGAATGCATAGCGCAGAGATGCTTGGTGAAGGATCCAGGTATACTTTTCTGTTTGTTTGTGGCTCCTTTTTAAACCATGAAGAACTCACTGCGTTGGGAGTCACTTCCTTTATCGCTGCCTAGATCCCTACATCTGGAAAGGCGCAGATGATTAACCAGCGCAGAAGACTGGGGAAGAATCCCTGAACTCTTTCTTTTTCTTCTAGCTTGATAAATTGATAATGTATGGTATATATCTATTTAATGACTGGATTGTTTGATGTGTTAATATTACATGCAAAGAAAGGTTTGGGGGATAGCCCCTTTTTAGTTCTTGAATTCATTATATTGTCTTGGCATGCTGAATATGTTTGGGGGATAGATCCCTTGCATATTTATTAAGTTATTGCATGCTGAATATGGAGAAGGAATTGCGCAGGGGTTGGGATGATCCCTGTGCACTATTGTTTTATTATTATATATATTTTAATGCTGAATGACCTGGGATAAACGCTCAGAGAAGGGAGGCTTATGCCTATGCTTTTTTCCTTCTTATTTTAATGCTGGATGTAGTATGTGTGTTTTTTTTATCTGTTGTCTCGATAGACCTGCGCATCCATCTTAGGATAGATCAAAATGGCAGGGATCTTTATTTATATTTTTGTATTGTCTCGACTTCACAACAGACTTGCGCATCCATCTTGGGATAGATCAAGATGGCAAAGATCTTTATTTGTGTTTATGTATTGTATTGACTTCGCAAGAGATTTGCGCACTCACCTTAAGATAGATCAAGATAGAAGTGATCTTTAATTGTGATTGTGTCTTTAATATTGCATGTTAATGTTCAGGTTTACGTAGAGCAGAGGATTGGGAGCTTGATCCCATATACATATACATATTGTGCATTTAATATTGCATATTAATACTTAGGTTTGCATAGGGGAGACATTGGGAGATTGATCCCATATATATATATATATTGTGTATTGAATGATAATGTTCACAGATGCTTGGGAAAAGCATAACCTGAATGACGCAGGTTGAGGCCAAGGTATGGCAAATCCATGATGCACATAAATGTGATAATTGGGAATATGAACCTATGCTAGTACAGGTAGGGTAAGCCTTCTGCATAGGACAAAGTTATATATCTCAATTTATGTATATTATCATGATCAGCGGTGATTAGGTGTGAGAGATTCAGTGTAATGCCTCTGAGATAGAGGGTTGAATGGTTGTAAAAGTGCTCTCGGTGAGATACTTGAGAAAGTAGAAATATTGCACACACTGTGTTGCATAATGTATTCCCTATTCCCTCTTTGATGAATAAAGATGCGACATTTCCTTGGTGGAGGTAGCCCAAAGAGTTGGGTGAACTAGGTATACATGTCTCCTTCTTATGTGTACTTGATGTGTTTAAATTTACTTGAGAATTGTTATTTAAAATGGTAAGTGAGATTCAAGCAGAATGTTAATTATCCATTGCTTAAGTTTACATGTAAAATGATGGCTTACTGTGGAGGTTTTGATTGTTTAATGATCATGAGGAATGTTCGGGGTATTTCCATTTGTGTTATTATGTACTAATTTGTAAGACTTAATTAATAAGTGATGTTTATGGCTAATGATACTTAAATGTGTAAGTGAACTATGGAATGAGGTAAAGGTAATAATTGAACAAGTATTATATGCATTACTATTTGCGACTGGAGTACATGTATGACGTTGTGTATAAAATGACTAATACCTTGATTGTTGATGGTGAGGAAAAAAAAAAAAAATCCTTACAAAGACAAAGTGGTAATATGGGCATGTTACAAGAAATCCACATCACCTCCTTCAACTCATCATCCTTCCATCGCACTAAGTATTCTTTCTTTCGCAAACTGCGCATACGCCCAACTTTGCGTTCCTCTAGTACTTTTGCGATTTCTCCCTTGTCGCGTCGATCTAGAATCTGCGTTGTCGAGTCCATGTTCGACACTTCCACGCTACTGCTGTTGGTTGAACCTTCTTCAAAATTGTACAGATCTGAGAAATTGAACGTTGGTGAAATTCCCAAGTCCTTCTATAGCCCTAACATATAAGCGATGTCTGAAATCTTCTTCAAGATCTTACATGGTCTAATCTTCTTCAGCTTCAACTTGTTATATGTTCCTGTCGGAAATCTCTCATTCCGCAAATGTTCATAGAATAAGTCTCCTTCGTTGAAAAATGTTAGCCTCTTCTTCGTGCTGGCTCTCATGTTGTATCTCGCATTACTCTTCTCTATGCACTTTCGCAAATATTCATGCACTTCCTTCATATGCTATGCGAATGATTTTGTATCCATGCTTTTCCTAATTTCTGTCTATATCTTGACCAAATATTCCACTCCATGTGGGCTTCGTCCTTGAACAATATGGAATGTGATCAAACCTGTCAACCAATTCACAAAATTGTTGTACGTGAACTCTGCTTGCGCCAACATGTTCTCCCACTGCTTGCGTCTGTTAGCTATCAAACACCTTAGAAGGTTACCCAAACTTCTGCTCACCACCTCGGTCTCTCCATTTGTCTGTAGATGATATGACCTGCTAAACTGCAACCTTGTGTCCAGTTTCTTCCATAGGGATCTCCAAAAATGACCCATAAACTTGGTGTGTCTGTCCAATTTTATACTCTTCGGAAACCCATGCAATCTAACAATCTCCTTGAATAATAGTGCAACAATGCTTGTGGCGTCACTTGTCTTCCATCACGGAATAAAGTGTGCCATTTTAGAAAATATGTCGGCTACAACATAGATTGAGTGGTTACCTTGCTGCGTCTTCGGTAATCCTAATACAAAATCCATGCTTCCGTGCTCCCATGGGGTATTCGGAACTGGTAATGGCGTATATAACTCTGTATTCTCACTTCTTCCTTTTTCCAACTGGAAAAATTGACATTATCATACCCACTTACTGACATCTGTCGTCATTCCTGGCCAATAATAATTTTCTTTGAGCAACGCCTTGGTCTTGTCAATGCCAAAATGACCTGCTAATCTGCCGGTGTGGAGTTCTCGAATTAGGTTCTCCCTTACGAATCCTTTGGGAATACACAACTCTTTTTCCCTGAACATGTATCCCTTTTGGATGAAATAATCCAAGTATGGCGTTCTATCGACACTCCATGGTTCTTGACTGGCCTTCCATTCTTTCGCAAAATCCTCGTTGGTTGCATACTTTGTTTTCACCGACTCTACTCCTCTTTCCTGAACTGTCATTGTGTTCAGTAATGCAACTCTTCGACTCAGTGCGTCGGCAATCTTGTTCAACTTTTCCGACTTCTGTCGCAACAAGAAGGTATATCCCTCCAAGGCTTTGACCCACTTCCTATGCCGTTGATTCAACTTCGACTAAGTGTTCAAGTACGTCAGTGCTTGGTGATCTGTGTACAACACAAATTACTTGGGAAAAAAATAATGCCTCCACTTCTTCAATTCTTGTACAATAGCATAGAACTCCTAGTCATAGACCGAATATTTCTGCTTCGTATCATCCAATTCCTCGGTGAAGAATGCAATTGGTCGGCCCTTTTGGATCAACAGTACTCTAAGTGCCATTCTACTCGCGTCACAATCGACTTGGAAAATTTTGTCAAAGTATGGGAGCGCTAATGTAACATACCCTTTTTGTTCGAAAAACATTTTGTGTTAGAAAACATTATGATAAATTTTATTGTAAACTTTATGTTGGACAGGTGTCCAAGGATAACTGTAATTTGCACAATATTTTATTATTTAATAAATAAAATAGGAGACAAACACCTAAGAGGACTGTTGAAAGAGTGGTTACTGATCCACTAGGTGGAATGGAATATGGGGTAGAAGGAAATGGACAAATGGCAACATCATGGTGCAACTAACTAGTTGTTGGTATAGGACAACTCCCTTGAAATGTGGTCATAGTTCCATGAAAGATGGGACTGGAGCTTGAGGCTCATTTATTCCAAACTGACCACTAAAGACCTAGGCAGTCTATATAATAGCCATCAAATTATGAACTGAGGTTCATCACTCTTCCTAACGAGGAAATTTACCTTGGGGTTTTGCTGTGAGGGACCCAAGAGATTTGATGAGGGGATATGCTAAGTTGTTGATCATGTTTTGAGTCTGCCAAACTCTATTGAGTTCAGGAGTTTGATGCTCAGTGCTGAAGGCATGTTATTACAAGAGGTTGATGCTGAGTGCTGAAGGCATTTTTGAGTGCCTTGCTTCTACACAGATTCCATCTACTTAGTGGCTCACTAACCAGGCTCGGGGGTTCATAAGAAGCCAGCAGTTTTGCTGCTTCTTCTGGAATAGGTTGGGAGGAACAGGCCTCCTTGGGTGTTTGTCGGCCCTATCTTCACTTACAGGTTCTACTTATCTTTCCTAAATTTTAAGCAGTTAAAATCTTCCTATATGTTATAATAAATTTTCTGTTTTCGAAGATATTATTGGAGAGACACAATTAATTTTATTTCTAAGTTAAATAAGATTATGGTTAGTACTGATTACATTTATGAAAGATTGAATAAAATGTTCTCTGCATTTTCCCCGATGCTAATGGATCGGCATCGTACTCTAGTACAGAGAATAAATTAAGGTAGATAGATATGGTAGGTAGATTTTCCAATATGAATGAAAGGAATCACTCTGTTTATTTGTTAATTTTTTCTACCATTAGTGGTTAGAGTTAATTAGTATAATCTAAACTTTATCTCTCTTCATTTTCCATCTAAAAAGGTTTTCAGATTTACTCTATTCCTTACAGCTTTGTTTATTTATTATCAAATAGTAAATTTTATTGCATTGAAAAATAACAGTAATTTATGCTAAGTAATGAAAACATTTCTGAGTTATATAGATTATCAAGAAAATTCATAACATCACTATACAGTACTAATCTGTCATTTCAAAGTTTAAAATCGGGGTTTATGTTTCCATTACTTTCTTATCAAAATTTTACGGTAGTTTATTGTTACTTTCACTACTTAATCGGTTACTAACATACATGATAGACGTGCAAATAAAGTCTATTTTAGCTCTACAAAAGTTTCAAACATACAGTATAAACACCCTAAACCCCAACAGTTCTTTTACAAACCCTCGTCCGATAGAACTAGTATTTCATTTCTTTATTTTAGTATAAAAATCAAAACACTATGATATTTCTGGTCAAGTGACGAAGGGTAATACCGTTTCATCAAAACATTTTACAAGTATTCAAGAATTGTTTCATTTGCAAACTGTTTCAGATTTCATCAAAACTGAAAACGACGAAATCAAGATCATGTAAACATTTCATTATTTATCATTTAACATACATCAAAATGCTCTCATTTCATCGTTTTACTTTTCAAAGTTTTACAGTTCACGGTTCTACGAACGAAAATGATAGCAGAGAAGTATTAAAACCTTGTTCACAAACTTCATTTTGTATTACATCAAAGTTAAATGCAGAGACCAAGTTTCATTTCAACGTTTAAATCACCCAAGTCATAGGTTACATTCTTGGGTCGAAACCCCAAAAAGATGAAACAAAACAACTGTTGCAGACCTGAAATATTAACGTTTTTATTTTTCTTTAAACTCGACAGAGGAATGGAACCCTCGTCGACAGGAGCTACACTGTCCAGCTCGAATCAAAAACCAAAACTACTGTTACATTAACCTAAACATTGTTACATCGACCCTGTAAGCCGAAAGGAACCATACTACAGGTGCGTAGACTAAAAAGAAACACACACCGTTCTTGACCGACGACTTCCAGAAAACCACAAGTTGGTTTAAACTTCAACGATGGCCAGTAACAGCCAGGAGAACCTGCGGAGGGTTTCCACCGGGGCTTACCGAAATCAAGTGAGCTATCCATTGCCAACCAGTCTCAGAACCGAAAACCCTACGATGAAGGAAGTACCTGCCATTGCAAACTGTATCGAGGTTAAATGCATATAAAAAAAAAACGATACACAAAGACGAACTGTAATACATTGCAACAGTGTTAAATAATTACGAAGGTTACCTTTGAAGAGTAGAACGCTGTCATCTTGCACTTGTATCTTCCAGATCATCCAACCAATGCAACAGGGCAGCATTGCAACTACAAAATCTCCAATTCCGAATCGAAACTGCCTGGAGAAAACTCTCTCGTATCTTGATGAAAGCCATAGGGCTTCGACACTTTCCTCCTTTCGAACCCTACAAACTTTTATACAAGTCTCCACTATTTAAACTGAAGGTGCCAAGTTGCAGAGCCACCAGAGGACAGCCAAGGGTCAAACCCTACTCCTCAACAGCCTGTCGGCCTCTCTCTGAAAACCAGGGCTCCAAATGAACTCGAAGCGAAAGACCATGATGGTTTAGCAATAATTTTTAGGGTTGAGTTTGCAATAACCAAGCCAGATCCAGATCAACGGAGGAGAACATGCCAGCCATGCAACGCCACTACCAAGGAAGCATTACGATCAACCATCACGTTAATGGAGTATTCAATAACGAAACTAGTTGGAGGCCACGTCAAACAAGAAGCATGTTACAGCTAGGCAAGTTAATGCAACTCTTACGAGGATTATCATGTGGATCCAGTAGTTGGACGAGCCAACGGAGCAATCCATCAAGGATTCACAGGGTCTCATTAATGTCGAAGTGCTAATGTATCACTCTTGCCAGACCTTACCTGCAGTGGCATTTAAAACTCTTTCAGTATCATATTAATCATCGAATAACACGGACCCTGTTTACATTCATGCATTATATGCCAAGTCTTCATTTCACATTCACATAGTATGCAAGATTTAGTATAGGTATTATTTATATTATATATTTTCCAAATTCTTCGTTGCAATTTCGTATGGTGGGTATGTTTCATATCAATGTTATATATATTAGGATTCAAATGTTAAAACTTTAATTCATATTATGATGACATTTGATTGTTTTAACATTTTATTTATATATTAGAACATAGTAACATGTCAAGAATTCCCTTATGTCATTCATCAAAATATTTCGATATATTGTCTATCAGTTGATATAGTAGAAAGTGGCAAAAAATTCAAACAGTAATGTTCACAAATTTGTATTGTCACTTTTACAAAAAAAAACATATAGTAGATTCATATTGCAAAAGCTTAGTAAATTAGGATGCATGTGACAAATGCCATATAAGTCTAGAAGGCCATTAGTATGCACCATAGCCTTATAATAATGCTAGCATGAATTTATATTTTTAACATAGGATGCACGTTTTAATTGTCACTTAGAGTTAGAAGTTCAATAATGCATCCTAGCATTAGAAGAATGATAATATTAAAACATATTTGTGCTATCAAATTAAATAGTAAAACAAGGTGAGATTCTTTTATTCACTAAGATCGCATAATATTTATCCCTGTCACATTAGCATTTATCATCACATGCTTGTTATTAATGTGTTATAAAGACTCTTCGATATTTTTGGATGTTTTCAGCTATCACTAATTGTGCAGATCGAAAGGACCCTTATATTTCATACTAACTGTAACTCTAAGTATTCTTTTCCAAAGTCTGTAGCGTAGTTAAATTTTTCTCGCGTTCATTGATTACAATAGAAGTTTAGTGTAAAGTATCTCTAGATATTTTTTTTACTTCACATGTTAGAATACAAATAGTATGAGCTGATAAAAGAAAGACTGAATTTTTCATACCGTCAATACCTTCATGCATGGCAGTACACATTCTTTTATAAAATAGAGACGACTAGCTGAAGCATATAGCATTTTTTTGAAGTACTGGAATTATCTTATTACCTTACCTACAAATCTGCGAAAGAAAGAAACAGTTCCAATGCTTTAGCTATCAAAGCTAAGTAAACCCAAGGGCACCCTGTAGGAGCCCCTTCAGAAACATACAACAAAGTCGTCGGTATTAATACCTAGATACATAACATATGAGCAATGAATTATCGTTTATCAAATTACATTTATAATTTGTTGTCCGGTATGCTAAGTTTACAATTTAATTTATGTATTAAGTTGTCTTTAGTTAATTTGTTAAAAATCAATTATTCCGCAAGTAGCATTTTTGTAATAAATGCTTATTATTATTATTCCGCACAAGTTAGAGTTTGCATTAAATGTTGTTTTAAAAATTTTAAATTTTTAGCGATTTTTGGGGTGTTTTACATGTGGTATCATAACGCGGTTTAAACTCTAGGCCTGATTAGGGTCACGCGCGCAGCACAGAAAAAGAAATCAGAAAAACTGTTTTACTAACTTTTATTTTAATTTTGTTTTGTACAGTTTGACAATTGTTTTACATGTATGTCACTACCGAAGGAATCAGCAGAGGACAAATCTCCTCACAATGAACCTAGTATTAATGAAAATTCTGAAGGTATTTATGTCGAATTAAATAATAATTCTTCTGAATTTTTGCGAACCATAAAAGATTTCAAGTCTGATATAAAAATAGTTAAAGAATAAAATGAACACATTCTAAAGCCGCAATATACATTGAATCAGATTTTGATGGATAATTATCAGAATGAGGAAAGAGGCCGGAGATCAGAGGTAAAATCTGATTTTGTTATAATGACCCACAAACATAAGCACACGAAATCAAAGAATGATAAAAGTACTAATTACTCTTCCTTTGACTCAAGTCAAAGCAACTATCACTCCAATCAGGACAGTAGTGATAGTGATTACTGTTCGACAAGGAGAAAGCATAAGCATCATGAGTAGATTACTGGAGAGTTTAAAAAGATTAAGCCACCAACTTTTAATGGCGAAACTGAGAAGGGTGAGACAACAGAAGCTTGGCTATCTGGGATGAAGAAGTACTTTAATATTTACGATTACTCTTCTCATTTAAAAGCCAAGATGGCTATTTACAATCTGATAGGAAAGGAAGATATATGGTGGTAGGATCTTAAAAGAATCAAGAGTATAAAGGAAAAAGACGTAACCTGGAGTACGTTTAAAAAGTTATTTAAGAAAAAATTCTTGTGAGAACAGTATTATGAAGATAAATCAAAAGAGTTTTATGATCTGAAATTGGGTACTATGAACATGAAGGAATTGTGTAGCAAGTTCCTTAGTTTGTTGAGGTATGTACTTTACATGGTCGAAGAGAAGCCTAAGGTGCAACGGTTTCTCATTTGTTTACCTTTCCACATAAAAGATAGAATTGAATATGACAATCCCACAACTTTGGAGGAAGCTATGACGAAAGCTAATTTCTGTTTCGATCAAAACAGAAAAAGGGAAGGAACCATTGGCTGGAAGAGCAGTAAGACTAATCAGTTTGATTATAAAAAGAAGAATTCTAATCATAATTCTAGAAGTTTTAAGAAAAATTTTAATAACAGAAAATTTTCAAGTAATAATACTTATAGGGGTAATGCATCTCAGAACTTTACTGCTGCAAGAAATGTACCTAACAATAATAATCACAGCAATAATAATAATAACAGCAACAGGTTTGTTGAGCAGAAAGGACCTATGAAGTTCTATGACTGTGGCAGACCACATAAGAGAGCAGATTGTCCGGCATGCAATAGAAAGATAGTCAACAACATTCACACAATACAAGCAGAGCCTACAGTTGGAGATGTAGCAAGGGAGATGCCCAGAATTTATGCAGCATTGGAAAATCGTCAAGCGGACCATCAAACATCCATGGTGGAAATTGAAGGTATGCTACAAACCAAGTCTATTTCCATTTTAATAGATCCGAGTGCAAATCTGAGTTACATTTCACCCGAATTGGTGAAAGTTTGCAAGTTAAAGATATAAAAATTTGACAATCCATGGTTAGTTCAACTTGCAACAGGTACAAAAAGAAAAGTTACAGATTTTGTCAAAAATTGTGAAGTGTTTTTAAGTCAGCTGAAAATGCAAGTTAATTTGAATGTTTTACCATTAAGATCTTATGATTTGTTGATTGGCATGGATTGGATTGAACAGCATAGAGTTTTACTGAATTTTTATGAAAAGTCTTTTGTTTGTTTAAATAATGAAGGTAATATTGAAACTGTAAAAGGCATCTCTAGGGAGACTTCTATAAGACAAATTTCTGCGTTACAAGTAAAAAGATCTGCAAGAAAATGTTGGAAATTATTTGCTGTAAATGTTATTAACAACGAATTTTCATCTAAAGAAGATAAAACAAAACTGGAGGATATACCTATTCTTAAGGACTTCTCGGATGTATTCCTGGAAGAAATTCCAGGTTTACCTCCGAAAAGGGAGCTTAACTTCACCATTGAGTTAGTACCCGGGTGTGGTAACGAACTCAAAGGCTCCTTACAGAATGAATATTCTAGAGTTAAATGAACTAAAATATCAACTGAAAGAATTAATAGATAAAAACTACATAAGGCCTAGTGTGTCTCCCTGGGGAGCACCAGTAATTTTTGTTAAAAAGAAGGATGGTACCATGCGATTATGCATCGATTACCATCAGCTTAATAAAATGACAATTAAGAACTGGTATCCCTTACCCTGCATAGATGATCTATTTGATCAAGTACGCGGAGCAGAGATATTCACTAAAATTGATTTAAGGTCGATATATCATCAAGTCAGAATAAAAGACGAAGATATATTCAAAACTACATTCAGAACACGTCATCGACACTACGAGTTCGTAGTTATGCCTTTCGGGCTAACCAATGCACCAGCAGTGTTCATATGTTTAATGAACAACATTATGCATAAATATTTGGATAAGTTTGTAGTGGTATTCATTGATGATATTCTGGTTTACTCAAAAGCTAAAGAAGAGCATGATGAACATCTAAAAATAGTTTTGCAAGTACTAAGAGAACATCCACTTTATGCTAAGTTCAAAAAATGTGACTTTTATAAAAATAAAATACAATATTTAGGTCATATAATTTCTAAAGATGGGATTTATGTTGACCCTGATAAGATAAAAGCGATTAATGAATGGCATGTCCCCAAAGACGTAACTGACATACGGTCATTCATGGGAATAACATGTTATTACAGAAAGCTCATTGAGGGGTTCTTTAGAATTGCTAATCCCATCAATTCTTTGCAGAAGAAGGGAAAGAAATTCGTTTGGGATGAAAGGTATCAAGAAATTTTTAATAATGTAAAAGAATTATTAACAACCACACCTGTTTTAAAAATTGTTGATCCCAATCAAGATTTCGTGGTATGCACTGATGCATGCAACGAAGGACTTGGAGGGGTCTTAACTCAAGAAGGTCATGCGATTTCTTATGAGTCCAGGAAATTAAAAATTCATGAAAATAATTATGCAACTTACGATCTTGAGTTGGCAGTTGTAATACACACACTTAAAATATGGCGCCATCACCTGATCGGGAGAAAATTCATTTTAATGACTGATAATAAAGGCTTAAAGTATTTATTGGATCAAACAAATCTTAACACAAGGCAAGCTAGCTTGTTAGATTTGCTTAGCGAGTAAGCGAGTATGATTTTGAGATTCATCACATTAATGGAAAAGAAAATAAGGTTGTTGATGCCTTGAGCAGAAATGCTAGATTGAGTTTTGTGGCAGTAATCAGTACTTTTAAGACTGATCTGGAAAATCAAATTATAGAAGGAATTAATCAAGATTTGCATGCTAAAGTGGCTGAAAATGCATCTGAAAATTTAATTACAGATTTCAGCATTAACAAAAAAGGGTTAATGACTTATAAAAACCAAATTTATGTACCTAATGAATCAAAAGTTAAGCTGCTGATTTTTTATGAAGTTCATAAAATTCCTTATTCAGGACATCCTAGTTATTAGAAAATGATAACTATGTTGAGAAAGGATTATTTTTGGCCCAACATGAAAAATGAAGTGGCTGAGTACATAGCTAGATGTTTTGATTGTCATACAATTAAGGCTGAACATCAACATCCAGCTGGACTATTGCAGCCATTGCCAATTCTAGAATGGAAATGGGAGATTATCAGTATTGCCTTTATCACTGGTTTTCCTAAGAATTAGAAGCAGAATGACTCAATTATGGTTGTTGTTGATAAACTTAGTAAGGCTGCTCATTTTATTCCTGTTAAAACTACTTTCAAGGATTCTAACATTGCAGATATTTTCATGAAACAAATTTTTCTCTTACACGAAATTCCAAAGGTAATTATTTTAGACCGGGACTCTAAGTTTACCGCAAATTTTTGGACAACACTATTTAAAGGATTAAATACTAAACTAAATTTCAACACTTCTTTCCACCTACAAACTGATGGTCAAACAGAAAGGGTAAATCAGATTTTAGAAAACATGTTAAGATTGTATGTTAAAGATCAGCCATCTAAGTGGGAAGATTTCCTACATTTAGCAGAATTTTCCTACAATAATAATTATCAAGCATCTGCTAAGTTAAGCCCATTTGAGATTTTGTATGGAAGAAAATGTTATACTCCTATTTCTTGGGATAACCCTATAGACAAATTAATGTTAGGACCAGATTTATTGAAAGAAATGGAGCTAGCCGTGAAACAGGTTCAAGGTAACTTAAAGGTTGCCCAAGATTGGCAGAAAAGCTATGCTGATTTGAAACGCACTAAAAGAGAATTTCAGGTAGGAGACCATGTTTTTATAAAGGTAAAACCCAAAAAAAGTTCTTTGAAACTTGGGAGTTGTGCTAAACGAGCACCAAGGTATTGTGGACCATTCGAAATCCTATCAAGGATAGGAGCTATTGCATATCAATTGGCATTGCCATATAATTTAAAAATCCATAATGTTTTTCATGTTTATGTTTTAAAGAAGTATGTGCACAATGCTACTCATGTGTTGAATTGGAATGACATACAGGTGGAACCCGAAGGAGATTTTCAGGTGGAACTGGACTGTATTCTCGACTGAAGGGAAATTATGCTTTGGAATCACACCATAGGGTAGTTAAAAGTTCAATGGAAGCACCTTAGCCCTGATGAAGCTACTTGGGAACTGGAAAGTAATATGCGGGCAACATATCCAGTTCTGTTCCATGAGGAACTTGATGATGAATAAGCAACATCGAGGATGATGTTGAGCTTAAGTGGGGGTGTTTGTAACATACCCTTTTTGCTTGAAAAACATTTTGTGTTAGAAAACATTATGATAACTTTTATTGTAAAGTTTATGTTAGATAGGTGTCCAAGGATGACTGTAATTTGCACAATATTTTATTATTTAATAAATAAAATAGGAGACAAACACCTAAGAGGACTGTTGAAAGAGTGGTTACTGATCGACTAGGTGGAATGGAATCTGGGGTAGAAGGCAATGGATAAGTGGCAACATCATGATGCAACTAACTAGTTGTTGGTATGGGACAACTCCCTTGAAATGTGGTCATAGTTCCCTGAAAGATGGGACTGGAGCTTGAGGCTCATTTATTCCAAACTGACCACTAAAAACCTAGGCAGTATATATAATATCCATCAAATTATGAACTGAGGTTCATCACTTTTCCTGATGAGGAAATTTACCTTGGGGTTTTGTTGTGTTGCATCCAAGAGATTTGATGAGGGGATATGCTAAGTTGTTTATCATGTTGTGAGTCTGCCAAACTCTATTGATTTCAGGAGTTTGATGCTGAGTGCTAAAGGCATGTTATTACAGGAGGTTGATGCTGAGTGTTGGAGGAATTTTTTAATGCCTTGCTTTTACACAGATTCCATCTACTTAGTGGGTCAGTAAGCAGGCTCGGGTGTTCATAAGAAGCCATCAGTTTTGCTGCTTCTTCTGCAATAGGTTGGGAGGAATAGGCCTCCTTGGGTGTTTGTCATCCCTATCTTCGCTTACAGGTTCTACTTATCTTTCCTAAATTTTAAGCAATTAAAAGCTTCCTATCTGTTATAATAAATTTTTTTGTTTTTGAAGATATTATTGGACAGACACAATTAATTTTATTTCTAAGTTAAATAAGATTATGGTTAGTACTGATTACATTTATGAAACATTGAATTAAATGTTCTCTGCATTTTTCCCCATGCTAATGGATCGGCATCGTACTCTAGTACAAAGAATAAATTAAGGTAGATGGATATGATAGGCAGATTTGCCAAGATGAATGAAAGGAATAAATCTGTTTATTTGTTAAGTTTTTCTACCATTAGTGGTTAGAGTTAATTAGTATAATCTAAAGTTTATCTCTCTGCATTTTCAGTTTAAAAAGGTTTTCAGATTTACTATATTCCTTACAACATTGTTTATTTTTTATCAAATAGTAAATTTTGTTGCATTGAAAAATAACAGTAATTTATACAAAGTAATGAAAACATTTCTCAGTTATATAGATTATCAAGAAAATTCATAACATCACTGTACAGTACTAATCTATCATTTCAAAGTTTAAATCAGGGTTTATGTTTCCATTATTTTCTTCTCAAAAGTTTACAGTAGTTTATTTTTATTTTCACTACTTAATCAGTTACTAACATACAGGATAGACATGCAAATAAAGTCTATTTTAGTTCTACAAAAGTTTCCAACATACAATATAAAAACCCTAAACCCTAACAATTCTTTTACAAACCCTCGTCCGATAGAACTAGTATTTCATTTCTTTATTTTAGTATCAAAATCAAATCACAATGATCTTTCTGGTCAAGTCACCAAGGGTAATACCCTCTCATCAAAACATTTTACAAGTATTCAAGAATTGTTTCATTTGCAAACTGTTTCACATTTCATCAAAACTGAAAACAACGAAATCAATATCATGTAAACATTTCATTATTTATCATTTCACATACATCACAATGCTTTCATTTCATCATTTTACTTTTTAAAGTTTTACAGTTCACGGTTCTACGAATGAAAACGATAGCAGAGAAGTATTAAAACCTTGTTCACAAACTTCATTTCGTATTACATCAAAGTTAAACGCAGAGACCAACTTTCATTTCAACGTTTAAATCACCCAAGCCCACAGGTTACATTCTTTGGTTGAAACCACAAAAAGATGAAACAAAACAACTGTTGCAGACCCGATGTATAAACGTTTTTCTTTTTTTTTTAAACTCGACAGAGGAATGGAACCCTCGTTTACAGGAGCTACATTGTCCAGCTCGACTCAAAAACCAAAACTGCTGTTACATTAACCTAAACATTGTTACATTGACCCTCTAAGCCGAAAGTCACCATACTACAGGCGCGTAGACTAAAAACAAACACACACCATTCTTGACCGACGACTTCTAGAAAACTACAAGTTGGTTTAAACTTCAATGATGGCTAGTAACTGCCAGGAGAACCTCCAGAGGGTTTCCACCAGGGCTTACCGAAATCAAGCGAGTTATCCATTGCCAACCAGTCTCAGCACCGTAAACCCCACGACAAAGGAAGTACCTGCCATTGCAAACTGTATCGAGGTTAAATGCATATCAAAACAAAATGATACACAAAGACGAACTGTAATACATTGCAGCATTGTTAAATAATTATGAAGGTTACCTTTGAAGAGTAGGATGCCATCATCTTGCACTTGCAGCTTCCATATCATCCAACCAATGCAACAGGGCAGCATTGCAGCTACGAAATCTCCAATGTCGAATCGAAACTGCCTAGAGAAAACTCTCTCGTATCACGACGAAAGCCAAAGGGCTTCGACACTTTCTTCCTTTCAAACCCTACAAACTTTTATACAATTCTCCACCATTAAAACCGAAGGTGCAAAGTTGCAGAGCCACTAGAGGATAGCCAAGGGTCAAACCCTACTCCTCTTTAGCCTGTCGGCCTCTCTTCGAAAACCAGGGCTCCAAATGAACGAGAAAGGAAAGACGACAATGGTTTAGCAATACTTTTTATGGTTGAGTTTGCAATAACCAAGATAGATCAAGATAAACGGAGGAGAACATGCCAGCCAAGCAATGCCACTACCAAAGCAGCATTACGATCAACCCTCACATTAATGGCGTATTCAATAACAAAACCAGTCGAAGGCCACATCAAACAAGAAGCATGTTACAGCTAGGAAAGTTTATGCAACTCTTACGAGGATTATCACGTGGAGCCAGTAGTTGGATGAGTGAACGGAGAAATCCATCAAGGATTTGCAGGGTCTCATTAATGTCGAAGTGCTAACGTATCACTCTTGTTAGACGTTACCTGTAGTGGCATTTAAAAATCTGTCAGTATCGTATTAATCATCAAATAACACAAACGCTATTTACATTCATGCATTATATGCCAAGTCTTCGTTTCACATTCACATAGTATGCAAGATTTACTATAGGTATTATTTATATTATATGTTTTCCAAATTCTTCGTTGCAATTTCGTATGGTAGGTATGTTTCATATCAATGTTATATATATTAGGATTCAAATGTTAAAACTTTAATTCATATTATAATGACATTTTATTGTTTTAACATTTTATTTATATATTAGAACATAGTAATATGTCAAGAATTCCCTTATGTCATTCATCAAAATATTTCGATATATTGTCTATAATTTGATATAGTAGAAAGTGGCAAAAAATTCAAATAGTAATGTTCACAAGTTTCTACTATCACTTTTACAAAAAGAAACATATAGTAGATTCATATTGCAAAAGCTTAGTAAATTAGGATGCATGTGACAAATGTCATATAAGTCTAGAAGGCCATTAGTATGCACCATAGCCTTATAATAATGCTAGCATGAATTTATATTTTTAACATAGGATGCACGTTTTAATTGTCACTTAGAGTTAGAAGTTCAATAATGCATCCTAGCATTATAAGAATGATAATATTAAAACATATTTGCGCTATCAAATTAAATAGTAAAACAAGGTGAGATTCTTTTATTCAATAAGATCGCATAATATTTATCCCTGTCACATTAGCATTTATCATCACATGCTTGTTATTAATGTGTTATAAAGACTCTTTAATATTTTTGGATGTTTTCAGCAATCACTAATTGTGCAGATTGAAAGGACCCTTATATTTGATACTAACTGTAACAACAAGTATTCTTTTGCAAAGTCTGTACCGTAGTTACATTTTTCCTGCATTCATTGATTACAATAGAATTTTAGTGCAAAGTATCTCTAGCTATTTTTTTTACTTCACACATTAGAATACAAATAGTATGAAGTGATAAAAGAAAGACTGAATTTTTCATATCGTCAATACCTTCATGCTTGGCAGTACACATTCTTTTATAAAATAGAGATGACTAGCTAAAGCATATAGCATTTTCTTGAAGTACTGGAATTATCTTATTACCTTACCTACAAATCTGTGAAAGAAAGAAACAGTTCCAATGCTTTAGCTATTAAAGCTAAGTAAACCCAAGGGCACCCTGTAGGAACCCCTTCAGAAACATACCACAAAGTCGTCAGTATTAATTACTAGATACATAACATATGAGCAATGAATTATCGTTTATCAAATTACATTTATAATCCGTTGTTCGGTATGCTAAGTTTACAATTTAATTTATGTGTTAAGTTGTCTTTAGTTAATTTGTTAAAAATCAATTATTATGTAAGTAGCATTTTAGTAATAAATGCTTATTATTATTTTTTCGCACAAGTTAGAGTTTTCATTAAATGTTGTTTTAAAAATTTTAAATTTTTAGCGATTTTTAGGGTGTTTTATAGCTAAAACTGGGCTCTTAGTGACCTTTTCCTTTAACTTATCGAAATCTCTCTGGGAATCTTCCATCCACTTAAACTCCCCTTTCCTCATGCACTCTGTCAAAGGTGCACATATGCGACTAAATCCTCTAATGAACTTCCTGTAGAAACTAGCAAGTCCATGGAAACTCCACACTCCAGTCGTACTTGTCGGTTCTAGCCAATCCAATATTGCCTTCACCTTCTCTAGATACATCACTAACACTTTACCCGAGATTACAAATCCCAAGTAAACTAGTTCTTCATTCATGAAGAAACACTTTTGCAGGTTCACCATTAGCTTCTCTTCCTGCAACTTCTGCAATACTTGTCAAATGAGCTCCAAGTGTTTTGTCTTGGTTTGACTAACTATAAGGATGTCTTCTAGGTACACTATGATGAACTTTCCCAATAATGGCTTCAGTACCTCGTTCATCAACCACATGAATGTACTGGGTGCATTATTCAATCCAAATGGCATGACTAACCACTCATGCAGTGGTTCCTTGTTCTTGAATGTCTTCTTCCATTCATCTCCTTCTCTAACCCGAATCTGGTGATAACCACTCTTCAGGTCGATCTTTGTGAAGTACTTATCTCCACTTAAGCAATCCATCAAGTCGTCTATTCTTGGAAATGGAAACTGATACTTGATCGTGATCTTGTTGATGGATCTGGAGTCTATACACATCCTTCATTCTCCATCTTTCTTCGGCGCTAATACTGCTGGTACCACACAAGGGCTTAGACTCTCTCTGATCAATCCTCTATCCAAAAAATCATGGACTTGTCAATTGAGTTCCTGACCCTCTTCCAAAGTCATTCTATGTGGTACCTTGTTTGGAAAACTCAATCCTGGAATCAAGTCAATATGATGGGATATGATTCTCGTTGGTGGAAATCTCGTCGGCGCTTCGTTGACTACTATGCTCCAAAACACGTCAAGCATCTTTTCGACTTCGACCAGAATCCTATCCATTGTCGACCTCTCGACACATGGCCCTTTCAGAATGATGGTGAAACATCCCGAATGCTTATCCTCCTCCACAAGGAATTCCTTGGGTGAACACATCAACACTCGCTTCTCCCAATAGTTGCTCTCACCCTGCTTACAGTCGTCTTGGTCCTCCTGCTTCGTCTTTAGAGTCCTCCACGTTCCATTTTTCCACACTGTGACTATGTTGGATCGACCATCATAGATCATCTTCTGATCATATTTCCATGGTCTTCCTAACAATAGATTACATGCACCCATTGATATTATGTCTCACAGTACATTGTTTTCAAGTTTCCCAACTTTAAACTTTATCGGGCATTTTCTGGTTACTTTGACATGATTTCCTTTCTGCAACCAAGATATATTGTATGGGTCTGGGTGTTCTCAACATCTCAAACCCAACTTGTCGATGACCTCCATGGACACAAGTTTCTCTGTACTTCCACCATCAACTATGGTCTTGCAATACAACTCACCAATCAACACCCTGGTTCAAAAGATACCCTTTTGTTGCTCTGGCTCTTTCTCATCACGTCGGTCATCCTGAACCAACGTCCAGGCCATTGTTGAGATATTGTAACTTCAAAGAATATTATATTTGTACTTTATTATTCTGGAGATGTTTCATTCCTCCGTGAAAATCTTATTGTATATCCGGAGATGTTTATTCCTCCGTCGGTATGTGGTAACTTGGGTTATTAGACTTCCCTAGTGGGGGTCGGCCGTGTATGTGTTATGTGGGTCAAAGGGTTATTAAACCACCCTAGAGGGGTCGGACCAGTCAGTCGTAATGGGGTATTTAACCCAATGGTTAAATACGAGCCTACATGACTTGTGTAAAAGACAAGTCAGAGTAGTGTATAAATAGAGGAGGTGTATTCCTTATTTAACACACACTCACTCACTTGAGAGTAGCGCACTTATGGAGGAGAGGTCTGCTATGGTGGAGGAGGAGATCATGTCTTTGGTTTACATCTTTGTATATTGTTGGTCATCTATATTGAGGAAGCTTTGCTGGGTTTTCTACCCCATGATGGTTTCCGAGGATAAATCTGTGTCTCTTGTGTTTATGCTGTGCTTGTTGTTTCTTCAGTGATCCTATATATGCTATTATTGTGAAATGGAATGTGATGCTACTATTTTCTGTCTTAGCATATTAAATATTAACATGGTATCAGAGCTAACCTGAAGGAAGGCAAGCTATGGCACTTACGACACTTGCTTCACTTGCGACAATTTGAAGGTTTGGGTTTTACATAGCAAAAACCAGTCATCGTGGAAATTTCGCTATAAATACATTTTGGAAAAGGTTCAAGATCTGAAACCTTTACAGGTCGTAGATAACATCCCCAGGTACCTTGTGTCCAAAGGGTACCCTCAGATTCATTGTACTTTGTGAGTTATGATCAATACAAGTTAGGGTTTCTGCCTCTTCCAGATCTGAGTCAAAATCAGGTGACCTAGGCAAAAAGGTCATAACTTGGGCTAGGAAGTACACAGACTGTACAAGGTCATAAATGAGATTTTGTAAAAAGTGACAAGTAGTACACAGACTGTACTATCTCAGGAAACTTTTTCAGAGGCCAAAGTTGAAGCAGTGACACGTGGCACGCCATACAAGTTCGCTCTCCTGTTTTATTCCATAAACAGGTCACGTTGTGACACTTGGCATAACTCTCTCTCAGAAAATCCAATTGAAGTCAGACCTGTCGAAATGGAAAGATGACAGGTTAGGATACCACATAAACAGTTTTCAGACCCTGTGGAGCGAAAATTTTGGAGTTATAGCAGAAACAATCAGGTACATATTTCTGTCAAAATAGAATTATTTTTTGAGCACCTTCATTCATGGCTTCCGGAATTTGGGGTTTCATAGAAAGTTAGAATTTTTGGAATCAGAGTCCATGGCTGAATGCTACTCAGGAAAATCGAAATTTAGAGACCAAGATCGAATTTTTTGGTTGGGTAGAAGACCGGGCTTGATCAAACCCCAATTCGGGATTTTGATCGGAAAGATGGAAAATTAGGGCTTCAGCAAAAGTTGGAATTTTTTAAGTCTGTAACCACGGCTGGAAGCTCCTCAGAAAAATAAGAGTTTAGATCCTTGGATCAAACCTTTTGATTGGGAAGAAGGGTGGGCTTCATCAAACCCTAGTTCGAGATCCTCTCCAGAAGATCCAGAAGTTTCGAAGGCAATTTTGAGGGGTCAAATTTTGGAGATTTCAAAATTGAAGTATGCTAGTTTGATCAGCTCAGCAATACACATCCTTCCATCCATTCAGAAGTGTGAAAGTCAAAGATTGAATTTTTAGGGTTTCTCTAACAAACCCTAATCAAGCTCCAGATCAAGTTTCACGGGGAGTTGAGGCTAAGTCCTTACATAAGAAGACTACAAGAAGTCTCGACAGGTATGACTTAAGGAGATACAGGTATGTCTTGAAATCTGATTCTTGATTAAGTTCATAATATGTTTGTCCTCATATTATTCAGGTCAGTACAATCTCGATTAATGTTAGAATTGTCTTATCACCCTAGTAACAGTATGAATGCATGTGAATGATAGAAGACATTCATTGTTTAGGGCTATATGATTGTACTAATGCACTGTGGTATTGTATGAGGTTGATGTTGTCTGCTAACAAGATACAGGTACATCATGAAAGACAAATCAAGTTCCATGACCATGATAACATGAATACAAAGACTCATCCACAATCTTTGATCACATAGAATTTATACTTACAAGGTATATATGACGTTGTTCTATTATGCTTAACCTATGAGATATGAAGGTTCCAACATAGGATATCTAAATCATTAGAGAAAACAAAGAATATATTGATTAGGTATGTTAGACATAACTAAGCAGGTATACTAATCCAGGTATGTTTCCCTATGTCATGTTAGAATCTTACCTTGTGTTAGGATCCCTTATATAAGTATAGCTGGTATGATTGGTTATGCTTATTCATAAAATTAGTAATCAAGGGTTTATGCATATTATGTCTCTTATCTTGGTTGATGATTTAACTAACCAGATCAAACAAGAATATGTATGAGTAAAAGAAGACTTCTGTGAAACCTTGAATATTATCTATAATCATGATTATACATATTCAAGATTATTTAGAACTATAATGTTTTGATAACTTTGAAATATACTAATGAATGTGTATTTGTGTATGAGATCATGAGGATGACACTTGAGCATGCACAGTGGTACAGAATGAATAGAAGTTCAAAAGACATATAGAAGATCAAGCGAGAGGCAACCACACAAACATAAAAGATAAGTATTTAAGTTGTTATTTGAAATAGTAAATGATATTGTCTGTAATAGGTTGTATGCATATTTGTATTCCTATAATATATCATGCTGAGTGTAAACATTTATAGAGCATTGAAACAGTATACTACTAATATGCATATGATTGGTAAGTTGGACAAACATTCCATTGTTGCTTGTCTAGAATGAAATCTCTTTGCTGACATGCTGAGAGCTGTGCACACTCTCGATAGTATGTTCTGGTAGAGATGGAAGGCATCTAGATAGCCACTGTATGCATACAGGATATGGAAAAGTGTTATGCCAAAGTATTGGTCAAGATAGTTGCATAACTATGTAAATGATATCTGTATGCATAATAGGTTATCATGATTTCATGATTATGAAATATTACTAATCATGTACTTAATTTTGATTTGTAGGAAAGATCATGAAGAATGATGAACACTGAAAAAGCGATGGATGTTCAACAAAAGGATTTACAAATCAAACACACTATAGAAGGCTCGTGGCTAGAAGATTCTCTTAGAAAGAGGAAGAGAATCATGATGAGATGTTTTCTCCAAGTTGCTATATAAGACCATTATCTTAATAATGTAATTGAAGAAATCTCTGTTCGGGTACCCAGGATCGATAGTGATCACCATGGGTGATGTGGATCTCAACCTTTGCCACAAGGTTGGATATGGTTTCTATACACAAATGACATGGATGCAAGAAGGAACTCACCACAGAGTTCGAATGATGTTGAGGCTTATATCAGTAGACCCATCTGACGAGAGATGGCACAAATAGAGTGCTGTAGAAATGAAAATGAAAGATCTCATATTGATGCATTACTTCCTAGGTCTAGAAGTATGGCAAGGCTCAGAAGGAATCTTTCTCAACCAGGGAAAGTATGCCAAGAAATATTAAAAGGACTTGAGGTGTTGGAATGGCCACTCTCATGGTTTCCAACTTGAAGTTGTTAGGGGATGACTCATCAGAGTTAGTGGATATAACTCTGTAGAGTCAAATTATTGGGTCATTGATGTATCTAACAAATACTAGGTTAGATATATGCTTTGCTCTGAACACCTTGAGTCAGTATCTAGTGGAAACTAGATGTGTTCACCTGATAGTTGCAAAGCATGTGATAAGGTACCTAAAGGATACGATAGACCTTGATCTATGCTATCTTGGAGATCATGACTTCAGATGGCTACACAGATGTTGATTGAGCAGAAAGTGTATCAGACAGATAGAGCACATCGAGAGGATGTTATTGCCTAGGATCAGCCATGATCTTGTGGTTTAGCAGGAAGCAGTCCAGTGTGGCTCTCAGCACAAGCGGAATATATGGCTGCTTTCTCTACTAGTTGTGAAGAAGTATGGCTTCAGGATTTTTTGACTTAGAGATAGACCCAACTGTGATCCTATGTGACAAACAGAGTTGTATCAAGATGATAGAGAATCCAGTGTTCCATGATAAGTCTAAGCACATAGGGATCTAACAAGATATGGTGCAGAAAGGAACTATAGAGTTCGAATTTGTAACAAGTTGCCGATGTACTAACCAAACCTCTACCTCAAGTGAACAAGTTACCGATGTACTAACCAAACCTCTACCTCAAGTAAAAGTTTGAATATTTCCAAGACAAGCTTGGTAGGACCCTTTTTGAGAGGGGTAGTGATGTGGTCACTTATGATGAGATTGCTTGCATCGACAGTGAGGTCGATGATGTGGACACCTATATTGGTGATACTGATAGAGAGGTTGGTGGATGGTCCTTAGACAGGGTCTGAGTTGACGAGGGGACTGCATCATCCTTCAACACATGTTCTAAATTGATCCGTATACATATGTCTTCGATAATCAAGTCCTTAGTGGATAGGTGGGGATTGGATCATCCCTGGACTTCAGTCCTAAAGTGAGCCGTAGACATATGTCTTTGAGAATGAAGTCCTTAGTGGACAGGTAGGGATTGGATCATCCCTGGACTTCAGTCCTAAAGTGAGCCATAGACATATGTCTTCGAGAATGAAGTCCTTAGTGGACAGGTGGGGATTGGATCATCCCTGGACTTCAGTCCTAAAGTGAGACGTAGACATATGTCTTAGAGAATGAAGTCCTTAGTGGACAAGTGGGGATTGTATCGTCCCTGGACTTCGGTCCCTTGAATTGATCCGTAGATGTATGATCTTCCAGAATTAAGTCCTTGATGGACATGTGGCGATTAAGTCATCCTTGGGAATAGTCCTAAATGTATGGTGAGGATTAAGTCATCCTTGGACATGGTCCTAAATGTACGGTTGAGGATTAAGTCATCCTTGGACATGGTCCTAAATGCACGGTGGGGATTAAGTCATCCTTGGACATGGTCCTAAATGCACGGTGGGGATTAAGTCATCCTTGGACATGGTCCTAAATGCACGGTGGGGATTTAGTCATCCTTGGACATGGTCCTAAATGCATGGTGGCGATTAATTCATCCTTGGACATGGTCCGAAATGCACGGTGGGGATTAAATCATCCTTGGACATGGTCCTAAATGTACGGTTGAGGATTAAGTCATCCTTGGACATGGTCCTAAATGCACGGTGGGGATTAAGTCATCCTTGGACATGGTCCTAAATGCACGGTGGGGATTAAGTCATCCTTGGACATGGTCCTAAATGCACGGTGGGGATTAAATCATCCTTGGACATGGTCCTAAATGATTGGTATGGATTAAATCATCCTTGGACATAGTCCTAAATGAATGATGTGGATTAATCATCCTTAGACCATAAATCCCGTAATTCCGAAAGGAAGGATAGTCTTAAACATGATTATGATGAGATTGATCCCGTAATTTCGAAAGGAAGGATCATGTGTATTGCAGAGTATGTTGCTATCGTGTATACTTGTATTGATGAGGATACTTGTATTGATATTGATGATATGCATACTTGTATTGATGAGAATACTTGTATTGATGATATGTATACTTGTATTGATGAGGATACTTGTATTGATGATGTGTATACTTGTATTAGTGTGGATACTAATACTGATGATCTAGATGATGATGTTGCTGATCTTGATGATCGTGAGATGACGATACTGATGATCATGTGATGACGATGCTGATGATTGTGTGATGACGATGCTGCTGATCGTGATGGTCTAGATGACGATGCTGCTAATCGTGATGGTCTAGATGACGATGCTGATGATCGTGTGATGACGATGCTGCTGATCACGATGGTCTAGATGATGATGTTGCTGATCGTGATGGTCTAGATGACGATGTTGATGATCGTGTGATGACGATGTTGATGATCGTGTGATGATGATGCTGATGATCGTGTGATGACGATGCTGATGATCATGTGATGACGATGTTGATGATCATGTGATGACGATGCTAATGATCGTGAGATGATGATGCTGATGATCGTGAGGATCCAGATGTTGATGTTGCTGTAGCTGTTTGAGTGCTGCAGAAGATAAAGACTTAGTACTGAAGATGTTGATGTTCAAGTATTGCAAATGTTCTAGTAACTGCTTGAGTTACTGATGATGTTGAGAAAGCTTCCAATGATTTATAGATGTATCATGTATGATGTTGATGACTCCTTGCTCGTGCAAATGCTTTTATAATATCCTTCTCATTAAGGGGGAGTGTTGAGATATTTTAACTTCAAAGAATATTATATTTGTACTTTATTATTCTGGAGATGTTTCATTCCTCCGTGAAGATCTTATTGTATATCCGGAGATGTTTATTCCTCCGTCGGAATGTGGTAATTTGGGTTATTAGACTTCCCTAGTGGGGGTCGGCCCTGTATGTGTTATGCGGGTCAAAGGGTTATTAGACCACCCTAGAGGGGTCGGCCCAGTCAGTCGTAATGGTGTATTTAACCCAATGGTTAAATACGAGCCTACATGACTTGTGTAAAAGACAAGTCAGAGTAGTGTATAAATAGAGGAGGTGTATTTTTTCATTTAACACACACTCACTCACTTGAGAGTAGCGCACTTATGGAGGAGAGGTCTGCTATGGTGGAGGAGGAGATCATGTCTTTGGTTTCCATCTTTGTATATTGCTGATCATCTATATTGAGGAAGCTTTGCTAGGTTTTCTACCCCATGAGGGTTTCCCAGGATAAATCTGTGTCTCTTGTGTTTATGTTGTGTTTGTTGTTTCTTCAATGATCCTGTATATGCTATTAATGTGAAATCGAATGTGATGCTTCTATTTTCTATCTTAGCATATTAAATCTTAAAAGCCGTCATGGTTCAACCTTTTGTTTTCCCATATTCACTACTGTCGGATGTCGATTCCTCCCTCTCGTCGACTTTCTCATCTCTTTGGTGCCTGGGTTTCGACTCGTATGCAGCATGTATGTTCTCTGGGAATTCATATGCCTTGTTCCCGACACCTCAACACTTATAAAAAATAACAGCTGGCCGGTCAGCTCCTTTTCTGTCGGCTATACCACTTCGACCATATGCACCTCGAACGCGTGTCTCTCGACCATCACGTCAATTTTCTTGCGCTTTCTTTCTGGTCGATGTCCCTTCTGCACGTCGGTTGTCATCGACGGATTCTCTCCTAGTTCCACTACTTTGCCCTTTCGCAGAAATAGTCTTCGCACCTCGACCAGTCATTCTACCTATAGTCGATGCAGATTTCCTTGATAGATTCTCTTCTGCCTTTAGAGTTAACTAGTAGGCTTCACCAACCACTCTGAACCTTGACAGGCTCATGTAACATCCCGAAAATTTACAAAAAATTTAAAAATTTTAAAGTAGCATTAAATGTTGTACTTGCTAATGCAAAAATAAAATAAATTCTAATATTTTTAACTAATAACAAATTATGATAACGATAATTCATACTTCTTAACACAAAATACGACATTAGTTTTGCTTGTGTTAAATGTAATCTATATGCTCTAAATAAGTTTATCTTGTGATATAGTTTTCTTGACAAAGTACTGACAGGTGCTCTTAGATGATGACGAAGGGGTCCCACGAGGTACCCTGAGGTTTACTTAGCTATGTTAGCTAAAGCATTTGAACCTGTTTTCTTTGCGCAGATACTCAGGTAAGAGCATTATGACAATTCGAAATGTTAAAAGCAATTCTAACTATGTTTTTCAGATAGCCATCAATGCTTTATAATAACCCTAAGTACTTCCATGCATGAGAGTTATTAATGTTATGGATCTCTGTCCTATTTCTGTAAGTATTACCTTGACCAAACTTATAAGTCGTAGAAGTTGTAACTATTAGTAACTACACTAGACTCTTTAGTGAAACTTCAAAGAAAATATACTTACACTATGAATTCTTAATTAAGTGCTAGATTACAATGTATACGTGCTATTATGATCCTGTCATCATTTCTCCATTTTGAAAGAGTAATAATATCGTATATATTTCAACTTGTATATTGTTCTATATTATAGAAACATGGAACAAACATGATTTTAAAAACCTAGATTAACTTGAGATTAAATTAGCTTATACATTTCTCGATTTATAAATAATGAAAAACCTTACCAATATAGCAAAGGTTATTATAATATTATCATCATAATTATGATGATACTAATGAGGATTTGCAAGACTAAAGGATTTAAACATTTCTAATTTAATATTTATACTTTGTAATATGCTATGTAACTTTATAAATAGAAATGGAAATGTGCACAATGTTACAATGTGCAAACTATGGAATTCTAACTATACACTAAGTATTTGAATACCTACTATGAATGCGATCTACAAAGACATGAAGTCATTTGGTAACTATGCAAACCTAATAGCTATGCATTCTATGATCAATACAATTGGAAATAATATAAACTATACGTTGTAACCCTAAGTCTTTCCACTGACATGTGATATGACAGGATATTGAATGTTTTGATATCATCGTGTTGGCAAACTATCGAACCCGGTCTTGGAATTTAAGTCTCCTGCCATTTGTATTGAGTGGAATTCCTGGTGGATGCCCTCATGGCTGTAGATCACGTGAAGGAGTTTACGGGCTTGTATCAAAAAGTCGAGTTGTATAATGCTTTATCTCTTGATCTACTGAGTTGGCATCGTGGTGGATGTGATAATAAATATGGTATTAAAAGTGGATGCTGCCTGATTCTCGACGTGCCTGGTTGGCATCATCTCCATCGTTGATCTCATATGATCTGGGGCTTTGAACTGGAACCCTAATTTTTGGTTATGTGTATCGTTGAAGTGCTTCTTCGACCTTCATTTCACTTGGTAGTGGTAAGGAAGAGAGGTCGACCGCCTGCTACAATGTAGGGTTTGGTAGTTGTGGTTCGGACGACTCCTTCCTCAAGTTTGATCCCTGGACCCGTGGGAAAACTTATTAGTTTCAGGTTTTGTTTATCTTATAGAGCTGAGCCGCCATGCAATCTTGAATGGAGTGTTAAGGATAGAATCCAGAGTTTTCTGAATTCTTAGAACCTGGGTTCGATTCTCTTGCAAGGATAGACTGTTTCTCAGAAACTGGAACCCTCTTCGATGTGTTTGATAGACGGCTCCATTGTTCTTGTTTGCTTAAGGTGTCTCTTACTCCGAAGCTACATTACACAGGTGATGTCTCAACTCAAAGTGTTAATGTTATCTATTGTATCAATATTTATCTCTATAATTTCTTGTTTAACCACTTGTGGGTTTTTGTGGCAGGTTGTACTTTGTCGAAGGGTCACTTGCTTGAATCTTGGTGGGAGAATGTTGCTCGACCATCGGGTAAGCCTTGGTGGTTCTCTCCCTCGTAGGTTCTCCTGGCCCGGTTGTGGCCAATGCTTGATGTTTGAAGAGAGTTTGGTGTTTGATTCCTGGCAAGGTTTTTGGCCAGTGTTTATAAATTTTTTGAGAGTTATTGATAAGTATCTAGAGGTAGGAATCCTCGGCTTGTCTTGATACTTTGCTCTGCAACATTTCACTATAACTCATGTAACTTGTTGCAGATGTATTTGTCAAAGGGATGAACCCTCAGTTGATTTTAGTGAAAACAAACAATATGTTAAATAATAGTTTTGTGCTAAGAGATAAATCATTTCTGCGAAAATAAAAGTTCTAAATTACAATGTTTATACTTTTGGTGGATTGGTGATGAGACTTAGTTTTGGTATTGAACCACCACTTAAATAAATATTACGGTTGATAAAATAATAAAACTCTTGTCTGAATATAAAACAATGTAAAAACTAGCCGAGTGCCGAGGGCTACTCGCTTAGCATAGATCTCTGTGCTACTAATGTTTATACCAATGTTTGAATGGTGCTATGGGACTTAGCTTGTATTGAACCATATCTTCAATATATACATTACGAATGGTAATATTGTTTTATCCTGAGTTTGGCTTGTATAGGTAGATAGTTACCGTGAATTGTAAAATAGTTGAACTATAGTAATGCGTCTATTTTGAAAATTCCGAGGGAAAGAGATTGATGTTTACATTTTCTAAATGCTTGGCCTTAAACTAGCCATAAGATAGTCTTAGGGTTTTTAAATTGAAAAATGTCCACAAACTCTGCTATTGATGGAATCAGTCTTGTAAATTCTTTTGCAATACGACAAATGTTTTCTATAGAAAACATCATCGAGGGTTTTGAAATAAGATAATACATTTAACATTAAGAACATTCTAATAGTGTTACGAGACTTGTGATAACTGTTTTTGCTTAGAGTCTTTTACAGTTTTGAATGGAATAATAATAAAATGCTTAGTATGTGCAATTTGAAATGAAGTAGATAATTTAAAGTGTAAACCCTAGATTTTTATACAAAAATGGATATTTATTTTCTGACAGTAAGTAAAAGAAAAGTAATAAAATGCATGTATTATGAAGTGTTAAATTCTATCCTGCATCTTTTAATTATGCCATTTAATTCTCCACCTAGAATACAACATCTCTGATGTCTTGAAAAATACAAAACTCTTCTAACCTATCCTACTTTAACAGAATATACACTTTAGCTAAACAATTTGGTTAATAAGTCTTCATTAACAAACCAGGAAAAAGGGTTAGAGGTTTAATTAAACAACTTCGCTTACTCAACTGAAAATAAATAAGACAGAACAATAGAACCTGATGAATGTAGGAGAAACAAACAACCCAAGGAGCTTGTCCCACCCAACCTACTCCTAAAGGCATCCAAATTAGTTTCCTTAGGACCCCTGAGCATGTTCACTGAACCACTAGGAAGAAGAATGTGTAGAATTTTTAGGTCATCAACTTGCAGGAACAATGTAGATCATTCAGTCATAAAGACTTAACAGTCAAAGAGACCTGCACCAACACCTCTGGTTCCCTTCTCAGAATACTTTCAGGAGACTCACAATGCACTTCCACTTAGCCTCCCTATTTGAATCTCCTAGTGATCACTTCATACACTTGAGGAATTATTTCTGCAGAAAATAATGATGGATCTCCCTGCTCAATTCAAATTTCCTTATCTAGGCTTCCTAAGCCTTTTTAGTGGTTAACCTAGTCATTAATGAGCTAACAACTCTGCTCCACCCACCTGGGGGATAATGCCACAAATTTAGGGGTATTTGTCCCCTAACCAACAGCTAGTGGTGAAGTGCAAATGCCAACACCTGTCCCATGCCTTCTAACAGCTTCCATTCCTTCTAGTGGGTCAGTGAACACTCATTTAACAGTTCCCTTGGGTGTTTGTCTCCTATTTTAATTTATTAAATAATAATAATATGTCATTACAATCATCCTTGACTAGATTTGGTCATAATTACAAAACTTTGTAATTATAATTTAACATAATGTTTTTGCAAATAAAATAAATGGTCTCAAAATTGGGGTAGGTGACATACACCCCCCCTTAAGTCTCAACATCATCCTCAGTGTTGTTCATTCATTTTCTGAGTATTCCTGAAACAGAGTTGGGTATGATACCCGCATACTACTCTCCAACTCCCAGGTTGCCTCTTCTGGGCTAAGGTGATTCCATGGCACCTTTACCTTCCCAATGGTGCGATTTTGGAGTAGAGTTTCCCTCCTTTCGAGGATACAATCCGGTTCCCCCTGAAAATCACCGTCTTGTTCCACCTGTACATCATTCCAATTTGTAACATGAGTAGCATCGTGTACATATTTCTTTAAAACTGAAATATAAAAATCATTATGTAATCTTAGATTTGGTGGAAAAGCTAGTTGATATGCCACGGGTCCAACCCTTGAAAAAATTTCGAAAGGACCACAATAACTGGGTGCCAGCTTGGCACAGCTTCCCAATTTTAACGAGATCTTCTTCGGTCTTACCTTAATGAAAAAATGCTCACCAACTTGGAATTCTTTATGAGTCCTTTTAAGATCTGCTTGAGTCTTTTGCCTATCTTGGGTAGCTTTAAGATTTCTTTGTACCTGTTGCACAGTTAGTTCTATTTCCTTCAACAATTCAGGTCCTAAAATAACTCAATTAACTGGGTCATTCCAAGAAACTGGTCTTTTACATTTCCTACCATAAAGAATTTCAAAAGGGCTAAACCTAGATGATGCATGGTAATGGTTGTTATATACAAATTCTGTTAAATGCAAGTAGTCCTCCCACTTACCAGGCTGGTCCTTAACATACATCCTTAGCATGTCTTCCAATATTTGATTCACTCTTTCTATCTATCCATCTGTTTGTGAATGAAATATTGTGCTGAAGTTTAAGGTTGTATTCAACCCTTTAAACAAATATCTCCAGAAGTTCCCAGTAAACTTATAATCACGGTCTGAAACTATCACTTTTGGTATTCCATGTAATCGAAAAATCTGTTTCATGAAAATTTATGCAATATCTGGAGCCTTATAAGTAGTTTTTACTGGTATAAAATGTGTTGCTTTGCTGAGCTTGTCCACTACCACCATGATGGAATCATTTTTTTTATGATTTTTGTGTAGTTCGGTAATAAAACTATGCGTAGGATCTCCCATTTCCAACTAGGTATAGGTAATGGCTGTAACAGTCCAGCCAGATGCTGATGTTCCACCTTTACTCTTTGACAGTCAAAGCATTTAGCTATATATTCTACTACTTCATCCTTCATCCTAGGCCAAAAAAAATCTTTCTGTAACATAGTTATGGTTTTCTGATAACCTGGATGACCAGCATAATGAATTTTGTGCATCTCATCTAAAATCAGAATTTTTATCTTTGGCACGTTGGGAACATATAATCTGTTCTTGCACAGCAGCAATCCATTTTCTTTTAACTTGAAATCTTCCATAGAATTTTCAGAATTACTTTTCGTTGTCTTTTCATGTAAATTTATGTTCTCTCCATCCGTTTTAATCCCTTCGAAAATTTGATTTTCTAAATCTATTGTGTATGTACTGATGGCTGAAATAAAATTTAACTTTGTATTACAACTTAAAGCATCAACAACCTTGTTCTCTTTACTCTTTATATGCTGAATTTCAAAATCATATTCACTTAGAAAGGTGTGTATTACTGATAATAATTCTAGATCATATGTAGAGTAATTTTTCTCATGTATTTTTAGCTTCCTAGACTCATATGCAATAGCATGTCCCTCTTGTGTTAGGACTCCACCGTCTATCATTACATACGTCGGTGCATACTATAAACCCTTTATTAGGATCTGCAATTCTCAGAATAGGTGTTGTAGTTAGTAATTCCTTCAACTTCTTAAAACTATCTGCACACTTTTCATCCCATACAAACTTCTTCCCCTTGTTCTGTAAGGAGGTTATGGGGTTTGCAATCTTCGAAAAACCCTTTATGAATTTTCTATAATACCCTATAATTCCCATAAATGATCATACGTACGACACATCCTTAGGAACCAACCATTGATTAATGGATTTTATTGTTGATGTATATGTAACTTCGGAATTTATTTCACATATATGTATATTGTATCCCTATAGAGATGGTATTATTCCTCTATACGGAAGTGTCCTCATTTATATTGTAAGTGTCGTAACTTATACTTGATGGGTTATTAGACCACCTTGTTGGGTCGGCCCTGTATAAGTCATGTGGGTCGAAGGGTTATTAGACCACCCTATTGGGGGTTGGCCATGTGGGTCAAAGGGTTATTAGACCACTCTATTGGGGGTCGGCCCAGTCAGCATTATATTATGTGGTTAAGTTCGAGCCTACATGAGTTAGGTAAAAGGGCAAGTCAAGTCAAGTATAAATAGAGTGCGGGAGGCACTCTATTTACTCACTCACTTCTCACACATGCACTCAAGGAGGAGTGGCACACTTATGGAGGAGGAGGATCTGCTGCTAGGTTATGGTTATCTCTCTTGGTTGGTTGTATCATTGCTCTATCTTTCTCTGAGGAAGTTATTGGGGTTTTTCACCTTTATGGTTTTCCCCAAGTAAATCTTTGTGTCTCTTGTGTGCTTGCATTATTGTCTCCATGATTGATATGCTGTAGATATGTTGTACATGTTGTTCTCTCAGTTAAGATCCTAGATCATATTGAAGTAAATTCTAAAAATTTAACATGGTATCAGAGCTAGCCTGAAAGAAGGCATGATATGGCATGTATGACACTTGTTGCACTTACGATGCTAGGGCTTGATATAGCAAAAACCAGTCATCGTAGCACTTTCGCTATAAATCCGTTTTGGCGAAGTTTTCGGATCTGAAATTCTTACAGGACGAAGATTAAATCTCCAGGTACCTTGTGTCCAAAGGAAAACCTCTAATTCGTTGTACTTTTTGATTTATGATCTATGCAATATAGGGTTTCTGTCTCTTCCAGATCTGAGTCAAAATCAGGTGACCTTGGGAAAAAGGTCATAACTTGGGGTAGGAAGATCCAAATGAAATTTTTTAAAAAGTGCCAGGTAGTACACAGACTGTACTATCTCAGAAAAAATTTTCAGAGGCCGAAGGTGAACCAGTGACACGTGGCACGCCGTACAAGTTCGCTATCCTGTATTATCCCATAAACAGGTCACGTTGCGACACTTGGTATAACTCTCTCTCAGAGAGTCCAATTGAGGTAAGACCTATCAGGATGGAAAGATAACAGGCCAAGCTATCTCAGGAAACTTTTTCAGAGGCCGAAGTTCAAACAGTGACACGTGGCACGCCGTACAATTTTGCACTCCTGTATTATCCCAAAACAGGTCACATTGCGACATTTGCCATAACTCTCTCTCAGAGAATCCAATTGAGGTCAGACCTGTCAGGATGGAAAGGTAACAGGTCAGGCTATCTCAGGAAACTTTTTTCAGACCTTGTGGATCAAAAATTTCAGAGTTACACCAGAAATAATCAGGTACATATTTCTGTCAAAACAGAATTATTTTTGAGTACCTTCATTCATGGCTTCCGGAATTTAGGGCTTTGAAGAAAGTTAGAATTTTTTGTAATCGGAGACCACGGCTGAATGCTACTCATCAAAATAAAAATTTAGAGACCAAGATCAGAATTTTTGGTTGGGAAGAAGGCCGGGTTTGATCAGACCCTAGTTCGGGACTTTGATCAGAAAAGTGAAAAATTAGGGCTTCTATAAAAATGGGAATTTTTGAAATCTGTGACCACGGCTGGAAGCTCCTCAGAAAAATAGAAGCTTAGAGCTTTGGATCAAACCTTTTGATTGGGTAGAAGAGTGGGCTTCATCAAACCCCAGTTCAGGGTCATGTCCAGTGAATCCGAAAGTTTCAAAGGCAAAATTGAGGAGAAAAACTTTGCAGCTTTCAAATTCTGAATATACCAGTTTGATTAGCTCATCAAGGCGCATATTTCTATCCTTTCAGAAGTTTGAAATTGAAAGTTTGAATTTTTGGGGTTTCTCTGACAAACCCATATCCAGCTCCAGGTCCAGTTCTTACAATTCAAGTGGATTGGGTTAATCCTAGAAGAAGATGGATTGGTCACCTACATAAGTGAGGAAGTTCCTGTTTCAAAGGGAGATGAGGCTAAGGCCTTACATAAGAATATTACAAGCGATCTCGACAGGTATGACTCATCAAGGTATGTTTCGATATTTGTTCATGATTAAGTTTATGGTATGTTTGTCTTCATGTTATTACGGTTAGTACAATCTTGATTTTAGATTTGTCGTATCACCTTAACAAAATTTTGAATGCATGATAGAAGATATTCATTGGTTAGGGTGTTGACACTTATGATTGTACTAATGCATTATGGTGTTGTGTGAGGGTTATGTTGTCTGCTAACATAAAAGGTACACCAAGAAAGACAAATCATGTTCTACTTCAAGAACGTATGATCATGGTGACATGAAGACAAGGATTCATCCATTGTCATGGATTACATAGAAGATCTACTTTCGAGGTATGTATAACTTGTTTCTACAATGGTTAACTTATGAGACATGCAGGTTACTAGCACAAGTCACTGAAGAGAACCAAAAGACATTATGCGGGTATGTTAGACATAAATAGCTAGCATGCTAATCCAGGTATGTTTTTTCTATATCAAGCTAGAATCCTACCTTGTGTGTTGTTTATAATGATTATTCATGAAGAGTCATAGGTTTGAATAATCATGGTTGTATGCATATTATGTTTCTTACCATAATTGATGATATGACTAACCAGAAGAATCATGAAGGTATAGCTTTGAATAATCACAGGTTTTATGCATATTATATCTCTTATCTTGATTGACGATTCAACTAACCTGAAGAGTCATAGGTTTGAGTAATTACAGGTTTAGACATGTTATGTTTCTTATGATTTGACTAACCATAAACCTTGAATGCTAATGCTTATTATTTTCTGTTTGAAATGATCATGATTATACATGCTTGAAATTATTGTGTTTTAATAATATACTAATGAATGTATGATTTTATATGAAATCACAAGGATAACACAATCATGATACTAATAAGCATGCATAGGGACCAAGGATGAATATGAGTTCAAGAACAGGTAATTCAGGAAGCAAAGATCAAGAGGGAGCACACTCCAGTTGCTCCTGCAAGAAAGCAAAGGAGCACACTCCAGTTGTTCCTGCAAGAAAGCAAAGGAGCACACTCCAGTTGTTCCTGCAAGAAAGAAAAAGAGCACACTTCAGTAGTTTCTGCAAGGATGCAGATATTCAGAGGAAGTTGACCATCTTTCTACATTCCACAACAGAAAAGTGTAGAAGAAGCTACTTCAGATTAGGACTCCAACAGCTCCTGCAAGGAAGCAAAGACTCAGAGGGAGTCCACCCAACGAACAAAGAAAGATAAGTATTTTAATCATCATTTCTTGCATATTTGTTTGTTTAAATAATACTGTTCAATAATGTATATACTGATGTTCCTAGAATTAGGTTGTGTATTATGCATATTAGAATAGTTGCATTGATGAACAGTATACTACTAATATACATGGGTAAGTGGCCTATGGCACTGTACAACATTCCATTGCTACTTATCTAGAATGAAACCTCTTTGCTGACATGTTGGGAGTTGTGCACACTCTTAACAATGTTCTGGTAGAGATTGGAAGGCATCTAGAAAGTTATGGGATATGGATAAATGTTGTATTGAAGCATTGGCTAAGATAATTGCATGACTGTATGACATATTTCTTTATGTGTAAGAATTTGTTCTGAAAACTATGAGATGTTTTCTAATCATGCAATTTAACTTGTTGTGTAGGAAAGATCGTATGCCATCTCCTACAAAAGAAGAACTACAACATTTGTTCAGCAATAAAGATATCTATTGAAGATATTGAAGTTCCCAGGATCTGGGATGAAGAAATGGAATGATCCGTTGATCATGAAGAATGACGTTTGGGTTGCAGTCCCAAGACGTGAAGGGAAGTTTGTTATGACTTCCAAATGGAACTATCAGATCAAGCATGTTGCAGATGGCAGCATTGAGATGAAATAGAAGATGCACCAGATGGATTTCAAGACAGCATGGTGTAGTCATTTATGTGTGCTAGGATAGACAGCTTTCTATCCAGTTTGGGCTTTACCAAGAGTAAAGCGGATTCCAACCCTTACTACAAGGTTGAGGAAGGAAATCTAGTGATACTACTTTTGTATGCAGATAACCTGTTTGTTACAGGTGAAAATAGATTGATTGCCGACACGCAGCGGAAGCTTACTACCGAGTTCGAGATGAAGAACTTGGGGATGATGCACTATTTATTTTTGGCATGGAGGTGTGGCAGAGTGCAGATGGAATCTTCCTTGGACAAGGGAAGTATGCAGTAGAGATCCCGAAGAGGTTTGGGATGATGGATTACAAGGCCATGGCCACACCTATGGCATCGAATCTGAAGCTTCTATGTGATGCTTCATCTGAGCCGGTTGATATCACTATGTATCGTCAGATGATTGGGTCCTTGATGTACCTGACGAACACGAGACCAGACATTTGCTTTGCTGTGAACACATTGAGCCAGTTCCTGACGGATCCGAGGAGTGTTCACCTGGTTGCTGTAAAGCATGTTCTGAGGTACCTGAAGGGTACAGTGGATTATGGGCTCAAGTATGAAGCGAATCAAAAGTTTAACCTATAGGGTTATGTTGATTCAGATTGGGCTAGCAGTGCTGCAGATAGGAAGAGCACATCTGGGTGCTGCTTCAGTATGGGATCAAGTGTGATATCTTGGTTTAGCAGGAAGCAGTCCTGCGTAGCACTGAGTACAGCTGAGGCAGAGTATGTTGCATCCTGCTCAGCTAGTTGCGAGGCAGTATGGCTATGGAAGCTACTGTCTGAGTTATTTGATCTCCCGTTGGAGGATACTGGTATCTTCTGTGATAACCAGAGTTGTGTGAAGCTGTCCGAGAACCCAGTGTTTCATGACAAGTCGAAACACATAGAGATAAAATATCACTATATCAGGGATATGGTGCAGAGAGGAGCTGTGAAGCTCCTGTATGTTGCGACGGACGAGCAGATTGCAGATGTGCTGACGAAGCCACTAGCCAGAGTGAAGTTCGAGTACTTCAGAGAGAGGCTTGGCGTTCTTCAGATCGAGGACACTTCGAGGAAGAAGTGATGGACACATTTGCTGAAGCCATTCCAAGCATGTTGGAAGGAGGATCCTTCACGTGGCTGTGGATGTAAGCACTGGATGATGAGCATCAGGATGATGTTCTGGTTTCTGCTTGATATGATCAGTTGGATCATTTTTATGTATGTATGTACGCATCATGTTGGATGCTGGATATGATCAGTTGGATCATTTATGTATGTATGCATCATGTTGGATGTTGGATATGATCAGTTGGATCATTTATGTATGTATGCATCATGTTGGATGCTGGATATGATCAGTTGGATCATGTGTACGTATTTTGTATATGCATCATGTTGGATGCTTGGACCATCTATCTGTATATGTATCAGGTGGATACATTGTATGATCAGGTGGATCATGTATGATGATATGTATCATGTATTTGTATCAGGTAGATACATTGATGATCGGGAGGATCATGTATGATGATATGTATCATGTATTTGTATCAGGTGGATACATTGATGATCAGGAGGATCATGTATGATGATATGTATCAGGTAGATACTTGGTATGCATCAGGTAGATGCATTGATGATCAGGTGGATCATGCAGCAGGATGTTGCAGTGATGATCAGGATGATCATAGATGACGAGCTTCAGGATGTTGCTCCAGATGACATGCAGCAGGATGTTGCAGTGATGATCAGGATGATCATAGATGAAGAGCTTCAGGATGTTGCTCCAGATGACCTGCAGCAGGACGTTGCAGTGATGATGATCAGGATGATCACGGATACATCAGGATGATGTATGGTGAGTATCAGGTTGATACTCTATGGCCGTGGATCAGGTTGTGCAGATGAGCATGTAATCCGGTGCCCTGGGAGATTTGCAGATGGTCTTTCGAGGTTTTGCCTATGGCATGTAATTCGGTGCCCTGGGACATCTGGCAAATGCTCTTTCGAGGTTTTGCTCTGGGAGGACATGTAATTCGGTGCCCTGGGAGATCTGTAGATAGTCTTTCGAGGTTTTTCCTATGGCATGTAATTCGGTTCCCTGGGATATCTGGCAGATGCTCTTTCGAGGTTTTGTCCTATGGCATGTAATTCGTTTCCCTGGGAGATCCGATAGGTTGGGCTGTGTGCCCGTAATCAGTCCTGGGATGCTCTTGCGAGGTTTTTCCATGACCACATGTAATTCGTTGCCCTGGGAGATCCTATAGGTAGAGCTGTGTGCTCGTAATAGCCTGGGATGCTCTTGCGAGGTTTTGTGGTGAGGTCACATGTAATTCGGTGCCCTGGGAGATCCTATAGGTAGAGTTGTGTGCTCGTAACAGCCTGGGATGCTCTTTCGAGGTTTTGTGACACACGTAATAAGTCCTGAGGATTCCACAGTATGGCCAGTGATGATGAAGACCTGCAGGTGGTGGGCCTACATCCAGTATGAAAAAGGACTGGCTCTGTAGAACTTCCTATGATGAGTAGATTCAGAGATTGATTGAGATAGCAGTAGCAGTGACAATGATGATGACTCGATGACGATTATCTAGTGACGATGATCCAGAGAAGATGACTTGTGCTAGAAGAACTGTGCTGAGAAATACCTTCCTAGTTAAGAGGGAGTGTTGATGTATATGTAACTTCGGAATGTATTTCACATATATGTATATTATATCCCTATAGAGATGGTATTATTCCTCTATACGGAAGTGTCGTCATTTATATTGTAAGTGTCGTAACTTATACTTGATGGGTTATTAGACCACCTTGTTGGGTCGGCCCTGTATAAGTCATGTGGGTCGAAGGGTTATTAGACCACCCTATTGGGGGATGGCCATGTGGGTCAAAGGGTTATTAGACCACCCTATTGGGGGTCGGCCCAGTCAGAATTATATTATGTGGTTAAGTTCGAGCCTACATGAGTTAGGTAAAAAGGCAAGTCAAGTCAAGTATAAATAGAGTGTGGGAGGCACTCTATTTACTCACTCACTTCTCACACATGCACTCAAGGAGGAGTGGCGCACTTATGGAGGAGGAGGATCTGCTGCTAGGTTATGACTATCTCTCTTGGTTGGTTGTATCATTTCTCTATCTATCTCTGAGGAAGTTATTGGGGTTTTTCACCTTTATGGTTTTCCCCAAGTAAATCTTTGTGTCTCTTGTGTGCTTGCATTATTGACTCCATGATTGATATGATGTAGATATGCTATACATGTTGTTCTCTCAGTTAAGATCCTAGATCAGATTGAAGTAAATTCTGAAAATTTAACATTTATCTTATCCGGATCAACCAAAAATCCTTCCTTAGAGATTATGTGACCTAAATACTGAATCTTATCCTTGTGAAAGTCACACTTACTAAACTTAGCATATAACTGATGATCTCTCAAAACTTGTAAAATAATACGCAGATGTTCGTCATGTTCTTCCTTACTTTTAGAATATATTATAATATCATCTATGAATACAATGACGAACTTATCCAAATACTTGTGCATAATATTATTCATTAAGCACATAAATATTGTCGGGGCATTAGTCAACCCAAATGGCATGACCGCGAACTCATAATATCTATAGCAAGTTCTAAAGGATGTTTTAAAAATATCCTCATCCTTCACACGAACTTGATGATATCCTGACCTTAAATCAATCTTTGAAAATATCGTTGCTCCACGTAGCTGATCAAATAGATCATCAATGCGGGGCAACGGATATCGATTCTTGATTTTCATCTTGTTCATTTGGCAGTAATCTATGCAAAACCTTAAAGTGCCATCCTTCTATTTAACAAAAATAGCAGGTGCTCCCCAAGGAGACACACTGGGTCTTATATAGTTTTTATCAATCAGTTCCTTCAACTGTGATTTTAACTCATTTAATTCCAATATGTTCATCCTAAATGGAGCTTTGGAATTTGGTACCTCACCTGGTATCAGCTCAATGGTAAAATCTAGATCCCTCTTCGGGGGTAATCCTGGAATCTCTTCTAGAAAAACATCCAGGAATTCTTTTAGGAGAGGTATATCTTCTAGTTTATGTTTGTCCTCTTTTGTAATTGACTCTTCATGTACTACATTCACTGGGAACATATTACATCCTTTTCTAACTTCTCTTTCTACTTGCATAGCTGAAATCTGTCTAAGTGATGTTTTTCTAGGAATACCCTTCACTTCTATTGTTTCTCCTTCATCATTTAGACAAGAAAAAAATTTCTCCTAACATTTCAAAATAACATGATGTGCTTCTAACCAGTCCATTCCAATTAAGATTTCATAGGATCCTAAAGGTAAAACATTTAGCTTGGTTCGTATCTTTAACTCATTCATAGATAAAACACAACTTTTAACAAAATCAGACACCTTTCTTTTTGTTCCTGTTGCTAGTCTAACTAACCAAGATTTATTAAATTTTTTTGTTTTGAGATTAAAATTTTCTACAATATTTGGAGATATATAACTCAGGCTAACGCATGGATCAATCAAAATAGAAATAGGGTGGTTTTGTAGCATACCTTCAACCTCTACCATAGAGACTTGATGCTCTGCTTGCCTGTTATATAGAGTTGCATTAATTCTGGGCATCTCCCTTGCCAAGTCTCCCACAGTAGGTTTAGCTTGTATGGAGTGAATATTATTGGCTGTCCGCTTCTTATTGGGACAATTTGAAGCATAATGAGGACCTTGACACTCAAAACATTTTATAGGTGTCATATGGTCATTAGTTATGGTAACATTTTTTGTATTTCTAAGAGCTGTAAAATTCTGCTGCTGATTATTTCTGGGACTATTCCCTTGGAAAGTTTTTCTTTTAAAAACAATAATTTCCATTGAACCTGAAATTCTTCTTCTTCAGCTCAAAGTTGTTGGGTTTATGATTTTTCCAGTTAGATATCCCTTCTCTTTTCCAGTTCTGATCATAGCAGAAAGTTGCTTTCCTCATGGCTTCTTCTAAGGTCTTTGGATTGTCATACTCTATTCTATCCTTGATGTTGAAAGGTAGACAACTCAGATACCTTTGAGTCTTTGGTTTCTCCTCCACAAGGTATGGCACATACCTTAGCAAATTCAGAAATTTTTTGTTCAACTCTTTCATGTTCATGGTTCCTAGTCTTAAATCATAAAATTCCTTGGAATTTTCTTCGTAATATTGTTCAGATAGGAACTTCTTCTTGAAGTATCGTTTAAAAGTGATCCAATTCACATCCTTGTCCTTGATTCCCTTCACTCTTTTGATGTCCTGCCACCAAATGTATGCCTTCCCTATCAGGTTGTATATGGCCATCTTTACTTTCAATGATTCTGAATAATCATAAATTTGAAAGTATTTCTTCATGCTGACAGCCATGCTTCAGCTATCTCTCATTTCTCAGTTTCACCATTGAAGGTTGGGGGTTTGATCTTCTTGAACTCCCAAAAATCTTTTCATATTGTTTGTGGATTTTTCTTTTTGGTTTGTAATCCCCTTCACTACTATCACTTGAATAATTATGTTTCTTTTTACGTATCTCATTTGCAGCTCCTGATGATGTTGAACTGTTATTCTTGTCATCAGTTCTCACTTTCTTACCCTTGTTCTGATAAGGTAAGTCTTCAGTCTTGGAGGTATTTTCAATTCTTCTATCATGTTCATCAGTTGGGCATTGGTCGAACAGTACTTGGTTTAGTTCTTCTTATGCCTTCAGAATTCTCTCATTATCTCGTTTAATAGAGCGTATTTCTGCTTCCAAATCTTGAAATGCACATAACAATTCTGATGAATTATCATTTAATTCACCATGGACTTCCTCTTCATAATGTTGTCCAGTGCTATTGTTGGTATGACTGTTTGGTCGAAATCTGTCCTCCATATGTTCATCTGATCCTTCCATACCTATAACTTAGAAAACAAATTTATGTATAACAAAATAATTTAACTTGCATTAGTAAATATTTTTAGCGTCATAAAAAATTTCTGTTGCATGTTCTTTGGACCTTTTAGGCAGAGAGTTCGAACATGAGCTCTGATACCACATGTAACATCCTGAAAATTTACAAAAATTTAAAGTAGCATTAAATGTTGTACTTGATAATGCGGAAATAAAATAAATGCTAATCTTTCTAACTAATAACAAAGTATCATAACGATAATTCATACTTCTTAACACAAAATTCGACATTAGTTTTGCTTGTGTTAAATGTAATCTATATGTTGTAAATAAGTTTATACTGTGATATAGTTTTTTTGACAAAGTACTGACAGTTGCTATTGGATGATGACGAAGGGGTCCTACGAGGTACCCTGAGGTTTACTTAGCTATGTTAGCTAAAGCATTTGAACCTGTTTTCTTTGCGCAGATACTCATGTAAGAGCATTACGACAATTCCAAATGTTACAAGCAATTCTAACTATGTTTTTCAGTTAGTCGTCAATTCTATATAATAACCCTAAGTACTTCCATGCATTTGAGTTATTAATGGTATGGATCTCTGTCTTATTTCTGTAAGTATTACCTTGACCAAACTTATAAGTCGTAGAAGTCATAACTATTAGTAACTACACTAGAATCTTTAGTGAAACTTCAAAGAAAAGATACTTACACTACGAATTCTTAATTAAGTGTTAGATTACAATGTATACGTGCTATTATGATCCTGTCATCATTTTTCCATTTTGCAAGAGTAATAATATCGTATATATTTCAACTTGTATATTGTTCTATATTATATAAACATGGAACAAACATTATTTTAAAAACCTCGATTCACTTGAGATTAAATTACCTTATACATTTTTCAATTTATAAATTATGAAAAACCATACTAATATAGAAAAGGTTATTATAATATTATCATCATAATCATGATGATACTAATGAGGATTTGCAAGACTAAAGGATTTAAACATTTCTAATTTAATATTTATACTTTGCAATATGCTATGTAACTTTATAAATAGAAATGTCAATGTGGACAATGTTACAATGTGCATACTATGGAATTCTAACTATACACTAAGTATTTGAATACCTACTATGAATGCGATCTACAAAGACATGAAGTCATTTGGTAACTATGCAAACCTAATAACTATGCATTCTACGATTAATACAATTGGAAATGATATAAACTATACGTTGTAACCCTAATTCTTGGCACTGCCATGTGATATGACAGGATATTGAATGTCTTGATATCATCGTGCTGGCAGACTATCGAACCCGGTCTTGGCATTTAAGTCTCCTGCCTTCTGTATTGAGTGGAATTCCTAGTGGATTCCCTCGTGGCTATAGATCACGTGAGGGAGTTTACAAACTTGTATCAAAGCGTCGAGCTATATAAAGCTTTGTCCCTTGATCTACTGAGCTAGCATCGTGGTGGATGTGATAATAAACATGGTATTAAAAGTGGATGCTGCCCGATTCTCGACATGCCTAGTTGGCATCATCTCCATCGTTGATCTCATATGATCTGGGGCTTTGAACTTGAACCCTAGTTTTTCGTTATGTGTATCATTGAAGTGCTTCTTAGGCCTTCATTTTGCTTGGTAGTGGTAAGGAAGAGAGTTTGACCGCCTACTACAATGTAGTGTTTGGTAGTTGTTGTTCGGAGGACTCCTTCCTCGCGTTCGATCCCTGCTCGTGTGGGAAAACTTATTAGTTTTAGGTTTTGTTTATCTTGTACATCCGAGCCACCATGCAATATTGGATGGAGTGTTAAGGATAGAATCCAGAGTTTTTTGTATTCTTAGAACTTTGGTTCGATTCTCTTGCAAGGATAGACCGTTTCTCAGAAACTAGAACCCTCTTCTCTGTGTTTGATAGATGGCTCTGTTGTTCTTGTTTGCTTAAGGTGTCTCTTACTCTGAAGCTGCATTACAGAGGCAATGTCTCAACTCAAAGTGTTAATGTTATCTATTGTATCAATATGTATCTCTGTAATTTCTCATTTAACCACTTGTGGGTTTTTGTGGCAGGTTGTACTTCGTCGAAGGGTCACTTGCTTGAAGCTTGGTGGGAGAATGCTGCTCGACCACCCGGTAAGCCTCGGTGGTTCTCTCCCTCGTAGATTCTCCTGGCCCAGTTGTGGCTGATGCTTGATGTTTGACGAGAGTTTGGTGTTTTATTCCTGGCAAGGCTTTTGGACAATGTTTATAAATTTTTTGAGAGATATTGATAAGTATCCAGAGGTTGGAATCCTCAGCTTGTCTTGATTCTTTGCTCTGCAATGTTTCATTGTAACTCATGTAACTTGTTGCAGATGTATTTGTCAAACGGATGAACCCTCGGTTGATTTTAATGAAAAAAATAGTGTTTTAAATAATAGTTTTGTGCTAAGAGATAAATCGTTTTTGCAAAAATAAAAATTATAAATTACAATGTTTATACTTTTGGTGTATTAGTGATGAGACTTAGTTTTGGTATTGAACCACCACTTAAATTAATATTACGGTTGATAAAATAATAAAACTATTGTCTGAATTTAAAAAATTGTAAAAACTAGCCGAGAGCCGAGGGCTACTCGCTTAGCATAGATCTCTATGTTACTAATGTTTATACCAATGTTTGAATGGTGCTATGGGACTTAGATTGTATTGAACCATATCTTCAATATATACATTACAAATGATAATAATGTTTTATCCTAGGTTTGGCTTGTACAGGTAGATAGTTACCGTGAATTGTAAAATAGTTGAACTATAGTAATGCATTTGTTTTGAAAATTCTGAGGGAAAGAGATTGATGTTTACGTTTTCTAAATGATTGGCCTTAAACTGGCTGTAAGATAGTCTTAGGGTTTTTAAATTGAAAAACTGAAAATGTCTGCAAACTCTGCTATTGATGGAATCAGTCTTGTCAATTCTTTTGCAATACGATAAATGTTTTCTATAGAAAATAACATCTAGGGTTTTAAAAGAAGATAATACATTTAACATTAAGAACATTCTAAAAGTGTTATGAGACTTGTGATAACTGTTTTTGCTTAGAGTCTTTTACAGTTTTGAATGGAATAATAATAAAATGCTTAGTATGTGCAATTTGAAATGAAGTAGATAATTTAAAGTGTAAACCGTAGATTTTTATACAAAAATGGATATTTATTTTCTAAAAGTAAGTAAAATAAAAGTAATAAAATTCCTATATTATGAAGTGCTAAATTATATCCTACATCTTTTAATTATCTTATTTAATTCACCACCTAGAATACGACATATCTGATGTGTTGAAAAATACAGAACTCTTCTAACCTATCCTACTTTAACAAATTATATAGTTCAGCTAAACAATTTGGTCAGTAAGTATTCATTATCAAACCAGGAAAAAGGTTTAGATGTTTAATAAAACAACTTCGTTTACTCAACTAAAAATAAATAAGACAGAACAATAGAACCTGATGAATGCAGGAGAAACAAACAACCCAATGAGCCTGTTCCATCCAACCTACTCCTGAAGGTAGCCAAATTACATGCCTTAGGACCCTGGAGCCTATTCACTGAACCATTAGGGAGAAGAATCTGTAGAATCTTTAGGTCATCAACTTGGAGCAACAATGTAGATCATTTAGTAATAAAGACTTAGCAATCAAACAGGCCTGCACCAACACCTCTGGTTTCCTTCTCAGAATAATTTCAGTAGACTCACAATGCACTTCCACTTAGCCTCCCTATTCGAATCTCCCAGTGATCACTTGATACACTTGAGGAATTGCCTTATCTATGCTTCCTAGGCCTTTTTAGTGGTTAACCTGGTCATTAAGGAGCTAACAGCTCTGCTCCACCCACCTCGGGGATCATGCCACAAATTTAGGGGTAGTTGTCCCATAGCCAACAGCTAGTGGTGAAGTGAAAATTCTGACACCTGTCCCATGCCTTCTAACATCTTCCATTCCTCCTAGTGGGTCAGTGAACACTCATTTACCAGTTCCCTTGGGTGTTTGTCTCCTGTTTTAATTTATTAAATAATAATAATATGTCATTACAATCATCCTTCACCAGATTTGGTCATAATTACAAAACTTTGTAATTATAATTTAACATAACGTTTTTGCAAATAAAATAAATGGTCTCAAAATTTGGGTAGGTGATAGCTCAACTCATCCTGTATGGCATACTTCAATCCGTTCACATATCTTATGACAACTTATTCTCCTTCATCGGTTTGTCCCGAACTTATCGACAATCTATAGAACTCTTTCGTGTACTCTTTCGCGATCATATCTTCTTGTCGAAAGTTCTCCAACTTCCGGAACAAGGAAATCACATAGTTACCCGGCAAGAAATTCCCTTTTAGCTTGGAAACCATCCTATCCCAGGACTTGATTTTATCCTTTCCTTTCTTGACTCTGTCAGCGTATACATTGTCCCACCACAATGAGGCATGTCCCTTCAACTTCAGACATGTAGTCTTAACCCGTTTAGGATCCTCGATCTACTCTATGTCGAATTATTCCTCCATTTCTCTGAACCAGTCGATCAAGTCTTCTGGATCAAGACTTCCTGAGTAGGTACATACATCCATCTTTGTTCAACCTCTCATCTCTGACAAAATCTTGATGAGTTTATCTTCTGGTTCTTCTTCTGCTAGTTCCTGTGTTTCCACCTTTTCGAATTCCTTGCAATCGTTGTGGTCTAACGCACCAGGAATGCATCCACAACTTTGGATTTCTTGATCGATGCAACTTCACTATTCAAACTTCGCATTGTTCGCACTCACTCATTGAACATTTCACTATCAACTATGACTGTCGCTCCACATGCTCTTCGTCCAACTCATTAGACATTAATGCCTCTATGAGCAATTTTCAACCGCAGCTGAAACTCCTACCCGTCCAATCTCAATAAGACTTTCACAAATTCATGCACAACTCTACCCAACCGCAATTGAAGTTGTTCACCCTCAACACTGGATTCACTTCCGGAAGTGATACCAACTGATGCTCTCATGCTCAGACGATGCTTCAACTTAACCAGATTCGACTCTAGGATCTGATACCAACTGACACAAGGGCAGGTCACCGGACCTTCTTACTTAACAATACACACGACGCACACAACACTCACACAGAATTGGTGTAAACAGGGTGCCAAAAGTTGGATTCTATTACTTAAATCAAATAATGATTACAATGTGAAATGCAAGGAAATGTAAACAGCTAAACTAGTCGACCTTAGCCTGATACAATGTATAGAAGTAAATGTGTGTTCTCTTTGTGTGTGATCTTCTCCCTCTCACGACCTCTACTGAATGAAAGCGCTCTCTGAGATATGGATGAATGATCTTTGCTCCCAACTAGAACTCTCCTTCTCTCTGTTCCTGTCCATTGGTCTTCTACTCTGCTACTCATCTCGAGGTCCACTCCGTTCCTCGAGACACACTTCCTTTGTCCATTGAATCCTCCAGATCCTGCAGACCTGTAGTTTTCAGCGCCTTCAGGCCGTGCTGCACAACCTCTTTCGGTGGTGACATCTGTCCTGATCCCAACCACCTTAACTGCTCATAAATTCGTTAGCAACCCCAAATGGCTACCAAGTACTTCGGCTTGACTTCTGAGCTTCTTTGACTCCGCTACAGTAGTCGGTCCCATCACTGACCTCAACCATACTATCTTCTGTCATCTTTCGACTTACCTATCGGCTTCCCTTCACATCTATGGCTTCACCAGTCCACCCCTTCCTCCACACTTGGATTCCACCTCAAAACCTATTGGTGTCGCTGTTAGACAACCTTTCGACACTCGACCTCTTTCGCTTCAACCCTGTTGTCTATTAACCTTAGACATTTTAACTCTCGACTTTTCTCCTTCTGTCGACCGAACCTCGACAGCTTCTACTCAACTACCTAGCTTTCGACGGCCAGTCTTCTTTCGCACCAGTGGTTGTCGAAACTACCCCTGGTCAACTTCTCATGTAGATCAACTTCGATTGTTCTTCCTAGGCCCCGATGGTCCTGCATCACATCCTCATTAAAGCTTCTATGCAAGGGATACCTTAGGTAATCATCTCACATAACTTATTCAATTCATTTGACATCTCACACAAGAGGAGAATGAGGTTCTCCCGCTCATCCAATCCAAATACAACGATCTTGGTTGCACTATGTGTGATCCTGCAAAAAACTCATATTAAAACCTAAGTTACTTAGTAATTAGTATGTGTAGAATCACAACATTGTGAACTTAATATCCATTACCAGCTGGGGTAGTTAGGTATCGACATTCTTTTTTGAATAATCGAAGGTATTCTCAAATTCTTGGTTTAGAATAGGAATTTAAGTTCTGGTAGCTATGTGTAGTTAACATTAATATTGTCTATATATATATACAACACAAAACCTATGCTTGGTGAGGCTACATATGTTCTTATCCATTATGAAATATGTTGAAATTAATAATGGAAACCCAGTATTGGATGTGGCATTAGTTATTATGGACTAAATAAACATGAAACCGTGATTATTTTGGATGTTGATTACGACTTTATGCATACGACAAGGTATTCAAATCATCATATTTAACGAACGACCATTAGTGGATGGGGTGGATTGCTTATTTACTCATTATCTTTTTTAGCATAGTATGGATTGTTCATATTTCACTTGATATAATTTCAATGGTATGGAATGTTTATACTCTTAATATCATTTAGAATGTAGAAAAGAGAGTTTACATTCTTGATATCATTTAAGATGTATGAAGGATTGGTTATATTTTCAATATCATGTAAAAAGTAGAATGGAACATCTATATTGGGCTTGTTTATAATGTAAATAGAATGGATTTTTATATCCTTAATATAGAATGAATTGTTCATATTTGGCTTATCAATATGTTAAGAAATTAATATTGTGTATGTTGAATGATAGTAAGGAAAGCATTACATAGATGTGAAAATGAAACCGGAGTCTTGTAGTATGTGTGTTTTAAATGAAATGATTATAAATAATTGAATTTATTTATTTTATTTTATTTAATAATAATAATTTATTTCTATTTTTGTATTTATTTTTCCTTTATAAATAATTATTTCCATTTCTTATAATAATAATAGTAGTAGTAAAATAAGTGTTAAAATATATATTTTCGGAGGTTAAGGGATGAGACGAAAGGTTGGAAGATCATTTTGGCTACTTGAAACCCTAGCTAGTGTTTTCTGAACACTGCAGTAGCTTGGAGTTCAACTAACGAACTTGGCATCTTAGTACCAACCATAGTAAAAAAGTGGGAATTACGTTAATTTGCTGCAGTTTTTGTTAGGATATTCCTATACTCCATCCTAGTCCTTCTAACATTTCTGTCATTTTCAGTCCTGCATGCAAAATTAGGGTTTGCATGCAATTAGGGTTTGCATACAATTAGGGTTTGCAGCACCAGCACCTAGCCCTCGGCAAACTAGCCCCAGGAGCTTCTCTCGGATCAGTCTTAGCTCTCCTAGAGCTTAGTGCACCCTCCTTTCAGTTATTGCATGAGAAGGGCGCCTTTCTTCATCTGCCAGTCCAATTTAGTTCAGTTATCTTTAGTTCTTCCTTGATTTAAGGATTAACTGACTCCTAACTGACCTTATCACTCTTTTGGACCTCCAGTGTGACTAGATAGACTATTTTAACTCCATTTAGCTCCATGAGCGCCCCCCACTGAGTCTCCTTCACTATATCAGTGCTTCCATGTGCCAGTTACACCAACCACACTCAGTTAGACTCAGTTTGACTCCCGGTTGATCACTACTTGTGCATTGATGACTTCACTGACGATGAGATAGACTCCTAGTTTGGCACTGATGACTCTCCACTGATTATGGATCTGTGCATGAAGGATAATTCGAATTACACCTAGTGAATTCGAATCCTCATACTCAGCATTGTATATTTACCCGGTTACTATTCTGATTAATGTAATGTGTGTAATTATTCTGCATCTATTGGATCTATGTTCTATTGCTTCTCTCTTCTTCCTTAATTCCTTAATTCTTTCACTGTGAGGTTTACATCATCTCTTTGGATCTTATGTGGGCAATTTCACAGTTTTCCCAAATACATAGCTAGAAATAGCTCATGGATCTATTTTTTTTTGTTTTTCAATTAATCTGATTAACTCTTTTTTTTATACACTTATCGTTGTTTGCATCCCTATGGTCCCAAATTGTGTCTAATCTTCTGATCGGTGGTATACTCTCAACCTACCTTTGTTATAAAGTGATGGGATGTAGTACTCTTGTTTCCATGGACACATAGTTTATGCAACTTGGATCTGTCATTTCTTGGATTCACCGGATGTAATCTATAGATCAGGTTCTGATTTCTCATATGTTGGATAAAACCCAACATTCACTCGAGTCTTTATATTTTTGTCAGTTCAAGGCTAGTTCAGATTATAATGGGGCGACAATTATCACAGATCATAGAACGAATTTAAACCCATCTTTTTGAACTGTTGCTCTTGTTTAGGAGTCATCAAGGTTTCGTAAATCCAGTCAAATTACTGGAGAGAAGGCTAGGTTGAGGAGAAACCTAAAATCCTATAAGGTTAGGAAGGATCTGCGACAATTTCTGTTGGGGAAATATGTCAACATGGATAGGGTTTCCTCCATATCTAACAGGGATTTTGTAAGAAAATTTGAGAGCACTAAAGTCTCTAAGATAGAATTGGTTAAATGAGTCAATCAAAATTGGATTCCATTAGTTGGTATGGATCCCAGAACAAATTTGCTTTATAAGTGTTGGTTTTGCTTCATTTTCCCGATTGTTGTGGTTATCTCTTCCAACCTAGAAAATATTTGGCTTATAAAAATATCATATGAGAACTTTAATCCTCTGAATGAGAAATGTACTATTAGACACCTCTGGGTACTAGTGCCTGGTTTTCCATTACAACTGTGGACCAACAATGTTATTGAAGACCTTGAAATTTCTTGCGTAAATTTATCAGGATGGAAAAACAAATCTTATTTGGGGTGGATAAGAGAATTCCATTAGTGTTGGTGGAATTTTACATTAATAAACGGTTACTTGAGACCGTGGATATTATCTAGGGTTCAGAGTCATTTGCTTAGAAACTGGACTATAGAAATGTTCCTTTCAAATGTTTTTTCTGCAGGAAAACGGGACACATTAAGGCAAATTATCCTAGTTTAATTTACAATTATGCATTAGTATCATATTCATTCAAGAGGGTTTATATTTTGAACATGAAGTAGCAGTCCACGCCTCAGAATAATCATGTGCAGTCGACCATCCATCATCAAATCGATAAGTCAAATTCTAAAACCTGTACACATTACGAGGGTGTGTCCAAGGAAGAACTTGATTTTTATCTCTCAGTTGAAAAATCATTAGGTTTAAGAAGAAATTATGGATCTTGTTCTATTCAAAATGTTCCATCCTCTTTACTCCCGAAATCCCTCTTCCAGAATTCTCAAGATGGAATCGACATTGAGTCGGTTTCGAGAATTTTTGCTTTTATCCCCAACCTTTGTCATGAGCATGTGATTTTACCCTCTAATGATCCAAAAGCCCCTTTATTGAAATATCAAGTTGGACTCGATCGTTCACCCATTTCAAATATTTCATTACCTAACCCTAATGCTGAGGCTAGGGTTTCTTTTAGAGATTCTCTTACTATTCCTTTGGTGTCAAGGAACCCTGATTCGTTTAAGGATCCTCCGGCTCTGGAAAAAACTTTCACATTTCCTCATGATTTATGGTTGAAGATGATTTCGAGTGAAAAAACTACTCTTAAGTCTCCTCTTGAGGTTTATTCGAAGGTGTCTTCCTTCGGATCTAATGCTATCCCCATTGCATCAATCAAATGCTAGAATTTTATGATTAGAAAAAAGAAGAAAATTAAGGGAAAACCATGATGTCCTCCTCTAGACTCTGAGATTGATGTTGAAGCCACCCTCGTTCCCTTACCTAAAAGAGTACAACAGACGAATTCACAAATCCAAGCCCTTACAGCATCCATTCCCACGATTGATGTCAATTAATGGCCTGTCTATCATTCAATATCCATGGAATTGGGTGGGTTGGGAAGCTTAGGGCCCTCTCCAATTTATTAAAGACTACTAACCCTGATGTCATTTTAATTCAAGAAACTTAGTGCACTTCTTTGGATTCCATTGGTACTTTCTCCAAAAAATATTCCTAGCTGGGATTTGTGTGCCATCGATGCATGTAGTCATTCTAGTGGGATTCTTTTGGGTTGGAATCCTTCAACTACTTATTTTAAAGCCTATAAGACGAGTGTAGGAATTCTCATCGGAGGAGTATTTCATGAATTTGATTTGAATAATCCTGTACTCAATATTTACAACCCATACAAAGATAGGGAAGTGTTTTGGAACATACTAGATAGTTGTGGTATCCTAAAAATTCATAATCTAATTGTTGCAGGTGATTTCAATTTCACCATATATGTTGCTGATATTTGGGGAAATTATGCCAAACCAGATGAATTAGATGATTTTTGGGGGGATTTGACTCAGCGTAATAATCTACTTGACATTGAGCCAGTTAAATTATGTGCGACCTGGAACATAAAGACATGTTGCAATTAGAGTATTGGAAAATGACTAGAAAGTTTCATAATGATAGATATTTTCTGCAACAACCTGGAAAAATATAGATCTTGGGTTGAATTCTCAATCATATCTAATCACCAAACTATCATTCTACAATTTGACAGAGTGGAGTCCAAAAAAAATATCCATTTGTCTGTTCTGATCAATGGATCTCCTACTTCATTCTTTGGATGTTCTCATGGACTAAGACAAGGTTATCCCTTGTCACCATATCTCTTTTTGCTAGTTATTCAAGGTCTGATCCGCATGATTACTGAGGCAAGAAGAAAGGGTCTCCTCAAATGTATTAAAATATTTGAATACGTTTTGATTACGCATTTATTATTTGTAGATGGTGTGGTCTTATTTGGCACTGTCTGTATAGAAGAATGGTCTGAATTTTCAGCAATAATCAAGGTATTTTTCTCAGCATCTAGAATGGAAATAAGTTTGAATAAGTCATCATTTCATGTCCATAATGCTGAGGAGAACATATTGGAGAATATTTATGGCTTTATGCCCTTTCAAATGTCACATATAGATTTTAGTTTCAAATACCTTGTATATTTTATTAAACGAAATTGTTATAGGGTGGGCGACTGGTTTTGGTTAGTTAAAAGGATTGGACATTAGATTCTCAAGTGTGTTTCTCTTAGTGGTAGGTTAAATTTGCTAAAAGTTGTTCTCATTAGTTTACCAATTTATTGGTTTTCACTATTCATGGTGCCTAAATCTGTTATCCAAATGTTTCGGAACCTCATGTTTAATTTCCTTTGGATGGGAAATGCAAAGGGTGGAAAAATTGATTCTTGCAAGATGGGAAATTATTTCTGTGCCCAAACATCATGGTAGATAGAACATCAAAAATATCATATGGTTCAACATGACTCTTTGCCTAAAAATTCTATGGAAAGGTATTTTTTTATCAGGCCTATGGACCGATATTATCCATTGTAAATATATTAAAAGAAATATGATTAAATGGATTCGATATCCACATAAATTATCCAGAAACTCTTCAATTATATGGAATGGTTTCAACAAAAAAAAATCATGGCTCAACATGCATCTCACTTGGAATATCGGTGGAGTCATGTTATGATTGGTCTAGATCCTTTTGTTGGGAATGAAGATGAATTCATATTATCAAGTTCCATTAGAGATCGAATTTCTAATTGTGGTTTTGTAGCCTTAGATCACATCCGTCATCCGTATTAGTTTTTGGGGACTTTATCAAATGACTTGATGGAATGTTTTGTTTAGGATGATCTCCCTTCATGGATTACTAGATAGTATGTCTTTTTGTAGATGATGGCAATGGAGAAATAGATTACTTGGAATTTTTTTTTTGAAAACTTTTATGGAGGAGTAGTTTTTTATTTCTATAATAACAAAAGTACATGTTATTTTCTTCTTAAAAAAATGAGTGTTAAAATTGCTTAATCAGGATGCGTAAGGTATTGAAGTCTCTGCACCTAAATTCATTTATACATTTAGAACCACTAACAACTATTGGAATAACAAAAAATCTAATTTTCTTTAAAAAGAATAATCATCAAAATTTTGCATCTCCATATGTAATAATAATGATAAACAATTATGTGCTTCAACTATCATAATCATAATAATTATTAATAATTATTATGGTTGATATACCTCCATCAATGACATTATTATTCCTTTCGTCACCTTATATATATCAACCATATTATTAATTAATATGATTATGTTATTATACTTTTCAATTATATAACTTAAAATAATTTTAATTTTTTAAAAACTTAAATTAAAGTTAAGAAAAATCATCAAAAAAACTAAGATCATGGTTATATATATATATATGATTCAAGATTTAAAATCAAAGAAAATAAATATAATTATATAAAATAAAAATAATTATAAAATCCATGTATGTGAAATATTTGTTATATAATTATTTAGATATGTGAAATCTTTTATGCTTTAAAAATATGTTAAATCTTCATAATTGATATACAATGTCTAAAGGTTGGCTAATAATGCAAGTGACAAAATTAATAAACTCTATATAAAAATGACGTTTAATGTGATTGATTACGCATTTTAATGAAAACAATGTCTAAAGGTTGGCTAACAATGTAAGTGACAAAATTGATAAACTGTATATAAAAATTGACTTTTAAAATGATTGTTTACCCATTGTAATGAAAAGTTGTGACTTTCACAAGAGATATATTACCCAATATAAGGAGGAAAAACTCATGGTTTGGGAAAACCAGTCCGCATCTATTCATTGATTCTATCAAAACACAACAAATTCTCTTACAATTCATTGATTCTATCAAAACAACAATTTCAATTACAACAATGGATAAACACCAAGATTCCCCTATTCCAAATGCTTCCAACAAAAGAGAAAGAAGCAGCACCAGTAAAGATGGATCCCCCTCATACTTGGGCATCTGTGCTCCTCGAGAGCATCTGTTGCCTCTAATGGATCCACTGGATAAAGACAAGTACACTCTTGTTCTTGACATGGATGGAACTCTCTTAACGGAGTTGACTGAGGACTGGTTTCGTGGGAACAATGATGCCCGGTTTTGTAGGATGGATTTTGTGGTTAAACGACAATCAACATGGAGGCTTACGTTTATTTCAATGAGACCCAATTTGGAAGAGTTCCCCGAAACAATGGCGAGTGTAATATTCGAACTTTTTGACTAACTATGTTATGATGTTATCTTGGGATACGGCCCCAGCATATGTGATTTATTGGTCATAAGCCGTAGCATGTTTTGATCTATGTTCTATGGAGTTGATATATATTGGGCAGGTACTTTGATTGTTTCATTTTTATTATATACTTGGTAGGAAAGCCTGAATGGATAAACTTATGTTGTGATTCAGTTCCAATTATGATGTACTGAGACTATTATGTTACCTTATACTGTGTAGAGTATCATTCACATGGATGATTATTTATGTTAGGATATTCCTATACTCCATCCTAGTCCCACCAGTATTTTGATCATTTACATTTTCAGTCATGCATGCACCTTTAGGGTTTGCATGCATTCTAGGGTTTGCATGCATCCCAGTCATCAGTCCAGCACCTAGCCCTCAGTTAGCCAGCCCCCAAGAGCTTCTCACTATTCAGTTTTAGCCCTCCAGTTGCTTAATGCGCCCTTCTTCCTTGATTTTAGGGAGAAACTCGCCCTTCTTCACCTACCGGTCCAGTTGTCACTCAGTTACAGTCAGTTACAATTAGTTACACTCAGTTACACTTAGTTACACTCAGTTACACTCAGTTACACTTAGTTACATTGAGTTACACTCAGTTACACCTACCAGAGTTAGTTTGACTGATGGTTGACAGTTACTTGAGCATTGATGACTCCACTGATGATGATGAAGACTTCCACTTGCACTCCAATGATCATGAGGACACCTAGTTGTGCTCCGATGACACTCTATTGATCTTATGATCACTCTGAGAGGCTAATTCAAATTGCCACCTTAGGCATTCGAATCCTCTCTACCATTGTACTATTTATTTGTCCATACTGTGATTAATTAATTAGTGTGTGAAGTATTATTGCTTCTATCTGAGTTATACTGTACCATATTATTCTGTTGCTCATTATACTGTATTGATCACTCTTCTTCTATTTTCCTGCTTAATCATAATTACTCTTGTGAGGTATACATCATCTCTTAGATTTGCTGTGAGGATTTTCACATGGAATCAGAGCATGTTGAGAGTATTGTTTATATCCATTCTTGAGAGTTTTTTGCAGGTTATTACCAAGATTTCGAGTGCAGCAGTTGCAGCAGTTTCTGCATTTTTGAAGCAGTAACAATTGCAGTTATTATATATTGTTTTTGTAGGTCCTCTACAACTTCTATGTATTCATCAGGAATTACTCCTCTTGATCCACTCAACTATGATGAATGGAAACCAAGAATGATAGCAGACTTGAAAATCCATGATCTTTTTTATTGTTATTTTGAAAGATCTCTATGAGAAGGTGGGCCCTGGCCTTCTAACAGAGACGCCGAGAATCATAAAAAATTAAGACACAGAAATGAAGAACTCCGCTCTCATATTAATGATGAAAATTGAAAGTATCAGTGCTTTGTTACAACTTATACAAAATGGTAATTTTCCAACCCCACTCTATGAGAGCCTTCGCATATTTATACATTGAAAGTACAAATCACGATCCACTAAAATCATGCAGCAATGAAGATCTACGATCTTCAAGCTGCGGAGTTACAGCTAACTGTTACAACCGTATTAAACAAGGTTGTTACTCATGAAGGAGCTGTTACTCCAGTAATCAATGGATCAATGGATTTATCAAGCTGGAATGCGATCTTTCTGTTGCAGCTGGGTTCTGTTTCAGTGGAGGCCTATTACAGGTTCTCGTGGAGGAGTGTGCTATCCCTTGGAGTTATGAGGAATTGGGATTTGAAGAGTAACAGTTGGCGCCATTCGGTTGATACACCTGCGCTTTATACCTTGACTAAATGAAATCACACAGATTAGAATAAACCAAGGACTAGGATCTAGAACCTTAACAATCTCAGGCATAAAATAAATAAAGCAATAACGAATTATACCTGTTAATATCATTGGTTGATCTAGAGAAAAGGCATAGGTATAGCTTATGAAAATAGGATGTAATTAGGGAAAAATGATGTAATAAGGACGGCCAAAAAGGGGCATTTCCTGGACCCAACAAGGAGCAAGAAGGAGGTACAATCATTTATTGGACATGTGGGTTTCATGAGGAGATTCATTCCCAATTTTGCTGAGATACTGAGGAATATCACTAACATGCTGAAAAAGGAGAGTCAAATAAAGTGGATAGAAGATGCTAGAGAGTATTTCAAGGGTATTAAGAAGGCCATCACTGAAGCTCCAGTATTGGCAAGTCTGTTGGGCCCGGGAATTGTCCCTTTTTGGCCATACTTATTACACCATTTTTCCCTGATTACATCCCATTTTCACAAGCCATATATATGCCTTTCTTCCAGATCAATCAATTATCTTGACAAATATAATTCATTATTGCTTTATTTATTTTATGCCTAAGATTGTTAAGATTCTGGATTCTAGCCTTTGATTTATGGTAACTTGTGTGATTTCATTTAGTCAAATTTCAAAGCACTGTGTATTAGCTGCAAGGCCTTGGGAAAGAATCATACATGGTGCCAGCTGTTACTCTTCTAACTCAATTCCTCATATTTTCAAGGGACAACGCATATCTCCACGTGAAGCTGTAACAGGTTGCTGAAACAGAGCATAGCTACAATAGACAGGACGCCTCCCGATTGGTTGAACCATTGATCCATTGATTGCTAGTGTAACAACATCCTTCATGATTAACAACCTCATTCATTATGGATGCAACAGCTTAGCTGTAACTCTACAACATGAAGATCGTAGTTCATTGCTGTACGAAATTAGTGGATCAGGAACTGTATTCCTCATGTATAAATTCGAGAAGGCTCTCAAAGTCTGGGGTTGGATAATTATCATTTTGTACGGGCTGTAATAGAGGTTGATACTATGGATTACAATATTTTAATGAAGAGTAGAGTTATTTCAATTTCTGTGTCTTAATCTGTGGTAGTTTACAGTGTCTCTATTAGAAGGCCAAGGCCCGCCTTCTCATAGAGATTATCGAGTTAAGTAGGTAGTTAGATTTATTCATTTCCTATTGTATGTTGTGGAATTGCATTAGGTGTATTTCTGATAGCTGCAATAGAGAGTTTATGATTGCATTCTTTATTGGTAGTTCATTTTTTGCATTACAAATAGCTGCAACTGCGTGGTGTGACAGTCGACTGTGTAGGTTAGTTTGATTAATGCATGTGTTTTCAATAGATGTTACAGCCAAGCTCAGCTCCATTCCTTTCAGTCATTTATGCTTCTTAGGATTTCCAATAGCTATCAATTTATAGTTCAGGCTCATTTCTTAATTCTGGTTGCTGTTGTATCTTTAATTGAATTCATATGTTAGGCAGATTATGGTTGAGTTACAGTAGTTGTTGGATGAATCATTTTGGTAAAGATTGAATACTGTAGTTTCATAATTATAGGATTTAACTTCTTGCAAAAGTAATCTAGTTCATTTATATTCTTAGATCAATAATTGTTAGGTCGATTTCTGTAGGAAGGTAGTTGCACTTTGAATTCCTAGATGTATGAGTTACATTAGTTTTCTTTATGGAATGAGTTTGGCTAAGCAGATAGGTAGGATTATTATCTCTATTCACTTGATTAACTACTGAAAATGTTTATGCATAGATTGTGCTTATTGCCATTGAAATAAAATACCTCCCTGGGTTTGACAATTTATATTGAGCATCCTGTATGTTAGTTATAATTAATTGGCATATAGGGTGACCAACATTTTTGCGCCATTGCCGTGGATGGTAATAGATAGACATAGTTAGTAGTTGGTTTTATTTGATTTCATTTTAGTTTAATCATTTACAGCATGCATGAATACAAGAAAAACAAATCGGGAACCCCCTTTGAATACTAACACTACAGGTGGACAAGGTCAAGGTCGTAATGCAGATCTGGGAAGATCAACATTCATCGATGATATAATTGCAAAAGATGACTCTTCTACCAGACCACCGTCGATGTCTACAGGAAGAGGAAATTTTGTTCCTCCCAATCTTGAGAATTCAGCATCAATTGTGGAGAATATAATGGGACCATCCACTCCCATTGCAGAAAAGAAACCTCCTAAAGACAAGGGAAGTGTCGTGGGTGCACCAGATAGAGAGGAGATTTATTATATCAATGGAACCAGAGTTACTAAGGAAGTGTGGTTGGAGACTCACCGAGAAGCAGAGGAAGAAAAGAGGCGAGAAGAAGAAAGGAAGAGAGAAGAAGAAGAAAGGGAAGAGGAAGAACACATAAAAGAAGCCATTAAATTTTGGACTAACAACATGGCTGATAGAGAACAGGAAGGAGAGAATGAACATAGGGAGAACAGGGAAGAAGAAGTGGAAGATAATCATCCTGGTAACATTGTGGCCACATTAGAATTTCCTATCCTCCAGACACCTGGAGCGGCTCCTATGAAAAACATCTCACCATTAGTTCTACTGAATTTCCATGGTAAATCTTCCGAAGACCCTGATGAATTTACTTTTGAGTTTGATATCCTCTGTCGCAACTATGATTACACCTCTAGTGCTTAGAAGCTGAAATTATTCCTAGCCATGTTGAAAGGAAATGCTCTGCACTGGTTCATGAGTCTAGGTCGTGAGACCATTACTACTTGGGACCAAATGAAAAACACCTTTCTTTCTAAATATCAAGAATATTGTAGAACTAGGGATAGAAAAGAAGAGTTGTTTAAAAAGGTTCAGAAGGAGGAAGAGAGCTTGGAAGACTTTGTGGAAATATTTTTGTACAATTTACAAAGTTCTGGACACACTACGATTGGAAAATATGTACTTAAGATTATTTTGCTACGAGGAATTAGAGAAGACTGCCTTGACATGTTGAATGTGTTGGGGAAAGGGGACATCTCTAAGGAACCCTTCGAGAATATCATTGAGTTATGTCGAAAGTACTCAAGGGGATCCTCTAGAACTAACAAACAAGACAAGGATTGAGATCGGGATGTCTTCACTAGGACACATAAGTCAGCTAGTGGAGGAGCCACTCAAGCAGAGATAGGAAACTTGCTAGAGAATTTTAAAACTGATATGATGAGCTCCATTTCCTCAAAGTTAGATATCTTGAGAGCAAAATAGAGGCAAGTAGTAGAAGATCTTACACTCGGTGTATTCTGTCCCAAATGTAGGAAAAAGCACCCACTGAAGGAATGCCCATTGGATAAAGCATAAATATGTAGAATATGTGAGTTGGAGCATGACACCAAGGAATGTCCCTGTAATGTACCCACCTATGAACCCAATTCGAGTAAGGGAACACGGTGCCAATATCATGGGGATTTTACATGATCTCATCCCAATTCATTAGATTCACAACAATAAAATAAATGTGCATACAACATATCGAACAGTCACCAATTTAATCATTGCAGAGGCAAAACACATAGATAGAAAAACACTTATCTTCACTGTGCAATTGGTCCCAAACAACTAGCTATGTCGTTGCAACATTCCACCCAACCATAGGCCAGTTGTGTTCATCAATCTCTCAACACAACTGCCACCCCCGAGCTAGGCATGTTTCTTACAAAGAAAAGGGGACATTCACTCATTCACAGCCAATTAATCATTTCATCTGAGCCAAGCCAGTCCATAGCTGGGTTTAGCAGGCTACATTTGAACCCTAGAGGCTTACACTCAAACTCAAGCCAAAGCAATGGATTTACCAATAGGATGAACATGGGTTCGGGCTTTCCCCAATGGATTTACTAACAGGATGGCCATGGGTTTGGGATTTCCCCATATCATTTCCATCCAAAAATGAATTGTGGGATGGAACCCTAATTGGATTCCCCTTCTTCCCCACTGGTATACAACACGAAAACACCCTTCCCAGCTAGGAGAATGAAGGAAAACACAACAAAACCATGGAGAAAAACGCCTAGGTAGCTCCAAACGCGTGAGGGAGTGCAGCTGGTTGATGGATAATGGCTTCGGGAGCAATTCATGGCTCTTTTCTTACCTAAGAAACCAAACACCATTTTCTATGCAGGGTGGCTTTCCCATACTCGAATTTGGACAGCCATACCTCCCATTCCCCAAGGCATTAACTACCTCAACCAACTCTTGGGAGAAATAAATGATTGGGTACAAAAGTCAACATGGGTAGTTGAGGGTTTTATGGGTTCTCTCATTGACACTTGGCTTAACTTGATTGGCTCAAGGGTTTGAATGTTTTCCCTCCCAATTCCTTGTAAAATCATGCCCCCATCTCTTGTTGCATTGCATAGCTAGTTGTGGGTATTTTTATTAAAATGCATATTTACATAATATCCACAATTCCATTGTGCATGGCTAGCACGTAAACCATATGCATCAATAAATCGATGGTGGGGCCTTTGCCTTGATCTCCTCACCACGATTTCATAAAAATATTACATCATTTACGATTTTAATGCCATGCGGTCAAACTGGGGACATTACATTCCCCTCCCCTTGGAATAACACCGTCCTCGGTGTTCCAACACTTCGGAATATATATACCCACTTTACACATGTCTGAAATTAACAAAATGTGGCAGGTTTGTCCTGCGTTCATCTCTTTACCTTGAACCTTCAGGATCCAATCCTTTGGCTTCCACAAGCTGCTCCTGCTGGCTTTGATATTCCATCTCTACAGGTGGGCATTGCTCCATAGCAATCCCTTCCTTTTATTCACCTTCCAGCTGATCTACCAATCTGGAATTTCATGGATGCCATCTTTCTTACTGTCCTGGAAACTATTTGAGGAATATTTTAAACCCAATCAAATAGATTTTGGCCTACTGCCATGATCAATGTGCACAACTAGCTCTCGCTTTTCTCACTAGAAACACTTGGCTAGTACTAGCTGCGCTCAATTGCTTTCAATGTCTCACCTGTGAGACTCATCATGGCAATTCCTGTTAGGACAAGCATAACACAATATTAAAATTAGTCAATTATTTTCCCAATTGACTTGGAGCATCCATGCTTTAATCATGAGACTTCCACATATTTCATGCTTTCCTAACATACACATGAACTCACTCATGTTCATCCTTTCACAGGAAAATAACTATTTCAACATTCACAATTTATTTTAAGCAATAAACACAATCAACTTCTAGTCACAGCATGCATTCAACAATCCTTTGTTTTTGAAATGTGTCAATCAAAAAGGAAAGAGAAGAGTAAGAGTTTCCCCCTCTTAGTCTTGTTCCAATCCGGATCCACATCACAACTCTGGTTTTGTGCTCCTTAGCCTCTTTCACTTCAATGTGAATGCTTAACTTGCCCTTTCTTGGCTAGGACACATAGTGTCTAGGGTCTTTCTATGGATTTTCAACCAGGAAACCCTTCCCATTGTTTCCTACAGAACCCTTGGCTGCTAGGACCCACACAGTTCAACTAGCACCATCTTTCATTACTGCTCATACTAAGCTCTTTAGGACGATCATATGTCCACATGCATCTCTATGATGCCTTCATAGTCCTTGCTTCCAGCAATACCTACACTCAAACATTGAATCAATTCACATGTTTAGTTTATTTTCATAGGGTTTATCTCCAAAGGAGAATTTAAGAAATCATATCCAAATCATATACACATGTATATTCATAAGAAAGAAGTTGCAAGATAACCAAATACTTATTTGTATCGGATGTCTTCACTTTATTCCACAGGCTCCTTCTTTGCTTTCCAATCATTGGATTTCTCGTGGATACAATAACGAATGTTGGGCTAGAATGTAGGCTACTACATAATCATTCGAATGGCAATGCCAAGCCAGTATGCCAACTGGCTTTATCAATGTCAAAATCAAGTAGTTAATGTTCAACCAGTTACTCTCTAGGTTTACTAAGAATTTATAGCGCACAACCAATTACTCTCTGGTTTTACCAAGAATTTTAGTGCACAGCCAGTTACTCTCTGGTTTTACCAAGAATTTTAGTGCACAACCAGTTACTCTCTGATTTTACCAAGAATTTATAGTTCTTTCAAGGTCCTTGCTTCCTGACATGACCAAGGTTTCCAACAAGAAACAATAGTGTATCAGCTTAGCTGTTGGAAGGTTTATACCCGAAATCTTCACTATTCCAAACAAGAAATAAATGAAAATAAATACTTATCTGTATTGTGCATTTCCTTTTCTGGTCCACAGGATCCTGCTTCGCTTTGCAAGCCTTGGGATCGCCTATGGACTTGGATGTTTGGCCAGCACGCATGCTTCTCCACAACATCAAGTATTTAATTCCCAACCAATACACCTTCACGCCGATTGGATTTACGAAGCAATTGTGGTGCCCAACTAGTCCCATACCTAGTTGGCCCTCTCCATTATCGAGCCAGCACATTCGTCTGGGTCATCGACCAATAGAAGGAAATTGCGCCACCGACCATTATAGGTCAAGTCTCTACCACTCTTCCTTAGTCTTGCGTCATCCTTTCACACATGTCACAACCCTTCATGCACATAACAATTCTTCATCCACACAAGGATGGCATTCGCTCTCCCAGGAAAACCAACGGTTCCCTTTAGGAACTCTATAGGTGACTTTCTTGACTGTAGGCTATCATGGCTCCACCATACCCACAACATCCAAGCAAATAATGCCAAACCAGTGCATCGACTGGGTTTATTAGGCATTTAACAACACTTCATCAATAACTCCACAACAACTAAGTAAATAATGCCAAATCAGTACACCGACTGGGTTCATTAGGCATGCAACAACCCTTCATCAATACCTCCACAATAACCTTTCATTTTTCTTCATCCGTTTGCAGCACCAAAATGCATATGTGTAAGCTGGTAACACAAGAAGGATAAGCAAGCTCATTAGTATTGTTGTCCCAAAATTGTAAACATATTTCATAGCATTCACTATCAAGTATTGAAACACCAGGAATGCATCCATTCCCTTAAGGTGTAGTCAATATTGACAACCCTACCATAACCCAACACCAGAAAGGTGTGCACTCCCTTTCGGATGTGAGTCATGTAGGCCCTAATCATACTCAAGCAGTCTAGGGTAATAATGAAATAATAAAACATGCTTTAATAACCAGACATGTTTATTCTGAGTTAGGGTTACAGAATACTCATCCCTTTCCAGATGTATCTTTTCTTCATTTGCGAAGAATGGGGGCTTCCTTCTCTGAGTCAGCAGTACTTCGGTTTGCCACCCCAATATTTTCATGTTCCATAACCCACACATTCCTCCTTGGCATAATTTTACTGTCTCACTCACATGTTTTACCAACATGCAGTTTGGCTACGACATTATCAACATTTCCAGTAGTGTTTCACCTGAAACCCATTTCCAAAGCATGGGATCCTTCCCATCTAGTTTGGCTTCTGCAGGCCATCACACATGGTCTTCCTACAATGTGTCATCCTGTCACACTTATCAAATAGACAAACAGTCAGCAACATTTAGCAATAACTTCAAATTTGATTGTTTAATAACCAATCAATAGAATTAATAATTAAATTCAAACATGAATTTACAATTCTATCCTCCTACAGAATGGATTGGTTTAACTATGAGGCCATCCTCATATTATTTGGCTCTCGTAAGTGGTATCACTCTGTCCACTATGGTTTTACACTTGCTACCATACATGTACATCCACCTACAACATGCCCTCCTGACACAATTTTATATAAGCCAAACAGTCATTAGCAATTATTAGCAAAATTTGAAATCTGAAATTTACAAATCTGTTTTCCTACAGAATTTAGATTTGCAACCATGAGATTATTCTCATAACTTAAATCAGACAATTTTCAGATTTTTTTCATGCATAATTTACAACCATGAGAACCTTCTCATAACCTTTGGCTTCTGCACATGGTAGATCCCGGTCTTTACTATGGACTTATCCTCATTGCCATACACAAAACTTTTCTACCTGAAAATTCAAACTTCAATCATCCAAACACGTTGTGAGTATCTATGCATATAATCCTTTCATTGCCACAATAGTCACTGAAGTGATCTCAGAATTATAACACTCAATAATTCAAACACCTTCAGCTGTTAACATTTGAAATGCAATGAAATATATATACATTTCTATATATGCATCATTATCACAACAAAATTGCAAGACACAGTCACACTATCCATGCATTTTAAGTAACTGTAAATACTCATTACTTCACATTCCATATTATTTTTATGTAACTCTGTCCTTCCAACAGAGCACTCTGGTAGCCCATCAACATGTCTACCTTCTTCATGCAATCATTCTCCTACATTCACAAGAGCTCATGAAATGGTCTCAGTATTAACAATGGTTCACCATTTTATCGATTATCTAATTGCATTGAAACATATATATCACAACCATACATTCACACAATGCATCCCAACATGTGCTCCCGCACATATGCATGCACATTCACAATATTTACATAATATTTTGATGTGCATTCACTTAATGCATAACCTCTCAACACAACCTTGCATTAATCCATGAATACTTATGCATCCCAACATATTATGGCCTAACCATGGATGTTTCATATGGCATGTACTACCACAACATGACTATAAGTCCTTACTTGCTTCGGTTGTTAAACTCACAACCAATATACACAATGGCATGACATAATTTCATATGAATGCATTGAGGTTTCTAAGAAACTATAGGGTGTAAGGCTTCCTACCTTCACTTACCCACACCTCACCATACTTGGTAGGTTGACATTCACATTCAAGCACTCAATACCACATGCAAACCAAATCAAAAGAGTTTACACATAGTTGAAGGGATCTCACCAAATCCTCTTTCAACATTCATGCAATTAAGCACAAATAACCATTACCTGCATGGTTGTTATTAACATTGCTTGATGTTACCTGATCACTTGGCCTCTTACCAAGGCTACACAGTCCTTTTTCCAACCTCATGATCATAGATTTGTTGCACCATCCTTTCTTCATAACTTTGTTGGTCATATGCAACAACATCATCCACATTCTTAGCCATGCTTCGGTTTTCTTTGGTCATGCAACCAATGCGAATACAACTAATTATTAGTACCCACCATAATGATCTTAAGTGGCTCATTGCATATGTAAAACCTCACTATTTTACCAATATGCAGTATCCTATACATGTACAAACATTTTCACATGCACTATGCAATGTCTGTTAGTATTCTAGCTAGTACATATTCACTTCATATATCTATCCTCTTGCATTTTCAATCATGCTTCTACGGTCTGATTCGTACAACCATTATCAACAACATTACTGGTGATCAACCATAGGAAATACCATTAATGGGCTATTGCATGTGTCACTTTCACTACCTTTACTTGTATGCAACAACATCATGCTCATGCATAAGCAATTCACATGCATTATGCAATGACTCTCTAATCATGCCCACTAATTCATATGCATTACTCTCTTGCATTTCTAGCATCCCTTGTAACGTCCCCATTATTGACCCCATTACATTCAAATGTAATTGATGTAATATTGTTATGAAATCATGGTGAGGAGCTCAAGGCCAAGGCCCCGCAATCGATTTATTGATGCATATGCTTTGCGTGCTAGCCAGGCACATTGGAATTTCAACATCATGTAATATGCATTTTAATAAAAATACCCACAACTAGCTATGCAATGCAACAAAGAGATGGGGGCATGATTTCACAAGGAATTGGGAGGGAAAACATTCAAACCCTTGAATCAATAGAGTCAAGCCAAGTGTCAATGAGAGAACCCATCAAACCCTCAACTACCCATGTTGACTTTTGTACCCAACCATTGATTTCTCCCAAGAGTTGGTTGGGGTAGTTAATGCCTTGGGAATGGGGAGGTATGGCTGTCCAAAATCGGGTATGGGCAAGCCACCCTTCATGGAAAATCGTGTTGGTCTCCTTGGGCAAGAATAGAGCCATGAAATTTCTCCCTAAGCCATTATTCACCATGGCCTTGCTCTCTCACGCAACTCTAGCTGCCTGGGCGTTTTCCTCCCTCGGTTTTCTGTGTTTCCCTTCATCTTTTAGCTGGGAAGGGGCGTTTTTGTGTTGGTTACCAGTGGGGAAAGAGAGCAGAACGTTTTTGGGTCTTACTGGAGGTCGTTTAGGCCATTGGAAAGGATCCTAACTAGTGGATAGAAATCGGTTTTGCTCCCTGGGGTTGAAATCGAAATTCCATAGTTCGTTTGGGTTAACCATGAGTTGGGAGAACCAATGTGGACTCTGTTTTGTGAACACCTCTGTTGTAAATGTGTAACCCTGCCAATAATCGTTTTGCTATGAGAAGAAAGAGTATGTTGGGGTATGGGTAATGGGTAATCCATTGTTCTGGCTTGAGCTTGAGAATGAGCACCCATTGTTCCCTTGTAGCCTGATAAACCCTGTTGGACTGGCTTGGCTGAGATAAAATGGTTAATGGGCTGTGGTTGAGCTGGAATGTTCCCTTTCCCTTGTGAGAATCATGCCCAGCTCAGGGGTAGCCTTCGGACGGACTCAGTATAAGCTATTGAAGAGCCTATGGCTGGGTGGAACGTTGCAGCGACATAGCTAGTTGCTTGGGCAGTTGCAAAAATGAAGATAAGTGTTTTGATGTCTATGTATTTACTTCTGCATTGCTTTAATTAATTGATGACTAATATTGATATACTGAGTGCATATGAAGATATGTGTGTGGATGAATTTGTTTCCGCTGTGCATACTTGTTTGATTTACATCTGCACACTTTGTTTTAACTGTATGCCTATAATGAATTGGATGAGCCTTATGAAAATCCCCATAGATTGGTAGCATGTTCCCGGCCTTGCATTGGTTCCAAGGGTGGGTACATGAAATCCCTATGCCATAATTTTGAGTATATAAAACTCGGGAGATATAAATACAGTAACTAGAGAGGAGTTAAGGAATTCTCCCTTTCCAGTTCCCCCTCATGACATGGAGTTCCTCCTCCACATCATAGTTGATCCTTTTCTTGGCTTTCGTACCAAGCATACAAGCAATCATTAGCTATGATCTTCCCACGAATTAGCAATTCAATATATACATACATGTATAACATTCATTATTTTTTGCTATTTTCCCAACATGCAATTCTTATGCTATATAGAAATAATTTAAGGTGAGGAATTTCCCCCTTATCAATGTTTCCTTGTTGCTCCCATTGGTCTTCCGCAATGCATATTGCATCCAATTACTTTTAATAAGGCCTCCATAACCTTCTATGCAATTCTTGCTTCTCATCCCAAGCATAGAGAATTCATTTCACATTTTCAACGAATATCTCTGGGGGACAATGAGGGTCAAGGGGGCTTGCCCCCTTTGTGGCTCACCACTGCAAGGCGGGTCGAGGGAAGCACCCTCGGGTTTTTTTTTTTTGGTAATTCCTTTGATTTCGCGCAATCTGGCACATAAGTTCCATGGCAATTTTTCCATTTTCGGCATTTGAAAATCTCACTGAAAAACTGCAGAAATCCTTTATTTCGTTGGACTTCGCCATTCTCTTCCGACCCATTGCGGACCAACTCGCCAAGTTCTTCCTTCGTTTTGGACCAACTTGTCGAGTTCTCCCACAGTTTCAAACCAACTTGCCGAGTCCTGCCATAGTTTCGGACCAACTTGCCGAGTTCTTCCGATCCGTTTCAGACCAACTCACCGAGTTCTTCCAGTCGAAACTCAACTTTTCCTTCCAATCCAGTTCGGGCCAACTCGGCGAGTTCTTCCACCCTGTTGCGGAGCAACTCGCCGAGTTCTTCTGGTCGGCGAACTCATCCGTCTCTCTTGGCCCGTTGTGGAGCAACTCGCCGAGTTCTTCCGGTTGGAGAACTTAAAAAATTTCGGCCGACTATTTTGGCTAAAACTCGCTAGTTCTTTCCACCGTTTCGGCAAAACTCGCCGTTCTTTCCACCGTTTTGGCCCAAAACTCTTAACTTTCCACCATTTCGTTGCGGAGCAACTCGCCAAGTTTTGCCGTAAACTTCGGCGCAACTCAACGAGATTCACCGAAACACATTGGCTCAACTCCATGAGACTCTTCAAAACAGTTAGGCAAAACGCTTAGAAATTTTTTTGAAATTTTGAAAATTTTCTTAATGGTCTGTGCGGCACAGGAAGCATACTTACCTCTGCATGTTTCCTTGTTTGGCCCATTAGGCCCATTGCTGCAACCATCGCTCTGATACCAAATGTAATGTACCTATCTGTGAACCCAATTCGAGTAAGGGAACACGGTGCCAATCTCATGGGGATTTTACATGATCTCAGCCCAATTCATTAGATTCACAACAATAAAATAAATGTGCATACAACATATCGAACAATCATCAATTTAATCATTGCAGAGGCAAAACACATAGATATAAAAACACTTATCTTCACTGTGCAATTGGTCCCAAACAACTAGCTATGTCGCTGCAACGTTCCACCTAACCATAGGCCAGTTGTGTTCATCAATCTTTCAACACAACTGCCACCCCTGAGCTGGGCATGATTCTTACAAGGAAAATGGGACATTCACTCATTCACAGCCAATTAATCATTTCATCTGAGCCAAGCCAGTCCACAGCTGGGTTTATCAGGCTACATTTGAACCCTGGAGGCTTACACTCAAGCTCAATCCAAAGCAATGGATTTACCAAAAGAATGGCCATGGGTTTGGGCTTTCCCCAAATCATTTCCATCCAAAAACGAATTGTGGGATGGGGAAAAACATTCACAAGGAGGAAAACATTTTCTCCCCAACTCTCTAAGCATTTAACAGCAAAAACGGTCTCTATGGAACCCTAATTGGATTCCCCTTCTTCCCCACTGGTATACAACACAAAAACACCCTTTCCAGCTAGGAGAATTAAGGAAAACACAACAAAACCATGGAGGAAAACACCCAGGTAGCTCCAAACTCGTGAGGGAGAGTAACTGGTTGATAGATAATGTCTTGGGAAGCAATTCATGGCTCTTTTCTTGCCCAAGAAGCCAAACACCATTTTCTATGTAGGGTGGCTTGCCCATACTCGAATTTGGACAGCCATACCTCCCATTCCCCAAGGCATTAACTACCTCAAACAACTCTTGGGAGAAATAAATGATTGGGTACAAAAGTCAACATGGGTAGTTAAGGGTTTGATTGGTTCTCTCATTGACACTTGGCTTGACTTGATTGGCTCAAGGGTTTGAATGTTTTCCATCCCAATTCCTTGTAAAATCATGCCCCCATCTCTTGTTGCATTGCATAGCTAGTTGTGGGTATTTTTATTAAAATGCATATTTACATAATATCCACAATTCCATTGTGCATGGCAGGGTATATTACATAATATACCCTCCTCGACAGTATCCTCACCAACAATACGAACAGCCACAGTTGTCATTCCAAAACAATGCCGCACCTAAGAATGCACCACTTCGACCACAACTACTTGCACAACCTAACCCAAACTCGAATAATAAAGCAGTTCACCAGTTTGAGACTGCCAACATGACTGCGTATTCCATCTCCCAAGCTCCCTGTAATGATATACGAATACGATCAGGGAGGGTTGTGGAACCCATCATCATTGAGGATGTTCCATCCCCAATGACTGAAATTGGAGTGAATCAGCACTATAAGAATATGGTTCATTCAGCAATCCCCATTATTGAGGATGTTGGCATTGCTACCGAAACAGTAGTTGAAGCTCAGGATGTAACACACGATGAAGCACAACCTACACATTTGATGAGAGAACCACCATACCCTGAACGATTGGCCCTGTAGAAGACAGTGGAGCAGCCTCAATTCAATCTCTTAGGAGAATTGAAAAATTTGTATGTTAAAATTCCACTATTACAAGCCCTTCATGACGTTCCCATTTATGCTAAGACTGTTAGAGACTTATGTGTCAAGAAACTAGGAAGAAAGCCTAGGGATACTCCCACTGTCCATGTATTGGGAAAACTTTCCGAATTGATAATGGGGAAGATGCCTGTGGAAAAGTACGATGACCCTGGAAATACTATTGTGACAGTTCACATAGGAAACACACAAATCCCCAATGTCTTGGTAGACTTAGGTGCAGCTATTAATATTATGACCATAGAAACTATGAAGAAACTTGGATTCACTAACCTTCGGCCGACCCCTACTATTTTGGAACTTGCTGACAGATCAACAATCAAGCCTGAGGGGATCCTAGATGACCTTGTAATCTCTGTTGACTCATGGGAATACCCTATGGATTTCTTGGTGTTACAGCTGAAATCTTAGTTGGGGGGACACCCACTAATCCTAGGAAGACTGTGGTTGGCCACAGCAGATGCCTATATCAGCTGTCAATCAAGATCTATGACCATCTCAGATGGGACTGAGATCAAAAGCCTAACCTTATATCCTCTAGCTCGACCAAGCACAAAAGTTGAAACTCCACTTTGGGTAGAATTGAAGGAGGAGGAAGGTGTTCAGCCGTTATTAACAATAGGGAGAGCATTAACGTTTAAATATGAAACGGAGGATGATGCCATTAACAATTTCATCAGTGAGCCCACATCTGTCAACAAGCATGTTTACCAGATTCTTAACAGTACGTTAGATGAAGCAGAACAAGAAAATCTTACAGAAGAAACTCTAGTCAATGATGCCAGTATAATTCCAGTACTCCAGAATTCAAAAAGTGTACCAGTAGAAATTGAGCCAGGGAAAACAATAAACATCAATCCAAACCTTGCGCCCAATGAGCTGGAATAGCTAATTACTCTGTTGAAACAACGTAGAGGAGCTTTCACTTGGGAGTACACAGACATGAAACATATTCCTTATAATCTGTGCACCCATCACATTTACATTAAGAGCGACTCCAGGCCTGTGTGTCAACCACAACAAAGGATGAACCCGAACCTAAGAAACATAGTGAAAGAGGAGATTCAAAAACTTTTGGAAGCAGGATTTATATACCCGATTTCAGACAGTGAGTGGATTTCTCCACTAGTGATTGTGCCAAAGAAGAATGGGAAATGGAGGGTCTGCGTGGATTATAGAGAATTGAACAAAGCAACGCAGAAAGACCACTTCCCCTTACCTTTTATTGATCAAGTCCTTGATACCTTGTCTGGGAAGAAGTATTTTTCCTTTCTGGATGGCTTTAGTGGCTATAACCAAATCTATATTGCTCTAAAAGACCAAGACAAAACCACTTTCACCTGTCCCTAGGGCACTTTTACATACAGGGTACTCCTTTTGGGTTGTGTAACGCACTACCCACATTTCAGAGAGCAGTGATTGGAATCTTTCCCTTACCTTTTATTGATCAGGTCCTTGATACCTTGTCTAGGAAGAAGTATTTTTCCTTTCTGGATGGCTTTAGTGGCTATAAACAAATCCAGATTGCTCGAGAAGACCAAGACAAAACCACTTTCACCTGTCCCTAGGGCACTTTTGCATACAGGGTACTCCTTTTGGGTTGTGTAACGCACTATCCACATTTCAGAGAGCAGTGATTGGAATCTTTTCAGAGATGGTAAATGATTGCATGGATATTTTTATGGATGACTTTACTCTATATGGTGATAGTTATGAAGAAGCACTGAAAATTTTAGAAAAGGTCTTGAAATGCTGTGAACAAAGCCAGCTCTCTTTAAGCACTGAAAAGTGCCATATGATGATGAGCGAGGGCATAGTTCTGGGGCACTTCATCTCTTCTGATGGTATCCAAGTAGATCCATCCAAAATCAAGGTAATTGAAAATATACCAACTCTTGGAACACAAAAAGATGTACGTAGCTTCTTAGGGCATGCTAGCTATTACAGAAGGTTCATAGAAATTTTTTCCAAACTAGCTTCTCCTTTGTTTACTTTGTTGATGAAGGATGCATAGTTTGTTTGGAATGATGCATGCCAAACAACATTTACTGAACTTAATAAAAGGTTGTCTACATCACCCATCTTACGAGGGCCCAACTAGGCTCTGCCTTTTCATATCTCTTTAGATGCTTCAGATATTGCCATTGGAGTAGTTTTAGGACAACAGGAAGGTAATGCCCCATATGCAATTTATTACATTAGTAAGAACTTATCTCCTGCTGAACTAAACTATACTATCACAGAAAAAGAATTCCTTGCCATCATTTATGCCATCAACAAATTTAGACATTACATTACTGGATACTCCACTTTTGTGCACACTAATCATTCTGCCATCAAATATTTAATGAATAAACCAATCACGAATGCTAGAATTACTAGATGGCTGTTACTATTACAGGAATTTGATATCACAATTATTGATAGACCAAGAAAGGAAAACGTTGTTGCAGACTTTTTATCTCGACTTACTAACAGTAATGACAATTTACCAGTTGAAGATTCCTTCCCTGATGAGCATTTGTTTGCAGTATCAGCTCATTCCCCATGGTATGTAGATATTGCTAACTTCTTGGCTGCAGGTAAGCTACCAACACATCTGTCGAAGAGAGAAAGAAGAAAAATCATACAATAGAGTGCTAGGTATTGCTGGATTGATGGACATATTTTCTACACAGGGCTTGATTTAGAAATCAGAAGATGTGTTAGAGAAGATGAAATTTTCAGTATCCTTAAAGCTTTCCATGATGAGCCCTCTAGGGGACACTTCGCTGATAAAAGGACAAGTCATAAAGTTTTGAGGATGGGTTATTTCTAGCCCAAATTGTTCAAGGACACAAAGAAGTATGTTCAGGCATATGATAGCTGCCAAAGGATGGGCCAACCCAATAGATTAGATGAAATGTCTTTACAGCCACAACTCGTGGTTGAACCATTTGACAGATGGGCTCTGGATTTTGTAGGGCCTATCAACCCTCCCTCAAAACAGAAAGTTCACATCTTGGTTTTCACATATTACATGACCAAATGGGTGGAAGTTATAGCCTTGGTTAAGGCTAATGATCAGGCTGTGATTGATTTCCTATATGAAGAAATTTTTACTCGGTTTGGAGTACCCAAGGAAATCATCACAGATAGTGGACCGCAGTTTGTGTCTCACAAGATGGAAGAGTTGTTACAAAAATTTCATATTCAACACAGAATAACCTCGCCATATCATCCATAGACCAATGGCCAAGTGGAGAGTTCAAACAAGGTCATTGAGGCTATTTTGACAAAGACAGTGAAAAGCCATCATAAAGATTGGGCTGAGAGACATCCAGAAGCACTATGGGCCTATCGCACTACATGCCGTAACACCACTGGTTTTTCCCCATATGAGTTATTATATGGTAAAAATGTTGTTTTCCCAATTGAATTTGAAATTAGAACTTTGAAGACAGCTGTAAAATCAAACCTCGATCTATCAGAGGCACAAAGGAACCGACTGAACCAGCTTAACGAATTGGATGAAAAGCGCACAACAGCAGTAAATCATACAACTTTAATCCAACAACAACGCTCTAAATGGTATGATAGATTGATAAAGAAGAATGTATTCCAGGAAGGAGACTGGGCTCTATTATATGATTCACGGTTCAAGAGGGATTTCAAAGGCAAACTACGCACTCGTTGGTCGAGACCTTATCAAATAGATTGTTTATTTGACAATGGAACAGTCCAATTGATCACCATTGATGAAAACAAGACACCATTATTCACAAATGGTCATCGGCTGCGAATGTATCACAAACCGATCTCAAGGGATGCTTTTGTTTCACAAGTTGCAGCAGATCCATACTATCAGTTAACAGCAGTCGTGACTGGGCCAAACGATTGCAGGCACCTTACATTGTTTTCCTGATCTAATAAAGCTCTTTTGAAGAAGATGGATGATTTGTTATTTTTCAGCAGCCAGCTAAAAATCCGCCTGTTACTCATTTTTCCACAGCTGCGACTCCCTACCTTGCTCATTCTTCCAATTTTAGCAGCTGTGACTCCGCTATTCTTGCCTATTCCACCAAGTCTAGCAGCTGTGACTCCACTATTCCCATTTCATTTTCGCTTTTTGCCAGCAGCTACGACTCCACTATTCTTACCTATTCCGCCAAGTCTAGCAGCTGCGACTCTGCTATTCCCATTTCATTTTTTCTTTTTTCCAGCAATTGCGACTCCGCTACTTTCTCCTATTCCTCCAAGTCTAGCAGCTACAACATTGCTATTCTTCATTCATTTTAGTTCTTCTTCTTTTTTTCGTACAGCTGTGACTCCGCTACTCTTTCCATTTCTGCCAAATTCACAAGCTGTGACTCCACAATATTTTTCCAAACTCTACTCAAATCAATATAAGTCTACAGCTGTGACTCCGCTAGAATTTCTCTATGCCTAGCTGTGAATCCACTAGTTTTCCTTTTTCCAAATTAATGTCGCTGATAATGACTCAATCTAGCATCAATTTGCATGCTTGCTATATAGATCCAATCGTAGTCCGCCAAGAAGACAGCTATTAGGTGTCTCGGGCATCTGTCAGCCAGCTGGCGATGGCCAAATCACCTCAACATGTGCGCATTTATGCTCATTTTATTGGGATGCGGGCTATAATGGTAACTCACGGTTTAATGCATAACGCAAAGGTACGGATTCAGACTCTTTACATGATTAAGCATGAAATTGAATATGGTAATAATGATTATGCATTGTCTTTTAGTCCCCGTCAGCAAAGCCATACCATTTAACCACCAATGAAGATGTCAGAGTCACGTTTGTATTTATTGCATTCCCAGCACCATACCCGATTCATATCAAAATACCCCAATTGTGCCAACTTTCCATAACTGTCTCATTCCACCAGGATTTCATACCTGTGCCGACTTTCCTAAAATACCTGATTTTAAATTCCAATGATTCCTTGCATGTTCGAATGCTGCAACTCCCACGTCTGGACTGTTAATTGTTGTATTCATCACCTGAATTTTGAAGAAAGGTTGATATGGGTAACCCAATCTGGCATGAACCCATGGATACAAAAGCCTTGCGTGCCAATGCAGAAGTTCTTAACATCTTCATAGCAACAGGTTGGATGGAATATTTTGAACGGTTGAATGGTTTCCACATAGAAACCGCATTACAATTCACCCTTAACCTTACTGATACTCACTCTGAGGCTAGGGGATTGAACGTAGATGTTACAAAAGAAATTATAGCATAAGTTACTGGCTTACCCTGGGTTGGAAAGAAGTCATTTGTACGGAAAGAACATAATGCGACGGCTGTAAGAGAATTTCTTGCAGTCGGGGAGAATGTTCATCCAAAGCGTCGTGGATTAGAATTAGCATCATTACCACGACCCTGGGATCAAGTGGTAGTCTTCATGAAGAAATATTTCTCTTGTGAAGGTAGGTACCAAACTATTTCCTTCTCTGAAATTTCCTTATTATATCACTTATGCCATAGTAACTTAGTAAATATGCCATTCTATCTTACCAAGCATGGACTAATTAAATTGTTAGTCTTAAGGGCCCTTGCAAATCACAATTTAACCTGGGAGCAATTTCTTGCTAGGGTTGGGCCATTTAGAGAATCTGTATTAGAAGTGGGGGGTATTGGAGAAGGTGAAGAGGACCAACGTTCCTCAAATCTAGTTGGGGGGGAGGTTGGAGCATCAGGAAACCAGAATGAGGACAAAGATGAGGTAAATATTGGGGAAGCTGCAATAGCAGCAAAACCTGTTATTGAAGAAATGGTGATGGAAGTCATGGCACAGGAGGTAGTGACAGAAACCGCAACATCATTAAACCCTACAATAGAAGAAACAGACCCAATTGAGATTGCAGTAGAGGTGGCAGCTGAAGTAGCTGAGATGGAATCAATTATAGTATTAGCAGAAGAAGCTGAAACTAGAACAACTGTTAAAGCTACAACAGTAGAAGCTGCAACTGCAGAAGTAGAAATTCAGGAGGAAGAGTATCAGGAAAAGGCAGTAGGAGAAGGAAATGTGGAGGTTTTGGATGTTGAGTCCTCCCCTGAAATAAGGGGGACCATTATTGAAGAAGAGACTGTTGAAGAAGAGACCCCCACGTCAAAGAAGGGAAGAAAGAGGTCGGGGAACAAAGGTCAGACATCCACTACAGCTACGAAAAGAAAAACTAGAGCTGTCACAGCACCAACAACATGCAATGAAGATCAGCCAATGGAAATGGTGAAGTAAAGAAGGACTCGATCTATGGCAGCAGCAGAGACAGCAGGTGCAGTTGGGGTCAATATTGAAATACCCTCAGCAGAAGCAGCAGGTGTAACCAGGGCAAGCATAGAAATCCCTATTTTAAATCCTAAAATTCCCATTTTAAACCCCAAGTCACCTGCTGTTACACAGGAACCTCCCATATAAGAACCCCAAATTGGAGACCTCCTGTTTGAAAATGAAGTATTAAAGGAGGAAGTGCAGACACTGTGAAAATGAGTTGGAAAGATTGAAGGGAGTAGTTGGGAAACAAGCATAGAAGAATTTGAACATATTGGTAGATGCTGCAAATTTATTAGAAAATTCATCTCCTACATTAGAAAATGAGGAACGAGGAGAAATTGTTTGCCCGGAGTGTGGAGATATATTCTTTGTAGCAGGACAGAGAGTTATGGTGATGGGATTGGTAGCACAAAGGCCTGGACAGATAGAGCAGGAGGAAGAAAAAGCACCAGAGGTAGAGTTGATGGAGGAAATTGAGTCAGAAATAGGTCTAATCCCTAATTTGAATGGAGGGGAAGATGAAACAATGCAGTCAAAGCCATCAGGGGATACCAAATTACTCCAGGATCAGTCTCATCAGTCAGAAGAATTTGAGATAGCTCAGGAACAGTCTCGGCAGTTTGAAGAAATTGAAACACGGGATGGTGTTACACAAGAAACAACACCCTTGAAAATATATAGTGAAGCTGCAACTTAGACAAAAATAGTTGACATCAAGGATCAAGAAGAAGACATTGTTACACAAGAACCAGTGTTTTCAAAAATATTTGCTGAAGTTGCAACTCAGACGGAGATGGCAGAGGTTGAAGTGGAAGGAAAGGATCTTGTCACACAAGAACCAGCACTCTCGAAATTGATCTTTGATCCAGCAAAATAGACTGAAGCTGAGGAGGTTGAAGAATAAAAAGAAGATGTTGTTACACAAGAACTAGCATCAATTGCTGAGACTGCAATACAGGAATAAGCCACTGCAACACCAATGGAAGATGAAACTGTTACACTGCCAAATCAAAATAAGGAGGCTAGTATAGCAAGGGACAAGGTATAAATACAGCCCCCCCAGGAATTCATTTATCTAGACTCTGATGATGAAAAGGAGGTGAGAGATAGGAGAATTCAACGGTCAGAGAAAAGGATTCTCTAGCTAAATCTTGGGTTGAATAAATGGCATAAATATATTTCTTAGTGCAGAACAAGGATGATTTATCTCCATGAACATAGAAATACCATAAGGGAGTTGAGAGAAAAATGGGCTGAGGAGCTATTCTTCCAGAAAATCCGATGGGAAAATTTTCAAAAAAGGTTGGAAGAATTGAAGAAACTTAAGTCCCTGCAACAAGAAAAAGACCAAATGTATACTCTTTCCCTAGAATTACTGAGCTACAGAGTTCCATCCCCCTCTTACCCTGTCTTTCTTCATGAGCAGACAACTTTATTTAAATTAAGGGCTCTGAAGGAAGGGAGATCATTTGACCTGGCAACAGCTGCCCAATTTTTAGAAACTTTTCTGAAAAGTGATTTTGAGGAGCAACATTTGTTATGTGAATTATATTTACATGATAGGGCGTGTTACATTGACTCTCCCTCCAACCCTTTGCATTGTTTGGGGGATGTTCAGCTAAGGGCATTTGCCTTTTTGTCATCAACCATGTAAAATGGCGAAATGCTTTCCAAACCATCACAAAGAATGAAAAGAATTCTACTCTCTGGATTAGGGATGAACCTCAAGATCCAAAAGAACTCATAGCAAATCATGTTGGATCTCTCAAGGTTCCTGCAATTTCCCAATACTTTGAAATTTTGCAAGAGAAAATCCTCACTACCTGTGTCCCAATGATTTTTAATATGCAATGAGTGCTCTGGAAGGTAGTGAATATAGATGGCTATATTCTTCTTCATCTCTGAGGGAAGGGGATCCATACTGCTTTGAGAATTTCAAGCAAGCCTTGACAAGGGTTCCTGGGTATGTGCAGTGCATGAAAACGTGTGGACCTTGGTGGATTGGATAGAGATTCAGATTTCCCCTCATATGGCTACCTGTGAGTCCTTACAGGAACAACTATGTTTTGACTAAGGAAGAAGAGAAGCTGTGTTGGAAGAAATGGACAGCCTGCTATGGATTTGTGCCTTATGGCGAACCACCATAACCTGCCTACAGTCTCACCAATCTTCACAAATACAACTTGGACTCAGATTTGGACTAGTGGAGGTTGTTGCATGAGGACATGCAATCAGATAGTTGAGGGGGGATGTTGGGCCCAGGAATTGTCCCTTTTTGGCCATACTTATTACACCATTTTTCCCTGATTACATCCCATTTTCACAAGCCATATATATGCCTTTCTTCCAGATCAATCAATTATCTTGACAGGTATAATTCATTATTGCTTTATTTATTGTATGCCTAAGATTGTTAAGATTCTCGATTCTAGCCTTTGATTTATGCTAACTTGTGTGATTTCATTTAGTCAAAGTTCAAAGCATAGGTGTATCAGCTACAAGGCCTTGGGAAAGAATCATATGTGGTGCCAGTTGTTACTCTTCTAAGTCAATTGCTCATATTTTCAAGGGATAGTGCATCTCTCCACATGATGCTGTAATAGGTCGCTGAAACAGAGCATAGCTGCAACAGACAGAAGGATTCCCGATTGGTTGAACCGTTGATACATTGACTACCAATGTAACAACATCCTTCATGATTAACGGTCTCATTCATTATGGATATAACAGTTTAGCTGTAACTCTGCAGCATGAAGATCATAGATCTTCATTGATGCACGAAATTAGTGGATCACGAACTGTATTCCTCATGTATAAATTCGGGAAGGCTCTCAGAGTCTGGGGTTGGATAATTATCATTTTGTACGGACTGTAACAGAGGCTGATATTGTGGATTACCATCTTTTAATGAAGAGCAGAGTTATTTCCATTTATGTGTCTTAATCTGTGGTAGTTCACGGTGTCTCTGTTAGAAGGCCAGGGATCGCCTTCTCACAGAGATTGCTGGGTTAAGTAGGTAGTTAGATTTATTCATTTCCTGTTGTGTGTTGTGGAATTGAATTAGGTGTACTTCTGATAGCTGCAACAGAGAGTTTATGATTGCATTCTTTATTGGTGGTTCATTCTTTGCATTATGAATGGCTGCAACTACGTGGTGTGACAATCGACTGTGTAGGTTAGTTTGATTAATGCATGTGTGTTCAATAGCTGTTACAGCCAAGCTCAGCTCCATTCCTTTCAGTCATTTATGCTTCTTAGGATTTCCAATAGTTATCAATTTATAGTTCAGGCTCATTTCTTAATTCTGGTTGTTGTTTTATCTTTAATTGAATTCAATGATTAGGCAGATTATGGTTGAGTTACAGTAGTTGCTGGATGAATAATTTTGGTAAAGATTGAATATTATAGTTTGATAATTATAGGATTTAACTTCTTTCAAAACTAATCTAGTTCATTTATATTCTTAGATCAATAATTGCTAGGTTGATTTCTGTAGGAAGGTAGCTACACTTTGAATTCCTAGATGTATGAGTTAGATTAGTTTTCTTTATGGAATGAGTTTGGCTGAGCAGATAGGTAGGATTATTATCTCTATTTACTTGATCAACTACTGAAAATGTTTATGCATAGATTGTGCTTATCTCCATCGAAATAAAATACCTCCCTGGGTTTGACAATTTATATTGAGCATCCTGTATGTTAGTTATAATTAATTGGCATATAGGGTGACCAACAAAATCCAAACTTCACCAAGGATTTCCTGATATTCTCTTATACATCATACCATTGTTGGAGTACTATTGCAGAAGAACAGTCAAAATGATGAGCAGCACATAGAATTTTTCAGTAAGGTACTAAGGGATGGAGAATTGAAGTATGATATTATGGAAAAGCATGCCTATGCCTTAATAAATTCCTTAAAGGATTTCAGAGTGTATATCCTCCATTCACATACAGTTGCTCATGTCCCAAATAATGCAGTGAAGAGCATCCTTACCCAACCAAATCCCGAGGGGAAGAGAGCAAAGTGGATTGCTGTGTTTTTGGAATATGATCTTGAGATCAAGCCCACCAAGCTGATAAAGGGACAAGGACTAGCCAAGATGATGACTGAGGCTAATTGTGAATTTTTGCAACTAAATTTATTGGCAAATCATTCAAACCAGCTTGATGCAGGAGTACAGGTAATAGCATAGTTTTCTATGTCCCAATGGTACTCTGACATTGTATATGTATTGCAAAATTTGCAAGCTCCTGCAAGGTTAAGCAAAACCAGAGCTAGGTTTATCAAATTGAAGGCTGCCAAATTCTCCATCTTGAGCCGGTACTTGTACTGGAAAGACCCTAGAGGTGTGTTGTTGAATTGCTTATTGGAGAATGAGGCTTGGCAGACAATGAAAGAATTCCATAAAGGAGATTGTGGAGGGAACCACTCATTGAAAGTAACAGTAAACAAAATTCTGAGAGATGGATTTTATTGGCCTACCATGTTCTCTGATGTCTATAAAGAGACCGTTACATGTCATCAATGTCAGATCTTTGATGGTAAGAGGAAGATGGTTTCACTTCCCCTTAACCCAATTTCAGTGGAAGCACCCTTCCAGCAGTGGGGGTTAGACTTCATTGAGAAGATAAACCCTAACTCTTCTGGTCAACACAGGTGGATTCTAACAACCACATATTATTTTACTAAATGTATTGAGGCCATACCTACAAGGAGGGCAATTGATGTTGTTATCATGTATTTTCTGGAAAATTACATTTTGGCCAGGTTGGGATGCCCCAAGAGGATTGTAACAGATAATGCAGTTTCCTTTAAGTCCAGGAAAATGATAAGTTTCTGTGACAAATACCACATAAACCTTAACCATTCCACTGCCTACTACCCACAAGGAAATGGATTGGCTGAGTCTTCTAACAAGAGCCGAGTAAGGATAATTAAGAAGTTGTTGGAAGAGAACAAAAGAGCTCGGCATACAAAACTGAAATATTCTTTGTGGGATAATAGGATCAGCACTAAGAGGGCAACTGGGATGTCACCATTTCAGTTGGTATATGGGGTTGAATTTGTTTTCCCCACATCTTTAGGGGTACTAGTCATGAAATTGTTGCAGGGGCAAGAGGAAGAACCAAATCATGTGTAGAGGAGGGTGAATCAGATAATTGAATTAAATGAGTTGAGGGATAAAGCATACGATAGAGTGCAAGTGCACCAGGAGAAAATGAAGAACACCTTTGACAGAAAGATTAAAGAAGAGTAGTTTCAGATTGATGATTTGGTCCTAAAGTGGGATGCTCCCAGAGAAGACAAGCATGGTAAATTTGACCATATGTGGGTAGGTCCCAATATCATCGCAATAAACAGAGGTGTTAATTCATTCATTCTAGAGCATCAAGATGGGTCTCCTGTAACACCCCCATATTTTAAACCCTATTGTTATTATTTTTGTAAACATAATTGTAAATGTTTCTGGTGAGAAGCTCAAGGAAAAGGCCCCACCAGTAACCGTTATATGAAATGGTATCTATTTCTTAAAGTTGTAGACCAAGGGCATTGGAAGTTGTAATACAACTACACGGTGAGCCAATGAAATGCACTAGGGGCGAGATGTCTACGACAACCTATGACACCTTGGTACCCATAAGTACTTGGGGTAAAAGGAACTAGTAATGACCCTCATTAAAACGCAAATTTCTAAGAATGCCCACCTAAGGAAAGTCAAATATAAACTAAACAATTAGTTCGATCTTATATATATATGTGTCAAACATAGATATAAGAAAGGGTTAATGAGAATAATACTTATAAAGTAATTATTTATATATATAAGATGAAATGAAGGAATTATTAAGAGTAATACTAATAATGTATCTATTTATATATCTATGTTATTAGGAAAAGAAAGATACTCTTTGAATAGAATAAATTCTAAAAAGATCCTCATCATAGTGATTATAGAAATATACCTCTAAACACAAATGTGTTATAATGAGGGGCAACTTTTATAGATAATTATGTATATATAAATACATATATAAACATAATCTTCATTTATAGTACAAATTATGATATGCACATAAATTATTATGCAAAGTTTTGGATAAGAAAATATATTTTAATGAACCTATAAATATTACACCAATATTTTGCATTTCTATATAATATAACTATTACATGGCAAAAACATTATAAAAAAAAGCATAATACATTATGATTACCATCATTATATCAAATACAAACGTTTTATTTCCCCAACATTATAAAGTATGAATAAACAATGAAGGAGTATAGCCTTTAAGTGGGAGGACTATATTTAGAAATAGATGTAATAATCGACCTTTAAGTTTATAGCAAACCATTTCATCTCGATCATTAAAGGAGGGGACACGGACAATTTTTATGGGCTTTGTTGTCGGCCTCTCCACATATATCAGCGAGTCACCCTAAAAGCTAATTTCCGGTAACTACCACTTGGTTTAGTGTCACTCTAAACTTCTTCACTTTTGACCTCCACTTGGCGAAAGGAGAAATTCTTGGGAAGTGTCTCAGAGGTGAAGGATAGCACCAATCCTTCTTGTTTCCTATTGACGCAGATCGGGAAAATCTGTTGGGGAATGGCAGTAGGATAAACGTTTTCCATCATAGATATTTAGTTAAAGTCTCGATATTTATCTCAGTAACCTTATTTAAATGCATCCCTTGATGTAAAGCTAATTAGTTAATAAGGAATTCACTTAAGTACTTAATGGATAAAAGAATAGAGTTTGATAATATTTTGATCTAGGTTTGAAGGTTTAAAAGAAACTAGTTGAAGTTATTAATCTTTGTTTAAGTTTTTAATAATTGTATATTTATAAAATACCTTAGATGAGAACTTCTTTGAGAAAATAGAACTTGCAACATTTGGGTTGCTTTGAGAATAAGAACTTGCAACATTCTTGTTGTGGAAAATTGTATCCTCCTTTGAAACATTAATACAAACACCATCCTTTGTGGACGTAGCCCAAGATACGGGTGAACCATGTGAAAAGTGGCCTCTCTCTCGTATGTCTTTTATATGTGGTTTTTGATGGTCTCCCTTTGTTGTGCCTCTTGTTATATTTTCTTGATATGGCATTTCGGTATTATTCAATTAGGATGCTTTGATTATGTTTATTTTTGTTGGTTCATACATATGGTAAGAGTTGCTTAGTTGTTTATATGCATATTGCTCGTATGTGTACCTGGTATCTAAGTTAATGTATAAATTGTTATCCTTGTGTTTATTCCTTGGTGTGAATTACTTATAAAATATATGCATGCTTATTAAAATGAATTAAGGCTTTATAGATATTAATTGCATGTTATATGCTCAAATAGGTTAAACATAGTCATACTAAGGGTATATTACCTCATGAAAATGTAAGTTCTCAGTTGGACAAAGTCAAGGAAATTAATGAATGTTCCTCATCGAAGAAGTTGGAAAATAAGTTTGTATAATTAAATGAATGGTACTATTTTGGAGACCTTTGAGTATTTAGAAAATAGTCTAACTTATCATAACAAGCTATGTACGTATATTTTTACTATCATACAACTAATCTGTTATTAAATATGGTGAATTTGTCACTAATATACTTCCGCGACAATTAAAATTAGCATTTATTACTATATGGAAAAATTTTAAATTTTTATGAAATTTTGGGTTCGTGACATCTCCACTGACAGGAGGTCCAGTGAATGGGAGATTTTTGAAGCCTTATCTGTCCTAAAGATGACAAGTGACCCTTGTATCATAATTTGTATATATTTTGGATATGTTGTTTTTCATTTACAGTTTGTATGGATGGTGAACCAAGAGGTTTGAAGCCCGAGGAGAAGGCCCTAAGATCTGGAGGCAAGCCATTCATTTTGCTTTTATTTTTATAAGCATAAAAAGGAAAAGCAGAGCTCTAAGCTTTGAAATACAGCCCAATGGATCAGGCACTGGTCTGCGGGGTTCTTTGCTACCTCACAGGGAGGATAGCATCCCCAATAGGAGCCAGTTGTTAGCACCATTTTTGTTTTTGAGATTGGGAGGGTTCGGATCCGTGGAAATAGTAAAGGAGACCTCAGCTCTTAATCCACATGGCCCAAAGGGTCGAAAATCAAAGCTCTGCATGGTTATGCCTAAGTTTACAAAGGGAAATGATCGATAAACCTAAGTCTTAACATTACCAACAGAGGTGAAATGCAAAAAAAATGTGCCCGCAGTAGATGATAGCACCTATGAACGGCATAGATCTGGATCGGTGGAGATATATGGTCGTGAGTGCCCTTTACAAAAGGAGTTGGAGGCGTATTATGTAAAGGCGGAATGGGCTAGCCAACGAGCATTTTAGAAACCCGATCAACGGTCGACGGTGCAGATCTACAATTAGGAAGGACTTTGTTGATGTGACATGCATGGAGAAAATAAATTTTCGGATCCGCAAACTTTTGGTAGAGGCTACAAGTTTGGACAAGGCAGATCTGGCGGGAAAGCAAATCAATGGCAGAGAGGGACTTCTCGGTTTGAACAAGCGCGTAGCATTGATAGACCCCAGATTCACAAACTATGGTAGGGGCCACTTTGTTGGACGGTCAATATGTACATGAGATCCAGATCAATGGTCCACGTCCACCGCGCAAATATCAGCTACAGGTAAGGCAGCGTGAGGCAGTATTCGGAGCCACAAAGGATTATGGGGTCAAAAGGGGGGCAAAGATCCACGGCCCAGAATAGATCCTGAAAATGGGCGGCTGAGGAAGCTTCCTTGCTGCAGAAGATGCATGGATGATATTAAAGGATAAATAATATAAAAAGATCGCCTACACGAAGATCCGGATCCCATTTGTCCTATTTGTATTGGAAAACGACAGGAAAAAACTGTGCAAAAATGGACAAGTCAACCAGGTGCCCAAGCCATATGTCGATCAACCAGGTAGGTTCTCTTATCCATACTAAACTATTTAATGGCTGAATTAAGTGAAAGAGAGCCCCCAGGTTTTGAACTTCAAAATATAGAGGCACTGATAGTAGATAGAGATGCCGAGGTCTACGACACTATGATGACCCATGAACCCATTGAGACTGTGAAAAACAAGCTGAAGCTGGTTAAAGAGTGAGGTATAGACGTGCACAAAGTCAATCAGTCCTTTTTTCATCTGTTTATAGTCGACCAAACCCCAGGTTTTCCTGAATTTGTTGAATGGTGCACCTCCAACTACTCTTGCACCGAGAGGACGATTATGGATGCATCCAACTCCAAAATCCTTTATCAAATCAATCCCCAAACCATTAGAAAGGTCCTGTCAATCCCAGACGAGTTTTTCCAGAGAGATAAAGGGTACAAAGAGGAATCCCTAATCCAGTTTTTCAGACAATCCCCTATTGAATTAAAACAGAATTTCTACAAGTCCTGCCTGAATCCTACTACCACATTACAAGAGAAATGTTTTCCCAGCTGAGGCCAGACTATTCACTGAAGAGTCCAAAGGTGTTATCACCACGATGAGCCAATTCCTAGGTTTAGACTCTGATATTTATGTCACAGAATCTTTAATGAGTTTGCTTTTTTCCTAGGAACTTGCCCCCTGGAATCAGATGACCCAATTCAGTCTACCCAATGTGCATGCCTTAGGTTTGATGAGGTTTTCACTAACAGTATACACTCTCAGCTGGTGGATTTCCAGATAACAAGGACTTTCAGATTTCAGTCCCACTTACTAAAAATGTTCCTGACATTCAATGAGGAAAAATTGCAAATGCCTGAGGTGCTACTTACTCAAGTGATGTACACTGATTCTACCAGATTCCATAATGAGCTCATGTCTGAGATTTATAATGTCATATTTCAAAAGAAGCTACCAAGAGTATTGACAGAGATCAAGAATTGCTACAACCTTCTCCTGAGAAGAGGGTAGGAGACTGTTTTCTCTCAGAGCGCAGCACAACCATCAAGGTTTATGGGGTTTCTCATGCACCTTATGTGCTGCTAGCTTTCCTTACCCCTAGATTGTTTACATTGGAATTCATCAGATAGAAATTGAAGGTGGAAGTTGAGCACTTTCTGGATCATAGAAAGGCCTCAGATATTCATTTCCATGGGTTATAGGCCCCTTCGTTGTCAAAGGTAAGGCTGCCCTTCCAGCCGTCGAATGCAAGATAAGGGAGATGGGGTTTGAAACATAGTCAACCTTTAATTACGATCCCCACCATATCATTTCCAATAGGAGAAAGGAAAGCAATGGGAAAGGTTTTATGCATTTTGAAATTGCAGGCATGGCAGAGACTGCCAATTTGTTAGAATGTCCTAGAAGAAGCCAGATGGAGATAGACACACCTGAGAGCTCCTCCCTTTTGACACAAGGAAACACATCTCTAGTGCCTAGATATTCTATCCCGGTCCCATCAATTTCAGTAGTTGTTCCCTTGGCCACCAACTCAGAAAAATCCAGCAAGGTGGATGACATTGACCCTATGGACATAGAGGAAGAAGCTGAAAGGGCCCCAAAAAGGCAGAAAGCTAAGGAGTCTGAGCAGCAGCTAGTACCTGTGGTGACTGAAAAAGGCAAGAAGAAAAAAGGGTATAACCTGCCAGCATTTGAGATCAAGGAGTATGTGTTTAACCTAGCAGCCACTGAGCCTGCTGCCTTAAGCAATACTAGAGCTGAGTTGATAGATGAATACAAAGTGGACTCAGAGGCAGCCTCAGAGGAGTCAAAATTATATACAGAGGTAAGGCATATTTCAAGCAAGGAAGTGTCTCTAGTGACTAGCAGGAGCCTTACTCAGAACACCTTGGGTTTGGCCTTGGCCACCAAGAGCAAGGCCACTGAGCTAAGGATGAATTTAGAGGACATCCCTGTGCAAGATGTAATAAACTTGCACAAAGAAACCGGGGATGTTATTTATACTAAACTATTGAGGGAAGACTTAGAGATATCAAAGTTGCAAGTCAGTAAGAGTAATGTTTCCAGCCAGCTCATGCAGGAAAAGGTTGAGAACAAAGCTCATAAGGCACAAATCAAGAAATGGCAGGGTGAGAGTGGCCACTGAGGGCTAGGTAGACAAAAGATCCAGCATTCAAATCCTACTCAACGAGAAAGATAACAACATCCAATCACTGAAAAAAGAAGTTAAAAATCCCCTCTACCTGGTTAGTGGAAGTCTTTGAGCTAACAGAGTTGGAGGAAAAGAGAGAAAAGTTGCAGACTAACTTGACAGACTACACAACTAAGCTATTGAAGCTTAAAGAGAAGGAAAAGAAATGGCAGGTAGACATGAATTTGGTGGTAAGCAGTGAGAAAACTTTGAAGTCCAGAACTGAGGAGCTTGAGAAGAGGATGCAGGAGAAAGAATAGGAAATAGAAAGCATGGCCACACCCTCCATAGAGGCTGATGATTTCTCCATTGTGGGGGCTATGGCCCAAGAAAGTTTGAAAGACATGGAATTAGAAAGGTTAAAAAAGTAGAATGGGAATCTAAAAACCCTGATGGCTAACGCAGAGAAAGAGAAGGAGGCTTGAGAAACCAAGTACTAGGAGTTGCAAGGTAAATATGAGGAGTTAACAGGACAAGCTACAGGGCAGACTTCTTTGCATGAGGCCAAGCAGGTCATTTGGAATGGTATTATTGAAGAATTAGAAAAATTGAGGCCCTTCCTTGATTTTATCCTGGACAAGGAAGTTGTGATCAAGTTAGCCAAGAATAGTGTGACAGCAACCAATGAAAAATTGAATAAAAAACCTGTAGAGCATGCTGGGAATGCAATTGAATTCTGCTACGAACATAATAGTAGATTAATAATAAACATAATTAATTGTACTTAAAGAGAGGGAAATGCTATGAATATAAATGGCATATTAAATAAATAATAATTGTAATCATTACGTAGTTCATTATTAATGTGAAGGGACGTAACCCTTCACTACGAGTGCTCAAGCCATATATAAGGTGAGCTATGTTGTAATATTAAATAATCTTCTTATCTATTCAAATATCAATATATATTTTCCTATTAATGGCTTATCTAATATTCCAGGTGTTCTGGTAATATTTATTGTGTGAACGAATAAATATTCGCTTCAAATTCTTGAATGGATTGTCTGAGGAGGAGGTTAAGACAACTGGCATAAAAGACAGGGTTTCCATCATCATCGGAGCCAAAAGAGTGATGCATAAGCATCAACAAGTAAAATCTATCCAGGCTAAAATCGATGTCATGGTACAGCAGGTCAAGTATTTTAGAGACATGTTTGACCCTTTGTTCAAGAAAGGATTACCTCTCTTTTGGGAGGAGGATGGAACAATGCTCACACATGAAGAATATCAAAACAGGTTGGCAGGGTGTAAAATGGATTACACAAATTTTGCAGGTATGAGTCAATTTCTATCAAGGGAGACAGTGGTGGAGAAAATGGATAAGAATTTTGAATTAGGCATGATGTTCAAGGAGGCTAGTGCACATATTTGGAGCTACTCTTATAAGGATCACACAGAGATCCGAGTCTTATTGAAAGAGGTGGCCACCTCAGAGCTGCCAGCTACCAATCTATGGAAGCTCGTTGAGAAGTATGGGAAGGAAAAGCTGGTATTGCACTCTTGAAGATTCGGTGGTCATGGAATGGCAGCATGGAGAAAATATTTACTAGGACATTTTGTTCATTTCACTAGAGTCTGTTGTCATGCTATAAAGCTACTTTGTAAAATTGTAAAGGGAAATTAAGCCTGTTTTTACTAGCTCTATTGTTTTGTTATAACTAATTTTCTATAGTGGCGAACCTATTTGAATATGTGTCACTTATATTGTAACAAATTTCTGTTGAGACAGCTTGAGCCTGAGGGTTAAGAACATCTACATAATCAATGTAATAGGAGAGAAAAGGGTTGGAAATTTCTGAGACCCGAGAGGATTTTTTTGTTAAGCATTTTGAGACACATTTAATAAAGTATGGCAGAGACGAGCAAGTGATTTTACCAGAGATTCCTGTGTTATTTTGTCTTACAGTCTGTATACTCTTTTTCTCATGTGAATGTTTCCCTCATTGTTTAAGTCATGTTGTTATTCTTTTTCATGCTTGGGTAAGTGAGTATTGGGACCGAATTCATAAATGTTATGCTCTGTCTCTTTCATTCTAAGGATCCACAAATATTTTATGCTAAAGTCGATACATAATTCATCTTAAGTTGCTCTGTGTTGATGGTTTGTTCATATTTTCTTCTTTGTCACCAAACAAAAGCTCTTTGAATGTGAGCAGGTAGCTATCCTGCCTCTGTGAGGATTTCTTTTGCAAACCACTATCACTTTAATCATTTTTGTAATCTAACTCCATTGCCCAAGGAATGTCTACATTATTTTCAACCAAACAATAATTCTATCTCAGTTTTATACATATATCTGGCCTTGTTAAACCAAATTTTTGATAGATCCCTCTCTGGAGAGGAAGAAGCGAGCTTACCTTTCCTAAAGTGGTTCTATGGTTACCCCAACTTGGATTTTCTGCAACCTTAAGGTCCAATTTGGGTGCTAACAACAAGCACCATTATTTCCCAAGCCTATACTTTTTCCCCTTCTTGATCTTCTTTTGTCTAGCACAACTATAGAGGAATCCTTGACTCCATGGCCATTGTTGAAGTATTTGGGGCACATGTACCATGCATATAAACCCAAGTCCTGTAAACATAATATTTCGCATGCACTTGGGATATGGTGGGATTTTGATATTTACAAAAACAATGATGGTTTTTGGGGCCCAAGCCATGGTACTGTAGGGTTGAAAAATCGGGTATAACACCACAACAATTGCCTCTATGGATCATGGACCATGCTTAGTACCCCATACCACCACATAACTAGCCTTACATAGGGAATATTCATTCTACAAGTGATATCACCATTTTTAGAATTGGTGCATCAAAGATGGTTCTTGGGGACCAATGACCATGTAATATTGGTTGATCATCAAAACGCACTAAGGTCTAGGACATGACCTTTGTCCATTGGATATCATGGCCTAAACCATGGTCTAGGGCCAAAATATATTACCTTAAGCCATATATCCTTTATCTATGGGGCTCATGTTTAATGCATCAATTATGTGATTTTGGTGTGTCACTTATGTACGTGAATTAGGTGCATCTATTATGTGCATGAGTTTGGTGTGGGTGTTTGATGATCTTAATTATTAGCATCTTCATCATTTCTTCTTCTCTCTAATTTTACATCAATATTTTAAGCACCAATGTTATGATGGGTTTGTTTGCAACGTCGATCATGTGGATGTATAGAATTTTTGTTGATGACCAATATGATCAAGTTTAGGTTATGCAAGTACAATTTAATTTATCATTGACTTTTACAAATTAGTCTTATGAGTGTTCTAAATGTTGATAACATATGCATACAACACCAAAATATTTTCCACTATGAAAGTTAGTTTTTTGGATTGTGAATTAAGGTGGACATGGTTACTAATTAGGGGGTTTGGGTTAGTCATGGGTTTTGGGTTGAGGATTAGGTGCCAAGTTAGGGTTATGGAATTAGTGATTTATTAGTGGGATGGCTCAGGTAAGTATTTAGTGGGTTAGGGGTTTTGGTGTTAATGTTTTGGTGCATTAGGTGCTCTTTGAAAACAAGTTGTCATTGTTATATATGTGATAGTAACATCCCCTAACTATAGGGTACACGATTCACATATAAATCATCGCCCCAATAGGTTCATAATTTAAACAAATTCATGAATAGGTGCATGAATAATAAACACAATTGAATTAACAACTACATTCACAAACATAGCATGCCTCAATAGCCTATTCATAACCAAGAATAAAATCTAATTTTTCACATTCATAAGCATAAAACAATACTTATTTGTTAAATGAAGAGATCCAAGCAACTAGTTGTGTAAGGGGCACATTCTACTCAACCATAGCTATCAAATATTGATACTAGTACTCCCAAGCTATGCTATGAATCCATTAGGGCAAAGGAAACGACCACATGCTGCAATATCTCCTCATCCCAAACCGTTTGTTCTCATTCCAGAGCACTATAGGAATCTCACTCATGCATCACAACCATGACACTCTCTTTCGCTACCCCAAACAACACAAAGAAGGTATTTTCCTTCACTACTCTATAATTACCTCAAGAAATATGACCCTTATATTTATTTTAGTATGTTTAGTAAGAGTCCAATCTATAGTATTCCTTAGAGAAATCCATATAGAATTAAAAACAGGTCTTCTCAAGCATTTGGTGAGCAAAAAATAACAGTAGGTAAAATGGTCCATATCCTTCCTATCCTCTAGGTTCACTTGCAACCATCATATTCACTCTAACACCTGCAAATTCCTCTTTGCAATGCTTGTTTATGGCTAGTTTTCCCAAATCTGGTCATTGGTGATGGATCCAACAACAAGAAGCTATGTAGAGCTTCACCTATACATTCCAAATGCATAACTCCTTGTTGCACCATTGATCCGGATTTTATGAGCAGAACGAAATGAATACAGATTATTATCAGATGCTTAACACAAAATAACAGAGATACAGTAAAACTGGTTTTCTATTCAATAAGGAAATAAGCTAGAACTGTAAAATGCAGCGGAAAACAAGCTTGCTGGAATGGTGGCGGCTTATCTCTGAGAAGAGATGTGACGGCTGCTCTCATTTCGCAAGAAGATGGTTACAATGAGGCTCTCAAGGCCCTTTTACAATAAACAGGAATGTCAAAAACCCTAGACATCCAAAAACCTAACCCTAGGAGATGAAGCGCCAAAAGTCATGTGGGCCCCGTTTGGGTAAGTTAGTACATCAACTTCCCGGGGTCGTAACTTTTGCATACGATCTCCATTTGGGGCGCTCGGTAGCCCGTTGGAAAGGTCTATCCGAGATTTACAACTTTCGAATGGGGCCAAATGAATGCAAGAGGCAACCATTTGGCCCCCCAAATTGCCAAAAAAGGTCGTTTAGGGCCTCAAAATGGCCCCGGAAATTCAGGACCCGAAAAACTGCTAAAAATAGTACAATACCAAAACTGCCATAAAACTGTTTTGAGCCAGTTGGAAAGGTGGGTGGCCACCAATATCCACCTGGATCAATCCTCCCTCCTTAGGAAGCAATGGTCTCCATTGCGTTGAGTTCCCCCATCAGATGAGGAAATTTCTGCTGAATTTGGCCTTGGGTGAGCCACTTGCCTTGGTGCAGGAGCTGCCCTGCTTTGACAACTCGATAAAGCTGGATCCTTTGATGTCGAGTGCCCTTGATCTGTGTGTCTGCAATATGATCACTGGATGCTTGTTGTAGGCAGTCAGGGTTGAGCTCTGTTGGTGTCAACTTCTCTGCTATCTCTGAGGTGTCTAATAGTGGTGGGAAATATGGCCGAAGGAGAGCCATGTTGAAGACTGGATGCAGACCCAGGAAGGGGGGAATGTTGAGCTCAAAAGCATTGTCACCCATCGCCTTGGTGATGGTGTACGGCCCATAACGGAGTGGGCGAAGCTTTCGATGGGGCCCTGTAAGGCGTTCTTTCTGCAAATGCAACCAAACTTTGTCGCCCACCTGAAACTTATGTGGCACCCGATGTTGATCATGGCGCTGCTTGTACTTGGCATTAGACTTCTATAGAATATCCTGAACCTGTTGGCGGATATGCTGGATCCGTTCAATGAACCGGGCGGCTTTGTCAGCTTCTGGGGACGAGTCGGCCGAGGTGGTCGCAAGGGGAAGTGCAACATCCATGGGGACCAATGGTTGGAATCCCAACCCCACCTGAAAGGGGCTGTGGCCAGTGGAGCTATGCAAGGCTCGGTTGTAGCTATGTTGGACATAGGGGAGACTCTCATCCCATGTGCGAGGGTGTGTTGAATTGTACATGCGCAGGATATGTACGACCATCCGGTTGACGACCTCCGTTTGTCCATCGGTCTGGGGGTGGAAGGCAGTGGATTTGGTGAGCTTGGCATCCAGCAGTGACCAGAGGCTTGACCAGAATGAGCTGAGGAACCGACTGTCACGGTCTGAGATAATGGTCTGTGGGATCCCAAAATGTACCCATACTCGTTCAAATAAGAGCTTGGCAGTGGCTTCTGCTGTGATGTTCTTCTTGCAAGCGGCTAGAATCGCCATCTTGGAAAAGCGATCAACAACCACGAAAACACAGTCGTTTCCCCTCTTGGTGGACGGGAGGCCCGACATGTAGTCCATTGAGATGGATTCCCACGGCCTGTCAGGAGTAGGCAGAGGGGTGTATAGGCCCTGTTTCTTAGTGGTCGGTTTGGCAATAGCGCAAGCGGTGCAGGACCTGATATACTTGCCGACATCCTGTCGAAGTTTCGGCCAGTAGAAATGTTTCTGCAACACTGCCACTGTCTTTTCGACGCCAAAGTGTCCTGCCACCCGACTATAGTGAGCTTCCCAAATCAGCTTCGCACGCTCGCTTGATGGAACGCAGAGATGGCCCAGATGACACAACAACCCGTCCCGAAGATGGAAATTAGCAACCACTGAGTTGGTGCCCAACATTTGATAGGTGGTGGAGAAGTCAGGGTCTGTCTCGTAGAGGTGAGGCCATCCGGAGGTCTCGTGGCCACAAGAGTCTAGCACCGTGGTAAGTGCCGCGACTGGAGGTCGACTGAGGCAGTCAGCAACTCGGTTGGTACTCCCTGTTTTATATTTGATGTTGAGGTGGAACTGCTGTAAATATGTTGACCACTTCTGATGGCGGTCATTCTGCAACTTTCCTTGGGTCTGCATGAACTGTAGTGGCTTGTGATCAGTGTGGATGACTGTCTCCTTCCCAAGAATGTAATGTCTCCACTGGCGGCAGGCTTGTACAATGGAGTACATTTCTTTGTCATAGGTAGGGTACTTGCGGACAGCATCTGATAGTGTCTCACTATGATATGCCACGGGGTGGCCATGTTGAGTGAGAACGGCACCCACAGCATAATCTGAAGCATCTATCTCGATCTCAAAGGGATGTTGCAGGTTCGGTAATGAGAGTACTGGCGATGAGCACAAACGCTTCTTCAAGTCATCGAAGGCTTGTTGTTGGGACAGGCCCCACACAAATTTTGCCTTACCACCACCCCTGGTCACTTGGCTGAGGGCCCATGCAATATGAGAGAATCCCAGCATGAACCGGCGATAGAAATTGGCGAGGCCCAAGAAGCTTCGAAGTTCAGTGAGGGTGGTTGGGGCTGGCCAGTCACGGATGACCTGGATCTTGGCTGGATCCACATGCACACCATGTCGATCAACGATGTAGCCTAAGTAATGGACCCTGTCCATGCCGAAGGAGCATTTTTCCAAGTTTGCATATAGTTTGTGCTTCCGCAGGGTGTGCAGAACCTGCTGAATATGCTGCAAGTGTTCCTCCCAAGTCTTGCTGTAGATGAGGATGTTATCCAGATACACCACTACAAAATTGTTGGTGAAAGGTCGTAGGATATCGTCCATCATCCTCATAAAAGTTGCTGGAGCATTTGTCAAACCAAAAGGCATGACCAGCCATTCAAAAAGACCTTCTTTTGACTTGAAGGCAGTCTTCCATACATCTGTCTGTTCTATTGGGACCTGGTGATAGCCCGACTTCAAATCAATCTTACTGAAGTATTTGGCCCCCGTGAGCTGATCAAGGAGGTCCTCGATTCGGGGAATCGGGTACCGGTTACGGACTGTGATTTTATTCAGGGCCCGGTAATCAATGCAGAGTCGCCAGGTCCCATCTTTCTTTTGCACCAGCACGATTGGGCTCCCACAAGGTGATGAACTGGGACGGATGTGCCCCTTGTGGAGCAATTCTTGGATCTGCCTCTTGATCTCCTCGTTTTCCAACAGAGAGCGGCGATAGACTGGCCCATTGGGTAGCGGTGTGCCTGGGGTCAGATCGATGGGATGCTTGACCTGGCAGTGCAGAGGTACCCCCGTCAGAGAGGAGAAGATATCTGAGTATCCTTCCACCACCTTATCCACTTGCTTCTGTTGTGTGGATAGATCGGTCGCGGAGGCCCGGGATGTGGCTGCGATCTTTCTTTCACTCTGAGAGCGAATCACGAAGAAGACAAATTTCCCGGTCTGAGAGATGACCTTCCTGCATTGCTTGGCAGAGATCAAGGAAATAGCACTAGGAGGGACTGCCTCGGGTATCCTGTACAATTTCCTGTTCAAAGAAATAATAACACTACGAGGCCTAGACTCATATACAGCATGACGTTTCCATAAATAAGGTTGGCCCAAAAGAACATCTGAAACTTCGAGAGGAGCAACATCACACAATACCTCGTCCTTGAAGGGCTTGATGCCGTATGGCAGTCGGCACTGTTGGCTGACGCGGAGATCGCTTCCTTTGCGGAGCCATCCAATGGTGTAGGGTTGTGGGTGCGGCGTTGTCGGCAGGGCCAGGCGCTTGACGACCTCTGTTGAGATGAGATTCTTCTGGCTACCGCTATCAACGATGAAATGCAGCGGGGTGCCTTTTACCCACATCTGTGAATGGAAGAGGCGTTCTCCTTCTTCTGGCTCGTTTGGTTCATCAGGCTGGAGCTTGGTGGTGGCAACAGTGGCACTGGGTTCTGCGTCAATGATCCGTCTTCCCCTTTCTGGTTCGGACTCAGAGTCAGAACCCGCATCTGATTCAGATGCTTTCACTTCGGCCACCAACGACTGCTTTGAGCGGCAATCAGCAGTGTTATGCCAAGGGCTCTTATGGAAGTCGCACCACTTCCCGGTATCTTTCTTTGTTTTTCCGGTGTCCTTCTTTGCTTGCGGCTTGGACTGGTTGTCCTGATGCTGTCCATCTTTGCTCTGTCCTTTATTCTGTGGGTTGGGGCTGCCCTTTCCTGTCTTTTGCTGTGAAGGGTTCCCAGGCCCAAATTGCCGTGTCTTTTGTTTGAGCTTCTGCTCGATTTTGACAGCATATCGGTAGGCCGCGCCCAAGGAAGAGATGTCCAGAAATTCCATTTCGGTCTGGATGTATCTATGCAAACCACCGCGATTCTTGAGCACCAGATGTCGCTCTGAATCTTTGATACCCAGCTTGGTGCGCAAGGTATGGAAGATATTTGTGAACTCTGGCACTGCTTGGTCTCTTTCTTGTCGCAGTGTGGTCCATTTGGTATACAAATCGTCATAACTTCCAACAGGGTAGTATTGTTCCTTAATAGCATCCCTGAAGGATTCCCAGGTGGCCGTGACTGAAAATAATGAGGCTTCTTCTGTGTCCTTTTGCTCGCAGAATGTTTCCCACCAATCTTTGACATGGGGAACGGCTTTGAGGAGCGCAAAAGTAATCTTTTCTTTATTCGAAAAGTTATGGACAGAAAAATACCCTTCTAGTAGATTCAACCACCTATCTACAGCATCTGCGTCTATTTGTCCTTCAAATATAGGGATATCAAAGTTGATTTGTACCTTGAAGGGGGCGGCGCCTCCGCTCGAGGAAGATGTGTCGCTTGTTGGTAGTCGCCGAAGGATTTGCGCGAAATTATCCATCATCTCGTTCCTCTGCTGCGTGAGGGCTTCCTCAAGCAACATTTTGATAGGATCTCCTGTCCCGTCATCTTTCTTTTCTCCTGCCATGAGAGGTCGCTTGGGCGTGTGAGAGCTTTTGTCCTCAAGAGAAACAAGCTCGAGGCCCAATTCTTTGTACCCTGACCTCGTTGGGGACATGCATTAAGACGACAAGGAGCAGACCGCTCTGATACCACTGATCCGGATTTTATGAGCAGAACGAAATGACTACAGATTATTATCAGATGCTTAACACAAAATAACAGAGATACAGTAAAACTGGTTTTCTATTCAATAAGGAAATAAGCTAGAACTGTAAAATGCAGCGGAAAACAAGCTTGTTGGAATGGTGGCGGCTTATCTCTGAGAAGAGATGTGACGGCTGCTCTCATTTCGCAAGAAGATGGTTACAATGAGGCTCTCAAGGCCTTTTTACAATAAACAGGAATGTCAAAAACCCTAGACATCCAAAAACCTAACCCTAGGAGATGAAGCGCCAAAAGTCATGTGGGCCCCGTTTGGGTAAGTTAGTACATCAACTTCCCGGGGTCGTAACTTTTGCATACGATCTCCGTTTGGGGCGCTCGGTAGCCCGTTGGAAAGGTCTATACGAGATTTACAACTTTCGACTGGGGCCAAATGAATGCCAGAGGAAACCATTTGGCCCCCCAAATTGCCAAAAAAGGTCGTTTAGGGCCTCAAAATGGCCCCGGAAGTTCACGACCCGAAAAACTGCTAAAAATAGTACAATACCAAAACTGCCATAAAACTGTTTTGAGCCAGTTGGAAAGGTGGGTGGCCACCAATATCCACCTGGATCAACCATTCAAATTTCTAGTTGTTTCATAGTATGGTAATGGTTATGGAAATCGAATGAACAACAAGCGGAAAAATATCCTACTCCCCAATCTACCGTCCCCCAAAAATCTACCTACAAGAATATGGATGATAGCCTCCAAAGGAGGTGATAGGATGGTGAAAAAGAAAACTATATGTTGAAGTACTCTTACACTTTGAGCATGGATGACCATATGCCTAAGTACTCTTACACTTTGTCATAAAAGTATATTCATCCCATGCTTCCACAATTACATGAGAAGAATTTTCCCATCAACCTCACACAACATTCAATACTTGGATTTAATAAGTCAAAATAGGTAAATCTCTCATTTAAGGCACATGGAAGCAAAAGGATAAGTTATAAGGTTGACACTTGGGAAACATGGGATTAACTATCCCATAGGTCACCCCTTTCCTCTTCCACTCTTGTGGAATCATAGCCCCTCTTTAGTGCTCCTTACACAACCAACTTGGACCATTTTATTATATTTCAGTATAATATTTGCATAGCTTCACATCACTATGATAAGACTACCACATAGTCCAATAAATGGATACTTGCATAATACATGCATAGCCACTCACTAGTCAGAACTTGGCCTCAAGCTCCGCACTAGGAATCCATACTAGCACATCTACATCATTTAAATCATTTGAGTCAATAGACTACAAGGGTCAAACTAGGCCCATTGCAATGATGTTATAGGGTATTTTGCTACCATGGAGAATCCTCATGTTAGGATTTTATCATTCCACATCAATACTAGTCTTCTAAATCATGTGCATGTATTATCATTAACACCTTGTGTGTGTGTGTGTGTGTGTGTTATAAATGATCCTAGATACATAAGGATTGTAGGACAAGTAAGGGGTGAAAGTCCCCAATTAGTTAAGTGTTATAGTGTTAAGGTCTTTCTAAGGGTTCGGGGTTAAGCATGCTTAATTGGTTAGGGCTCAAGGATGGCCTATTACAAGTTAGGGATCAAGGTCAGCTGATTACGAGTTAACAAGGTATGGAAACCATTTTATGTATTTTCTTACAAGGGATGGTTCTTATGACTGAATACATGGTATATGGTTAAGTTCCAAAGCTTGAGGTCATAACATTCACCTTTGAAGTTCATGGCCCATGCATGGTTCCCAAGTCCATCACATAAGCTTTATAGAAATATTTGTTTGCTTTTCAAGGGAAATGGTCGCAATATTTAGATGTAAAACACCATGGATGGTTTTTTAAATCTAGGCCATGGTTTGGGATTAACTTATAGGGCTTAATTTCATGTATTTTCCTCTAGGTCAAATGAGTCATTTGTTGTGCCCCAAATAACCACAAATGCACTACATAGGATATCTTTAGCATATCGGTGAGAATTACCATTTTGAGGATAGTTTGTACTATCTATTCCATGGTCTAGGTGTGAAAGGAAATAAATTAGGCCAAAACATATTTCTATGGGGATCCCATGCCATTTTCATCACTTAGGGAAATCACACATGCCCATAATATATAATCTTTGGAATATGAGTTTGATATAGTGGTTATTTCAAGGGTTGAAAGTCTCAATATGTTTCTTAGGTATAAGGGTATATTTTGGGGCAAAAACCCATGTTCTAAGTCCATAGACCCTATCTCTAACTAGGACTTACATGTTGTGTATGGATGCTAAAGCCACCACATAAGCCATGTAGTCTTTGGCATGTGTGTGAAATGTCATTACATATTTGAAGGTTTGGTACAGCAAGGGTGGTTGTCACAACCCAAGTCATGTTCTAAGGTAAATATACAAATATTTAGGCCATAACATGGGGATTTGTGGTTATACATAGGCTATCCATGAGTCCCTAACCTATATTTTCCATATGGTGGCCATTTTGAGTTTTGCCACATTATAAATGTTTCTTGGTGACTAATAAATGATTTGATACCAAAATACATGTTGTTGGTATATAACATTTATCTATGGGGCTCGTGGTATTTCCATAGTAACCTACATCACTACATAAGGCCTCTATATGAAATACTTAGTATAGATGTGAGATATGGCCATTTATTTGAAGAGAGGCACATGGGGGATGGATGTTGAGGACCATTCATGGTATAAGTTTGAATCTAGGGCCTTAGGTTATATTATTTTACTATGGAACTTATCATCCATTTGTGGGGTCCCAAACCACCACATTGACCTTCTATAGGGAATCTTTGGCCTACAAGTAGGATATGGTGGTCTTTTTTAAGTTTAAAACACTAAAGACAGCTCTCGGTTCCTATGTTGTGGTTCAATGCCAAAATATAGGGTATTATAACATAATATTTATCTATGGGGCTCATGAGGCATGTTGCAAACTAGGGGATTACATCCATTAGTTTGTGTGTGTGTGTGTGTGTGTGTGTGTAAAGAGACAAGAGTAAATATGATACCAATAGTTCGTTATATTATCAATAAAAGTACCAAATTACAACATAAGATAATAACCTTTTTATACATATGAACCAACATATATGATTACACATGGTTATTCACATATGTTAGATGACCTACTAAACTAGTCGACTAGTTGGTTGTTTATCGACTAACATGCCTAGTTGTTGGCATAAAATTGAGACCAATCTTCTTGCGCATGGGCCAACAAAAATGTGTCACTGTAGTCTAGTGTGCTAGATTTTTAATCCCCTTATGGGGGAAGGTCTTACCTAAAGCATAGCCAATATCAACATAAGATAAGGAGTGGTTAATTGCATGGTTACGGTTGAGGGATTTTTGTTACTCATATCTGATATGAATTTGCGGGATCTTTATTAACCAAGATTTATGTGTGAATGTCTCAACAGTTAAATTCTTTAAAATACTATAAAATGGAAAAAATCAAGATCACATGAGCAATAAGATTGCAAAATAATAAAGATGCAAACCATAAAATGAGATAGCAGCCGATAATGGAGTTCGTCCATAAAGGACTACATCTTCGGGCCCCTTCTAGTGAGACCAATTTTATTAATTTTCTTCAAATGATGCCATATAAATGCATTATGTGGACACTCTGAAAATTAGATAGTTTGTTGTAGAAACAGACTGCACCACTGCGTCCATTTCGAAAAATCATGAAAAATGAGTATAAACACTCAATTCTTTGCCTGAGACCTCTCCCTACCATGTACTTCGAGAAAACCCTCTCCTACACTGTATGGATTGGTATGGAATCCACCTTGGAATCTATGCCCATGTTGGAAAATGTGCCCATGAACTATCAAATCCGACTGTCCTCGACAATGTTCCAAACTGTGGTTTAAATAATGGAAGGTTTGGTTTTTCAGGGCTCGTGGGAGGTGTGCCTGCTGCCCACTTTTGTACCAAATCCCGCATCACTTCAAATGGTTTTGGCACCAAATCCCATACCAAGCTCGAAGGTATTGGTTTGGCGATAAAGATGGCGGCTTACAGACAAGAGTCCTCAGGGTCAAATCTCATGGGATGCTCTTTTGTGGTGCATACAATATATAACATATATATAGGGGGAGGGAATCCCGTGGAACGCAGGTTATCCCATCAACTGTTCAAGTTTGTGAATAAAAAATATAACATGGGGTTGGGGGCTTAGCCCTTCGCCCACACTTTTGCAAACAACACCACCGATAAACCTTAAATACAAGATTACCTCCTATGTATAATAAGTGACATGCGTGGCATGTTGGTAGGAGTGTGTTGGTAAGAATATTGGAGTGGTGGGAGGTCAGGGGTTTGAATCCCCTCCCCACCATATTTTTGTAACTGAAACCTTACTGTGGCAAACCAGACTGCCATGTTGCATCCTCCGGTTGGTCCATGTCACTTCCAAGTGTCACATGCTGATAGGCCCACGTCAACCTGCAATTCCAACTGAACATGTTGAGTCATTTTCCTTTCCATGTCACCTACCACATGGAGCTCTAGGAATGTGCCACATCAGTGTGATATAGTCCACGTGTCACCCTGGTAGTGGTGCAATGTGGCACCCCTTTTTTCAATTACCTATTTTGCCAAAATTTCAGAGTGTGATATCTTTCGCGTCTGGAGTCCGTTTTGCACGAAATGAGCATCGCCAAAAATATCCTGGAAATCCCTACATGATGGCATGCTTCTATTTAACATTTGAATACTTTAAATTTTGGTCATCTTGGCTGATCCTCCTAGATCAAACCTCCCCACTAGAAACTTTTGGGCTGCCAGAATCTTGGAATAATTTAGAAAATAGGTGAGGATACATCTCCCTCACCTTCCCGGTCTCTATCCATCGATATTTACTTGGATGTATTCCTTTCAGACCCACACAAAGATATTCCACGTCTCATCTTTAGGAAGTCCTTATTCTCTTGTCAAGAATGATGTCTTCCTGCAACTCGTGAAGACAATCAAGTGCATAGTCATATGCAAAAGGAACATGGACAACAGCCTCTTGATCCATGATTAGTGGAGGCTCATACAATTTCAAGTTTTCCACATTCACATCAACGGAATACATCTGCATGTATGGAGGAAAATATAACCAGAAATAACCTGAATGGTTTACGATTTTTACCTTCACCTTTAAGTCGGTCTTTGCTGATATGAAGCCAAACTTGATCACCAACTTGAAAATTATGATCCACTAGATGCTTGTCATGCCTCCCCTTGTACTTGGATTAGCTCTTCTCCAACTATTATTGTACTGCATGGTGTACCAATTGGATCTGCTGGATAAACTTCAAATCCTTGTTTGCATCAACTTGTCCATATTCCACAGGAAGGAAAATTTTACGGGCTAATCTTAGCCCATGGGATAAATTTAGGGGTTTTAAATTTTTAATGGGATTTTTTTATTAAGCACCCGTTAGGTATGATTAGCCCACATTTTATTTATTTATTTTTAGTGAATAGGAGGTTATCCCCATCGAATTTAAAAAGGGGAGCCAAGATAAAACAATTTAGCCCTTCTAAAAATGGATTTAAACCTCTATTAGCCCACAAAATCATAAGGAATCTCCCATTCACCCCCGATTTCTAGAAATGGTAGTTTCTAAAGGCTCTTTCACCTTCTATCGATCATGGAAATAAAATATGAAGTTACATTAGTCCATATTTTATGGGTTGAATATCATTATGCAACTTTCTTAATTTCCACACGAGAAGGGCAGTTGATATTTACTATATGGTATTATAGTGACCCATTTTCATCTAGTAGGGTTCTAAATCCCATCACCTAAGATCCAAAGTTTCCCTAAGAAACATGGGGATTGTGAAGCTTGTGATCGATGATGCGGAAATAATGTTTTTGTGGGTGTTTGGGGTGTTGGAATATTCTCACCATCATTTTTGTATTTTGCATGCCTACATGCAATTCTGCATGCATCCAGTCATATGCATGCAATTGCATGCATCCAGTCATCAGTATGGTAGTCTCCCAGCACCTGGTCCTTATTTTGCATCCCACAAGAGCCTATTTCTACTCAGTTTTAGCCATCCTAGCCATTGATGCGCCCTTGTTTTCATCACTGGAGTACAAGTGCACCTTCTTCCACTTATTTAGGAGTTACTTCAGTTAGTTCCATGAATAGTGGATCTACTCCTTGATCTGAGGATTGATTACTAGTTTAATTGAATGAACCACTTAGATAGACCTCCAGAGAGACTAGATCAGTTATACTAACTACTGACAGCTCCTCATGCACCCACATTGGAGTCTCCTTCCCTAGATCAGTTCCCATGCACTTAGTTAGACTCATTTGACTAACTATTTGACTATTGTGACTATTGCCATTGGTTTGGATGATGTCTCCAATTCTATCCAAGCCACACTTTAAGGAGAATTCGAATGACCTTAGTGGCATTCGAATTCATTTGATTGTATTCAGTTATTATTCACTTTACAGAGTGCCAGCTCACAGCTGATGTATGATATAGCAGTTTTTGTCATTTCTTGTGTATGAGTGATTATTGAATCTCCATTTCTTCTTCTTCTTTCTGCACTTCATGAGTGAACTCTAGTGAGGTCTGCTACTGCTGAGTGATCCTAATCCTGAAATATCACATGGTATCAGAGTTGATAGCAGCTATTCGAATTGCAGAAGCAACAGTTGCAGCAATTCCTTGAGCAGTTATCTTTCATTGAGCATCATAAGCCTCTGGGTTTCCACAACAAATCCTGGTGCTATTGTCTTGAATTCACTGGAGAAATATAGTGAGGTCTAGCCAGGTGTGAAGGACCTAGTCACATGTGCTCAGTTTCCTAAGGCAGTGTTCAATTTGAATTGCAGCAAATCTTCTTTTCATAATTCTCATTTGTTTTGTAGGAATATCCCCTATTCAGCTTTGAATTCTTCAGTATCATGGATCTCAAGTTGAATTCATTCAACTACTTCGAATGGAAGGAAAATATGGACATCTTATTGAAGTCGAAGAGCCTTTCCAGAGTAGTGAATGGCTCTGTAGTTGAGCCCACTGGTGCAGTAGAGAAATACAAGTACTTAGACAAGCTTGATGAAGCAGTAGGACTGCTGCTACTCAGCATTTCTAAATATTTACACTTTCATGTTATCGATTTGAAGACTCCAAAGCAGGTTTGGGACAAGCTTGAATCCCTCCTTGAGCCCAAGCAGTTTCGAAACTATCACTGAGTTTCTCAACAAATTCAAGAACTTGATTTCACAATTGAAGAGGTTTTGTATTGAGAAGGAAGAAAACCAATTGATTCTTTCCATCTTGTCGAAGCTAGGTCCTAATTATTTAGTGTTTGTTTTGACCTTCCAGGCAGCAAAGTTGTCCATTCCAAAATGGAAATTCCCTTCGCATGAAGACTTCATCCAATCCCTCACTCTTGAGGAGGAGAAGCTAGTGCACATGGGAGTGATAAAAGCCAATTTGGATTCATCTCTTGCAGCTACTGAGTCAAGGAGAGTGAATGGAAAAGGAAAAAAAATTCTGATAGAAAGTCGAATGACCAAAAGCAGAAGGAGGCTCCAAACCAGTCAAATGAGGTCTTGAATCCTAAGAAGGACAAGCAAAATCAGAAGCGAAAATCCAAGTGCACATACTGTAATCGAGGATATCACCCTGAGAGTTCATGTATGAAGAATACCATATATCTCATTGCTTCACTTCTTGAAAAAAATAATCTTCCAGTACCTACATGTGCTAGAAAGAAAGAGAGTGAACCATCTAGATATGAGAACAAAGAGAGATGCCATGCCCTCATGGCAAGTGCATCAACTCAATCCTCCTTCATCATAGATTCAGGAGCATCAAGACACATGTATTCCTCCAAGGATCTCTTCATTGGATTCGAAGCTACTGTTGGACCATCCATTATGTTGGGAAATAATTCTGAGCTCTCCTCTGAGGGGATTGGAAGAATCAAACTTGAGCATGGGTACTTCTCCTATGTACTCTATGTCCCCACACTGACTGAAAATCTACTTTCAGTATATCATATGACTCATAATGGAGATCCCAAGAGGGTGATCTTATCTCCAAATTAGGTCGAAATTCAAGACATGGTATCAGGATCTACCATTGAAAAAGGTGTGGCCAACCACAAGTCGAAACTGCATGAGTTCTCCCATTTTCTACCTCTCTCTAAATAGTCTTCTCTTCACACTCATGCAAATGAAGAGAGTAGGCTATGACATGAAAAATTTGGGCATATTAACTATCAATACTTGCAATACATGCATGCTAAAGAGATGGTTGAAGGGCTTCCCAGGATCAAGTTTTCCAAGGGCAAATGTCATGGTTGTTTGATTGGAAAGCATCCTGAAAAGAAATTTGAGAAGGGGAAGGCAAGGAGAGCCTCTCAACCTCTAGATCTGATTCATAGTGATGTTGTAGGGCCATTTCTAGATCTATATTTGAAAAAGGCAAGGTACATTCTTACTTTAAATGATGATTATTCAATATTTACATTGGTATACTTTCTCAGATTAAAGTCATGAGTATTTGGATTCTTTAATTTTTTCAAGTCTTCTGCAGAAAAGTTTTCAGATAGAAAGATCAAGGCCATTCGCACTGATAATGGAGGTGAGTACATCAAGGGTGACTTTCAAACCTTTTGTGCTGAAGAGGGCATTGAGATGCAACATACTGTTCCCTATACACCACAATAGAATGGTGTTGTGGAAAGGAAGAATGGAACATTGAAAGAAATGGCCACCTGCATACTAAAGTCGAAAGGGTTGCACCCTAGTCTTTGGGTAGAAGCCATCAACTGTGCCACCTATCTTCAGAATAGAGTTCCTCACAAAGGACTCAAAGATATGACTCCTTTCGAAGCATGGATGGGATACAAACCTGATGTGTCTCATCTTAGAGTATTTGGATCCAGAGCATGGGCAAGGATTCCAAATGAGAAAAGGAGATCCCTAGATCCACAAAGCAGAGAGTGTATTATGGTGGGTTATGCATTGAATGCAAAGGCCGACAAGCTTCTTGATCCTTCTACTATGGCCACATTCCTTGATAGCAGTGTACAGTTTCAGGAATGGCCTCTTCATGATGTTCATCAAGTTGAGAAAGAGAGCTTACCTACCACACCTCCACTACTTGATGAGCTCCAAGAGAGAGAATCTTCATCACATGACAGTTCAAATTCAAAGTATGAGAGTGAAGATGATGAAGAGTGAATGCTAGATCCAGATCCACAAGAACTTGAAGATCTAGTACCTATTAGTGAAGATGAGCGAATGGAAGATCCAGATCCACAAGAACCTGATGATCTTGCACTTGATGATCCTCCTCTTACTAGATGGGCAACCACTACTCTTAGATCTGCTGGATATCTTGTTGGAGATCCACTTGATCCGAGGAGGACCAGATCTGATTTTCAAAATGGAAGGTTTCATCCTTCTCACATTACGGATCCATTTCTTGTCAATAGATCTTTCTTCGGTGGAGAAGTCCACTTACCATTTGGGGTGAGTGATGTACATGATTGATCATCCTACCACAATCTATATTGAGGGGGAGATTTCTTCCCACTGAGTTTTTCCTCTTTCCTCATTTTATTTATTTAGATTGTTGTACGGGGTGACCTTTTGTCTCAGTTACCAGGGGCCTACCATTTTAGTTGTTCCTCTTAGTATAGCTTGTGGGGGGTGTTGGAATATTCTCACCGTCATTTTTGTATTTTGCATGCCTGCATGCAATTCTGCATGCATCCAGTCATCTTCATGCATCTGCATGCGATTTCATGCATCCAGTCATCAGTATGGTAGTCTCCCAACACCTAGTCCTTATTTTGCAGCCCCCATGAGCCTGTTTCTTCTTAGTTTTATCCCTCCTAGCCACTGATGCGCCCTTGTTTTCATCTCTGGAGTACAAGTGCACCTTCTTCCACCTATTTAGGAGTTACTTTAGTTAGTTCTGTGATTAGTGGATATGCTCCTTGATCTGAGGATTGATTACTAGTTTAACTGACTGAACCACTTAGATAGACCTCTAGAGAGACTATATCAGCTATACTAACTACTGACAGCTCCTCATGCACCCACATTGGAGTCTCCTTCCCTAGATCAGTTCCCATGCACTCAGTTAGACTCATTTAACTTACTATTTGACTATTGTGACTACTGCCACTGGTTTGGATGATGTCTCCAATGCTATCCAAGCCACACTTTGAGGAGAATTCAAATGACCTTATTGGCATTCGAATTCATTTGATTGTATTCAGTTATTATTCACTTTACAGATTGCCAGCTCACATCCGATTTATGATACAACAGTTTTTGTCATTTCTCATGTGTGAGTGATTATTTAATCTCCATTTCTTCTTCTCCTTTATGCACTTCATGAGTGAATTCTAGTGAGGTATGCTACTGTTGAGTGATCTTAATCCTATTTCCGCATCGTCGATCGCAAGCTTCACAATCCCCATGTTTATAAGGGAAAATTTGGATCTTGGGTGATGGTATTTAGAACCCTACTAGATGAAAATGGGTCACTATAATACCATATAGTAAATATCAACTGCCCTTCTTGTGTGGACATTAAGAAAGTTGCATAATGCAGATATTCAACCCATAAAATATGGACAAATGTAACTTCATCTTCGATTTCCATGATCGATAGAAGGTGAAAGAGCCTTTAGAAACTACCATTTCTAGAAATCAGGGGTGAATGGGAGATTCCTGGTGATTTTTGTGGGCTAACAGAGGTTTAAATCCATTTTTAGAAGGGGTACATAGTTTTATCTTGGATCCCCTTTTTAAATTTGATGGGGATAACCTCCTATTCACTAAAAATAAATAAATAAAATGTGGGCTAATCATACCTAACGGGTGCTTAATAAAGTAATCATTTAGGTTCCTGGAATATTGCATCAAAATTACCAACAACCTTAACCAATTCATCTTTAATATTAGGATCACAACCTTTAAAAGAATCATTCTTATCAACATCCTTATCTTTAACAATCACGAGAACAAAAATCTTACTAGCATTTACTAATCTCTTCATTTGACTTGTAGAAACCAACGATATGTTAGTTTTTAAATGGCGAACTTGAACAATGTACTGAACACCATCCTTGGTTAAATGGTACTTGTTCTCTTCTCTTTAAAAGGTTTCTTTCCTGTCATCAAGATAAGGGATACCTAAAACAATACCACATATATCCAATGGGACCACATCCAATTCAACTTCATCCATAAATCCAGAAGTGATTGCAAACTTGAGTCGACACTATTTAGAAACTTGAAGTTTTGCATTTCCACAAACCCATCTAAGTGGATATGGTTTGGGATGAGGTTTTGTTTCTAAACCAAGATTTTTAACTATCTCTTCTAAAATCAAGTTAGATTGTGATCCACTATCAAATAAAGTACCAATTTTAGTATGCTTAGAAATCACCCTTATGTGGAATAACTCACTCCTTTTCTTTTCATCGTGACCAGCTTCAACTTTTGAAATAGAAACAGAAGGATTTTTACCTTGTAATCCCATGGATGTAATTATGGTCTCGTCTCCATAGTCTGACCCAAAATCAAGATGGAGAGTGGTGGTATTCTTCTGATCTTCCTTCTTATTCCGAAACTTCTCTAGCTTAAGCTATGGATGAAGCTTTCAACATTTGGATACATCATGACCCCTTTTCTGACAATGTGTTCATGTGGGATTATCTCCTCCTTTCTTTATGGTAGATGTGTGCTTACCTTTCCCTTTACCTTTGAACTTGTTTCCACTTGGTTTGAAAGGATTCTTGGAAAATTTATCAGAGGGAATCTTCCCCTTAGATTCGATATGGGTGGCTTGAACACACACCTCATCCAAGCTAGTCGGATTGAACATAAGAATTGTATGTCTTAAGTAACTATGCAATCCTCCTATGTATTTAAGAAGTGTCTCTTGAGTATAGAAAGGTATACCAAGTACCAATTCCCTTCTTCTAAATTCTTGTGTGTATTCTTTCACATTCTTACCCTTACCTTGTCTGAAACTCTGCCAATCCATCATAGCCTGCTGCATATACCCAATGGATAGAACTACTTTTTCAACACTGCAGTAAACTCATACCATGAGGAAATAATTTTACCTTTTGTAAGAAGGTCCTCTTGTTTTCTTCTCTCCCACTGGATGAGAGTAGTGCCACCAATCTGAAGGGTTTCCAACACGATTTTTAAGTTCTCCGTTAAACATAGGTAAAACAAAATTCACATCAAGATTTAATAATGGCATATTAGAAACATCCTTCGGATGAGCTTTAGAATAATAGGAATGAAAACAAGAATCAGAACCAGAACTTGAATCTAAACTAGAAGGTGAAGACGAAGGTTCAAGAGTGCCTTCTCCATTTCCCCAATTCAGTGAATCATTACCTTCCTCTTTTGATTTTTTCCTTTCCCTCTTTTACAATATCTCTTGATAATCTGCAAACAACTTCTCAACCACATCTGACATCTCGTAGAAGGATTGATGGAAATCCTTGTCGTGCTCTAATTGAGCATCATTCTCTGCCATTTTATTCCTTCGAACCATATGTTCAATTTTTGGATCAAAAGGCACAAGCTCTCCTTCACCCGCTTTAAGCATGCCGCTATTAATCATCCACATAGTCACAAATCTATGGTTAAGCAGTCTCTGATACCAAACATTATATGAATTTGTAGGACCTTTATTAACCAAGATTTATGTGTGAATGTCTCAACAGTTAAATTCTTTAAAAGAATTTAAAATGGCAAAAGTTAAGAGCACATGAGCACTAAGACTGCAAAATAATAAAGATGTGAACCATAAAATGAAAGAGTAGTTGATAATGGAGTTCATCCATAAAGGAATACGTCTCTAGGCTCCTTCCAGTGAGACCAATTTTATTAATTTTCTTCAAATGCTACCATATACATTAGTTATGAGAACACCTTGAAAATCAAATTGTATGTTGCATAAATAGACTGCACCATTGTGTCTGTCTCAAAAAATCATGAAAAATGAGTATGAACACTCAATACTTTTCCTAATACCTCCTATAGAACGTAGTTCGAGAAAACCCTCTCCTACGTTGTACAGACTGGTACAGAATCCACCTTGGAATCTGTGACCATGTTGGAAAATGTACCTAGGACCTGTCAAATCCGACTATCGTCGACCTAGTTCCGAACCATGATTGAAATAGTGACGGGTTTGGTTTTCAGGGCCCGTGGGAGGCACACCCATCTTGGTACCAAATCCTGCATCACTTCAAATGGTTTCAGTGCCAATATCCTACCAATCCTGTAGGAATTGGCATGGTGGTAAAGGCAACGGGTTACAGACTAGAGGTCTCAGGTCAAATCCCACGCGATCCTCTTTTGTGGTGCATACAATATATATATATATATATAGGGGGGGGGTGAAGCTTGTAAACCACGAGTTAGCGTCGTAGTTGGTCACGTTTGTGCAGAAAACATATAATATGGGGTCGGGGGCTTATCCCTTGGCCTACCAATTTTCAAACGACACCACCGATAAACCTTAAATACAAGATTACCTCCTATGTATAATAAGCGACATGCATGGCGCATTAGCCGTAAGACTATTGGAGTGTCAGGAGGTCATGGGCTCGAATCCACTCCCTGCCATATTTTTTGTAACTGAAACCTTATTGTGGCCAACCGAACTACCACATGGCAGCCTCCGGTTGGTCCACATCACTAACAAGTGTCACATATTCACTGTTCCACGTCAACATGCAATGCCAACTCAACATGTTAAGTCATTTTCCCTCCCATATCACCTACCACATGGCATTCTGGGAAAGTGCGACATCCATATTTTTTGTAATTAAAACCTTATTGTGGCCAACCGGACTACCACGTGGTAGCCTCCGGTTGGTCCACATCACTGCCAAGTGTCACATATTCCTTGTTCCACATCAACATGCAATGCCAACTCAACATTCTAAGTAATTTTCCCTCCCATATCACCTACCACATGGCATTCTGGGAAAGTGCGACATCAGTGTCATACATGCCACGTGTCACCCTTTTAGTGGTGCCATGTGGCACCCCCTTTTTTCAATTACTTGTTTTGCCAAAATTTCAAAGTGGCGAAGCTAGAGCAACCGTAGTATTAATATCATTTGTAGGTGTGGCTAACTCCCCATGAGGTAATTTTGTAATTCCCCAAGGAAGAAAGCACCTAACCAGTTAGAAACAAAGATAAATAGAAACATAGTTCCAATAAAAGAAACCCAGGGACCATATTCTTCCTCTCCAATCTGAGTTCTGGCCAAGTCCCGAAGAAATTCGAGAATATATTCAACAAAATTTTGTCCACCGGTAGGAATGGTTTGTGGATCTCGAACAGCTATGGTAGCTGAACCTGATAAGACAGCAATTACAACCCAAGAAGTTATAAGTACCTGTGCATGAACTTGAAACCCCCCTATTTTCCAATAAAAATGTTGACCCACCTCCACACCGGATATCTCGTAGATATGATTCAATGTGATAATAGGAGATTGTACGATATCCATATCCATATTACCCCCTTGTAAAGATTAACTTAAAGAAGAAAAGAAATGATTTTTGTCGAATGAGGGGTTCCTCCATTATTTCACTCTCATCAGAATTTTTGATGTCACGAGATAATAAAATGGTTATTCCATTAAGAATATTTTTCAATTTGGATCAGCAAACCAAACCAATAAATGAAATTTGCTCTTACGATATCTTGGATGGAATAGCAGCCAACTCAGTAAATCTTCAGGTCCTCCCCCCTTTTTTCTATTTTATTATTATTACTAATTCACTATCTATTAGCCTTTCATATAGCTATAATGACCTTAATGACCTTCCTTCGCAAATTGCTGACGTTGATCTGTTCAGGATCAATTGGATTGAAGCTATACCATCATCATTGGCTGGAATTGGGATATCTACGAGATCTGGATCACAATCTGTATCAACTAAGCAAATTGTCGGAATACCCAAAGTTCTACATTCCCCAAGAGCAATGGATTCTTCTTGTTGATTGGTAATTATCGCAATATCGGGTAAGCTCGTCATGTATCTAATCCCACCTAGATATTTCTGCAATTGGTCCAATTGTCTCTTGAGCATTGTTGCTTCTTTCTTTGGAGGTTGATTGAATCGTCCCGTATCTTGTTCTTTTTTTAAATCCTTGAACTTCTGAGGTCTCGTCTCTGTAGTAGACCAATTAGTTAACATACCACCAAGCCATTTTCTATTTACATAATGACATCGAGCTTCTGTAGCAGCTGATGCTACTAAATCAGCTGCTTGATATTTCATACCAACTATCAGGAATTGTTTTCCCCTACCTGCTATATCAAACGCCAGATCACAAGCTTCTGATAAAGAACGAGCAGTTTTAGCCAGATTTATAATATGAGTATCTCTACGCTCTGTAAAAATGTAAGGTGCCATCTTAGGATTCCATTTCCTAGTTTTATGTCCTAAATGAACTCTTGCTTCCATCATCTCTTCCAAATAAATGTTCCAATATCTTTTGCTCATTCTCGTTCGCTTTCCTCCCCAAAATAACGAAATAACATGGACCATAATATCTAATTATTCCAACGGAATCGATTACATCTCAAAGATTGCCTGTCTGTATAGTACGTGGTATAAACGTTCTCATTCATAGAATATTTTATATTATTCCTATTATATTATAGAATGAATATTCATGAACATAATAAGAAATCTCTTTATCAAGTAATAAGAAATCTCTTTATCAAGCAAGACTATTTATCAAGACTATTTTAATGGTTGTTTCAATATATTGTGAGAATGTTCTTGAATGGAAAAAAAATATCTTTCACATCTGGAGTTCATTTTGCACAAAACGAGCATCACTAAAAAGCTCTCGACGAGCCCTACATGATGGCATGATTATGTTCTACATTTGAAGACTCTAAATTTTGGTCATATTGGGAGATCCTCCTAGATCAATATCGCAGCAATATCCACCACAACTTCATTCATCCAAGTATATCACAACATTACTTATTGAAATACAATATTCATTCAAGAATATCATGACAGTAAAGAGAAATAAGCACATCCAAGATAGACATAACACATAAAATTTGAGGGGCCCAATAATACTTTTCATTACAGCAAATACTTCTTCATTATAGCAGATTACATCATGGCCCTAGGTCATTACAGTCACCGCGGAACTACCCATTGCAACATATGTAACCAAATAAACAAAACCTAAAACCAAGATACATGTATTCTGTTGTGGATCCGGTTGTCTCTGTATTCGGCTAGCTCTAATCTCACTCTAATCACTTAAATAGTCTTTCTCTTCTTATCTCTAATTCCCTTTTTCCACCTACCTTCTAATTCATTTTATACTTGTGGAGTGGGTCCAAAATTAGTCCAAAAATTGTTGTGGTCGTTACCTCTTTTATGCAACTCCCGCTTTATTTCCACACTTCCTTGTTTGGTCTTCTCTTTTTCTGCCTTTTTTCATACTTCTTCAAATATAAAGGAGCCAACATGCCCCTACCAAAAAGGTTGACTCACCCTCGTTTCAACTCTATTGCGTTATTGATCCTTGTACATCTTCTAATGTTAGCCCTTCAAACGAAGGAGACAACTTTGGTACTTTTGCAAAATCCTGCTTTCAAAGTTGTTCAAACTCATCTAACTTCACCTTACATTTACCTACCAAAATGTTGGTGCTAGCCAAGAACTGGTGGGATTTCTCTATATCTGGGAGAATGGGTTTCTGCTGCATCTTCTTTCCTATGGATTTTCTACCCACAAGTACAGTATTAAATTCCCATAGAATGACTTCACACTCATGATCTAATATACATATGTGCAAGATTCCATAAATTCCTATTTTATATAATTGTCCCACAATTAATTGATATTCCACAACTCTTACAACTAAGTGCCTTTAATGCGTTGTGGAATAGTCATATGGATCCTTTCATGTAGTCAGAAACAATGCAATCTCTTCTAGGTGATATGGAACAACTTCCACTCTAAATAATGTTCAATCTGGTAGCTGGTCATCCACCGATCCATTAGCTTCTTCATATTCTATTCATGACTAGTGATTGGGTCCATGATTATGTTTTCCGCGCTTGACTATGAATTCAATGGAAAATTCCTGAAATAGAAGTAACCATCAATAGATTCTTCATTCTAACAATGGATTGTTTACCAGATACTTTCGAATGGAGTGATATGCGAAAATCTTGAAGTGTCCTCCCAATAAGTAGTGGTGGAACTTATGTAATGCATAAATCATATCCAATCCTTCTCGTTATGTTGTTGTGTAGTTGCTCTGCTTGTGATAGCTTTCTACTAGTGAAGTAAACTAGATGGTCCATCTTGACTTCACTTGGATGGGCCAATATAGTGCCAAGAGTGATTCTTGATGCATCAACATGAATATGGAACTCCATTTCCAATCAAGAAATGCTAAGATCGGGGCGTTTACCATTCTCCCTTTGAGTGTGGTGAATTGTTTTTCACAATTTCGTTCAATCTAAAAGTCTAAGGTTTTTTCAACAATTGTTCTAATGGTGCCATGATGGATGCATAGTTACAGATGAATCTTCTATAGTACTTGGTATGACCTAAGGTAGATTGCAACTGTTTTACTATCATAGGTTCCTATAAATTCACAATGGCTTCGATTTTCGTAGGATATACCAATACTCCATCTTTACACACAATATGTTCTAGCAAGTTTCCAAAAGGTACATAGAATATGCACTTCCATTGGTTCAAATAAATCCCCATTTGTCTGCACCGATCCAACATAAGTTGAAGAAGTGCAACATGGTCTTTGAGTAGGCTATAGACTGTCCATTCGTCCAGATAGACTTCTAAGAACTTATCAAGGAATTGATGAAAATTTGTGATCATTATTCTCGAGAAGACAATTGGTGCATTCTTAAGTCGAAATGGCATAAAATTGTATGCTAATGATCCCATTTTAGTAGTAAATGTATTCTTATTCTTATATTCTTCAGTGATCTTGACCTGATGGTAGCCTGACAATCCATTAGTGAAGGAGTAGGCTTCATTCCCCACCACTTGATCCAATACTTAATCACTGAATGGTGTTGGGAATGGGTCATGAATGCAAGCAACATTCGGGATACGGTAGTCAACACAAACTTGGATTTTGTATGTATATTTATTGCGTTGGATCACAATGGGGATGATCCATTTGGACTCATCAATTGGAAAAATCATGCTTACGCTCAACATGCGGTCAGTCTCCTTCACTTTTTTCTTTATCCATGGATTCAACCGATACATACGATGCTTTATAGGTTTTGCATCTGTATTTAGTGTAATATTCATCTCACCTAGAAATCCCTAAATTCCTTTTCGTTCTATGAATATTTGTGGAAACAAGTCTTCATATTCTTTCAATAGTGATGCGAACTCAGGTACTGTTTGGTCGTCTCGGTCATCCCCAATAACTTCCATATTCAGTTTGTCTTCAGTACCGATATTGATTTTCTTTAACTTTAGATATTGCATATGGATTGCTCCAGTGTCTTTAGGTTTGGTTTGTCGAACTTCCCAAGAACCATCTGACTCATGGAAGGTTAGATGTCTCAGTTGTTCTAGTTCATGTGGTTTTAAATTGTCTTGATCTACCTGCGTGCAACAGATAGGTTGTTTTATTTCAAGGATGGAAAGTGAAGATTCACCAATTCTTGAGTTGTAGGAAATCCATATGAATGGCCCACCTTCTACAACTGGTCCGTAAATAGTGCTCCTTTGATGGCTATTAATGATTTTGTTACCGTGTCACTTGTTGCAAAGAAGGAGAAATATTGACAGAACTTGGCACGTAGATTTTTCGAGTAGTTAGTTTGCATCCATGTTTCTTCATGTAGATATCAATATTTTAGGATAGAGCCCATCTCATGAAATAATTGATGAACCCAAAACTTGCCATAATCCTCCTGCCTCCCACCAGTGCTCACACAAGTCAATGTATTTGTAGGGATTGGACTCCCCCATGTAAAATTCTTCCACCATATTAGCATGCAAAGATGGTGTGAACTTGATCATCAAAGTTAGTTAAGTTGTGTCCCAATCAAGCAAATCATATTTGTGCTTTTCCCACCATCTTGCGAAGGCCCCTTTAAGCGTTGTGTCCAAGACATCCATACGATATTATTCATCCATTGAAGATTCCATTTTCTAGAGGAATGTATCCAAGACACTGGTGCTATCATATGTTGGTGTATTATTTGGTTCTATGCTGATCCATTTGACCAATTTCATAATTCCCATTTTTTCAATTGCCCCAGGCTTCTTCAGAATCATTTTTAAATGATTAGATAATTCTCCAACTTACTAGTCCCTCTATAGTTGTATTCACATAGTCATCGCTCTTTCATGTCGTTAAAGAATAAATGTTGTCCAAAACATCCTATTCCATAGTTTATTGAATTGTATTTGTGCATCGTGGACCTTGATCCATATCTAGGGGTTTTGTTACCTTCATGCCATCATTTTCAAAGGTCATTGTTCTATTTGTCAAATCAATTATCCCATAGTTTTCATAGGCCTATTCAATTCCAAGCAATGTTGGATAGGGATCTGTTTCGCCCATGATCTCGATTACTTCAAAATCTATGGTGGTTTTTACAAACCCCAAATCCACTTCAACATTATCTAGATGGAAAATGGGGAAAATGGGGTACAGATTTTTCATACGCAATTGAATGGGAGAATAGACAAGATTTGGGGAACCCATTGCTTCCCATGACTTCTTCAACAAGATGTTTACATAAGAACCTAGTTCCAACATCACATTCTTAATATCATAGGCATTCACTTTTGCATCCATTCATATTTCTTGGCTAGTCCTCTTCCTTTGTGTAATGTCCCATTTTTGAAATTATTTAAAATGGTGAAATTTTCAACTTTTTTCCCTAGTTCAACCTTTGACTAGTTTTGAGGTCTAGGTCTCCAAATTGCTCCAAATGCTCCCAAATATTCAGAGAAGGTGTATGACTGAAATTAGGACTTTATTATGATGTTTAGGGATGATTTAGTACCATCAAAATACTTCTGCAAACCCCTTTAAGATTCTGGCCAATGTATGGAATTTTACTAGCAATTTGGGGTTCAAATCCCCCCAGCGTAAATGTTGAACATGGCTCTACAAAACATTCCAAACACACTTGAATTTCCAAACAGAGGAAGAGGATATCTAAGGGAAAATATTAAGGTCTCATGTGCATCATTATTCAGTTTGTGATGTCCGTTACAACCCTCTCCCAACAACTACAAAATCACTAGTTTCGACCTTGGGGGAAATGGCATTAAATCTTCTTCAAATGGTATAAAACTGAGAAAGATGACTCCAAATGCTTAAGTACTGAATATGAAACTTGTATAACAGTTAAATAAAATTACATATATCAATAATCCATCAGTGGTTCACTTATACATTCGAATTTATCAACACATTATTGGCATACATCAACATAGTGGGGAAATTGGCACCATTTGCTCATTAATAACCAGATTTACATAGTTTCACTTGGAATCTTGAATTGAAGACATGCTGAACATGAAGAGCAGAGAATTTACATCATATGATAAAATAATGAAGCATCAGAATATCCCCCAAAGAGAACAATGGCTCACCAAGTGTGTAATTCCTCAAGGATCATGAATATGCCAAGAAATAGAAGAATGGTTGTAGAAGCAAGCTGAAAGAGATGTAACCATGAGTTTCCCTGTAGATTCAACCTGTACCAAAATACTCCATTAAAGCTCCAAATGAAAGGTCTGAATGGCCTTTCCAATTACCAACTAGGATGGGAATCTTTCACCCTCGAAATTGGTGCTAAGGCAAGTAGAGTAGCACTCCACTAGCTCTCCTCTCCCAAATGCAAAATGCAAATTCTAAAATGATCAAAAGCTCCTATTATTCTTTTTTCATGACTTTTATAAAATTCTAATGTCCTCCATGGGTCGAATTCCTTCCAATATCTTCATGCCAACTCAAGTTGTGAAGAGATTCCCAAGTATGCCACCTGTCCTTCCAATTCTAGCCCTCTCCTTCTCCAAATTCGAATTGGTGTCTCTTGGCTGCTCTAACTCACTTGAATGCCCTATTGGAGGCTATTTTCAGCCATGAAATGTCATATATGTCATATGTTAGCCTTCAGGTTTGATTTGTGTCATAGGTGTCATAGCATCTTCATCATTGTTGTCATAGAGCTAGGGAATCTAGCCCAAGTGTCCCACTAACTCCAAATTGCCTCTTCCTCTTCCATGGGAGTTAATCTTCCTCTACATTTAGAACTCATTGACTCATGCCAAGTATTTTTCCCTACCAACTCATCCCAATAACATTGGACTTCTCATGGATTCAAATTGATAAGAGGAGGATTCCATGTGGCATAGAAAATCTAGCTTGTGTGGGTCCCACTTCCTCCATGTGTCTTCATGATCAAATGCCACCTTGATTTTACCTTGTATATATTTATTTAGCTCCTTTATTAAATATTTATGCTATTCTAATTTCCACACATCATTTATTATCCCTCTTATTTCAAATCCCAATGCTTCCACCCCCTAACCTAGGGAACTAGTCATTTTTCCTCCATGGCAGTTCTTTTGGATGGGTATATTACAACTTTGAATTGGGAATTTCTCTTAATGTGACCCACCTTGTCCATTTGGATCTAATTTAACATTATTACTAACTTGGACATTATTCTTGGCAATTATTTGACCCTTAGCATCAATTTTTCAAACTATCATGAGTATGGCCAAGGGCTTAGGCCATTGTGACCCAATTCAAAATTTTGGGACATGACACTTTGCCTTTGTTACACCAACTGTAGGTTTCTTTCTGATAGTAGGGTATATATTTCACCATCAATTTCCACATCATCAAATTGGTTGTGAATCACACCACATAACTTCTAAATGGATTTCTCATCTTCTAAAATATATTTTAGTAAGTGAAACTATAATGAAACAAAGTCCTTTGCTTTTTCAGTACCTGGTTTCTCGTCCTCAGCTCTTGTATCATTTTGCCTAAACTATTGAGACGATCTTGTATTCTCTTAGGCTGGTAGAGTTGGTATTTGACCAAACATATCTTTGGCCTCTCGATAGATCTCCTTCTCCTAAACTAGATATACTTAGTCTTATTTGGTGCTACCTTTATAATAAATGAGGAGTTTGGTCATCGTTGATCTAATCTGCATCTTGCTCCTTCCCAGGTCACAAAAAATCCTGTTGCAGTTTGGTCTTCTCGAGGTACATAGTTTATAAATTTGATCAATCTTCTGGCACGATCTTCCCATTTAGCGATCAATTCAGGACATTCCTCCACAGTGTGAGTGTTAGTGTGGCAATATGTACACCATGGTATTTTGGAAAAAGGACCATCATGAGAAAGATGATCAATTTCATTGCAGTTGTAACATCACAAAGGAATTATATGACCTACTCCTTGTCTAACATTGAATCCTCTTCCATGGCCCCCTCCCCCTATTCTTTAGGGTTGATCTGATAGCTGATATATGGAATTGTATAACCTCTCTTAAGGAATACAAGGCTCTACATTTCTCAGTGCTATGTATAGTAGATCCGCAAAATTCATAGTAGACCATGTTGAGTACCGATGAGTACTTCTGTAGTATTGGGAAAGTCATGGTGGGTGAACAAATTATTTGCATAGTAATCGTTGGGAGAAGCACTTGGTGGCTCTGGATATGATGTTCGTCCTGCGAACTGAAATGGGTTCACCATAGAACCTTGCACAATTGTCGCACTTGGCCTTGTATTGAACTGTACACCTAGTGGAACTTGTCCTGCCCTTGTCTTGGGAGATTCTAAAGCATGATGTCTTTCCATCGTGTAACCAATACACCATAACTGTGGTCAAGTTTCTTTTGGTATATTCAAATCATGGAGTCTTTAAGTTATTTATGCCAATTTATTGTGCACCTATTCCAATTCACTAGAAGAACATGAAGTTCCAACTCCCATGGATTCTAGATAGTTTTCCATATCCTTAATCTTCATCGCCTACTCTAATGCGGTTTTGGGTGGATCTATTACTTGTTGTGATAGGGGTATCCTTGTCAACGGTATCAACCCTTGACTAAACCATTACTTATGAAGGGATTCATGGAATGGATATGTTAATTTAGTCAGCACATCCCTGAAGTGTCATGTGTATGCTTAGGCTAATTCTTCATGCATCTGTCGAATTTCCCTTAATTCTGCAACACCTCGATGTTCAAAATTTGGTTTTGAAAACTCATCGAGAAACAGTTTCATTGTTTCTGCCAAAGTAGGAGTTGGTGTGTTTGGATCCCACCTCTTGATGAGCCTTATGTACCACTGTAAATCCCTTCCATGAAGGGTCGCACGAAACTCTACCAGTTTGGACTCCCCTAGGGTTTCCCTAGCATTCCATATTGCTTCACATAGAAACCAATGATGAGTTGCGTCATCTCCTCTACCACTCCCCTAAAATTTTGGAAATTTCAAGGGTGGTCCTAGTGGTGATCCAACCATTGTTGTGGTTGGATTTCCTATTAATACAAATCCTTGGGGTCTTGGTTGTGCTACAATGTTGTTACTAGTCTTCTAAGAACTACTACTATGTATTCCTACTAATGAACTACTTTGAGAACTATTAGTACTACTAGTCATCTGACTATGCTAAGGTAACTGTAAAACAAAATCTTGAGAGTTTGTTACCATATTTTTCAAGTGAACCTGGGGGTCATTCAAGGGACTTCTACATTCGTTTCTTCTGGTTCCTACTTCTGCGACAATGGGGGATTTGATTTCTGGGGTACTTTTGTTTTCTAAAAGTCTTGATAATTCTTGATGATCCTCGACTACCTCTAGGATGATTCTAGTGATAGATATGTCACTTCATTACACCGCAACTAGTATTCGTTATCCTACCTCTTGCTTGGACCTTCCTCCCAACTTCCTCGTACTGCGCTATCAGGCACCTCCATTCCGTTCACTCTTAGACTTGCGCTAGCCAACTTCTCTCTTTGCTTCTTCTAGTTGTGTACTTCTTCTTCCTGCCTTTCTCATTTGGTATTTCCACCATTTTACTTGGATTTTTTAATCTTCGCTCTACTCACTCAACCTTAGATTCAGCACTGTCAACCTCCTCCATTTACGGTATATCTATCTTCCATATCAGAACATCATCACCGCAACTTTTCCCCCTAGGAGAGAGGGGTTTACTCCTCCATTTTAATCCAATATAGAGGTAGAAACCCAAATTCAACCATGCAGGTTTTAATCCATAATGGAACTTTTAATAGGCTTCCCCTGGCTCCTCTCATGAGTTCTTCCTCGGATATCAATTTCAATTTTGATTGGTTTTTTTCGGCTGCAAATTCCAGAGTATAGCCAGTTAGAGTCCTTTCTACCCAAAAACTAATGATTGTGGTTAAGGGTGAATCTAGTTGATTTAATCTGATCAAATCCCGTGGAGTCCAATCAACATTGTTTCTCTATCTGTTGTGGTACTCAGGTGACTCCTAAAGTAGTTTTATCCACTCTGCTAGGGTTATTGGAAGTTCAACCCATAGAACTTCGTACTGACCTAGTGGTGGATCTCCATAGAAAATATATTGTCTGGACTTGGATACTTCCCACCCTTGTAGTTTAGCCTCCTAGTTTTCAAAGTTTTCAAGATTTGGATCCCACCAGAAGTGGATCTGACTCATTGTCACATAGGTATCCATATAGTTAACAAATTCCCCACTAAAAACCAGGTCCTAACAACAAAATTATTTGTTGGCACAAAATTGAGATCGAAGTTCTTGATCATGGGAAAACAAAAGGGCATTGTTGTAGTCTAGTGTGTTGGAATTTTCAATCCACTTAAGGGGGAAAGTCTCACTTAAAGCATAACCAAGACCTACATAAGCTAGGGAGTTGTTAACTATATGGATACAGTTGAGGGGTTTCTATTACTCATATGACAATAATATCCATCACAACATCATTCATCCAAGTATATCGCAACATTACTTATTAAAATACACTATTCATTCAAGTATATCATGACAGTAAACATAAATAAGCACATCCTATATAGACATAACACATAAAATTTGAGGGGCCCAACAATACTTTTCCTTAAAACAAATACTTCTTCATTAAATAAGATTACATCATGTGTCTAAGGCCTTATAGTCATCGTTAAATTATCCATTGCAGACCACAACATATGTAACCAAATAAACAAAACCCAAAACCCAGATACATGTCTTATGTTGTGGATCTGGCTATCTCTATCTTCAAATAGCTCTGATATTGCTCTGATCACTTACATCTTCTTTCTCTTATGATATATGATTCCCCTTTTTTGCTTACCTTCTACTTCCTTTTATACTCGTAGAGAAGGTCCAAAACTTGTTGTGGTTATTACCTCTTTTCCGCAACTCCTGGTTTCATTCCACGATTCCTTCTTTGGTCTTCTATTCTTCCACTTTTTTTGGACTTCTTCAAAAAACAAGGGATCCAACACTAGTTTACTAATCAACTAGGCCCTTCCAGCATCTCCCCCACCCTCAAACTCTTCTTCATCCCGAAGAAGGAAAACATCATAATATTTTTTTTACAAAAGGATACAATTACACAAAAATGCATATTACAAATTCTAAGTTTTATCAATTTCTATGCTCTCATTCGGTATTGGTTCTTGATTTAGAGATGTGGTTGACTGACATAATTTCTCAACAAGTCTTGGAGGTGTTGTTATTTGTGGTGGCTCTAGATGAGAATCTTGGAAGTTAAAAATTGTTTTATAGATATGTGGCACTACCACTTTTAGCTTATTAATTTGCATCTCCTTCCACTCTTCGATAGTTTGTTCAATAACAAAAATGGTACTTTCAAGATTAGTCACGATACTAACCGTATCTGCAAGAGGAACTTGTTCCTAAGCTTGGAATTCAACACTAGCCTTGTCATTGGTTTGTTGTATCCATATATCTAATAAATACATGTGTTGGAGTACCTTTTTTACTTTGTTAATCATCATTTTCCCCTCTTATAGCCATTGTTGTTCTTCTTGTTGTACTTATTCCTATTTTTTCCTTTCTTTATGGAGTAACTGGTCGATTTATTCCCATTCTCTATTTTCCATTGTCTTTTGTTGTTCTCCTCACTAGGATAATTTCAAATCTATTGGGTTTTCAAGGCTCTATGAACCTATGTATTAAGTGAAGGATCCAGGATAGAGCTATTAGAACAATGGATTTGCATAATAAACTTCCCAATCAATTAGTCTAACAATATTTTATAGTTATCAAAACTTCTAATTGGTAACCACTCAAAACAATATGGTAACTAGTTATCAATTCCTTGCCTAGGGACTATGCCAATGGCCTAGCTTGGTGTGTGTGTGTGTGTGTATATATATATATATATATATATGTACCAAAGGGATAAAACATTTCGATAATCCGTTGTATAATTATGTAGAGAGATTAGCAAAGGTTTGGTTTCCAAGATCAAGATAAAAGTATAGGACCTAGGTGGATGACCCATGATAATAAGAAAGGTGAAAACATTATATAATGGAGAAATCATCCCGTATGTTGATTAGGTGAAGGAAATGTGGACAATTTATATCTTAAAGACACCTTTATACCACATATCGGGGGAAATTGTAATTGTATGGTTAGATCTACATTAATTATAAGGGGATAAAGGGATCCTAGAAAAACTCCATTCCAGGTAATCAAGGCGAAGGAAATCCTAATGAGATATTCAGAGGGAGGAAACTTTTTTTTTCTAGATTTCCTCCACAAAATTGAGTGGGATAATTTTTACACACACACACACACACATAACTGATGGGAAAATTATATAATACTAAAAACGTTGTCTATGTAAAAAATTCACCCATTGCAAATGCAAAACCCCCTAAATTTCGCCCATGGTTGAAATTTTTCCCCTAAAATTTTCCCTTGGCAAAAGAGCCCTAACAAGTATTTTGAGTTTCTTTCTTTAACCCATTCTATTAGGTAGAGAAAATATGAGAAATCATGTGTAGATTGATGAGGTATTTTAAAATGAAACTTGCTTATCAGTTAATGAAACATTTCTATATAAATATCCTTCAAATGGACATGAACTTCAGTGTTTCTTCAAAGAAATAGCTACAGTGTCCTAATGAATAATAATTTTTATTTTGATCCAAAAGGACTTGGAGAAATTATCATTGAACATAGAACTTTGCATGTCGATGATAATATTAAATCATGGTGGTATCGTACCAACACAAGGATGCTGCATATATTCATTTGATTCATGGGGTGGGGGTATAGGGGTCACAGTGGGGTATGATGGTTGTCCTGACAGAAGTCCAGTTTCAATTCCTACGGGGGAGGTGTGGCAAGCGTAAGATCCTTCAGAAAACAACACCTCGGAAAAAGCTCGTACGACTGCGGTGGTGGCCGTACTCATTGAGAAGGGCCTATACTTTCCGAAGGCTGGCCCTGGCCCGCGGGTTCGGTATCCAGGTGGTCCAGTGATAGCGCTCACTGGGCAGTTTAGAAAGGTTCCCTCAACTCATAAAAAAAAATATTCATTTGATTCACCTTGGATAAGTGTTAAAAAGATCCACTATTAATTCTTATGTCACCATGCACTCCCTAGAGAAAATCTCTTTATAAGGAGATTCTAGAGAAAACCTCTTTATAAGGAGATTCTAAACCACTTTAGAGACCCTATGCTATTTTTTAATAACTAGCTATGGATCTTAAAGACCACTAGCTATTTGACACATATATAGGTGGTACTAAGTTGGAGCACTTTGGAAAAGGAGAATGGATGTGTAAATTAAAAAGCAAAAGACAGAGGAAAATTGAAGAAATAAAGTGCAACATAAAAACAATCATTTAATAACATGTTTTCAAAATGAGAGTGTATGTGTAAATTAAAAAGTAAAAGACAAAGAGGAAAATTGTAGAAAACATAGAATTATGTGGTTATTATAAAAAAATTTAAAAAATATGCACAACTAATAACCAATAAGGGAGAAGTGAAAATGAAAGAAAATAAAAATAAATAAAAAATTTATAGATTTTTTATAATTATAAATAATATTATTTATAAAAATATTTATTTATTTATAAAAATATGATATATTATTATAATTTGTAATACACACTTTAGATAAAAATGTAATTGGTGGACAATTATTTAGAAAATCTATACACTCTATAAAATGGTCTTTTATTTGGAGGTATCATCTAAACTATGTTTTATTCCACATAATTATCAAGGTAACAACTCCACAAAATCCAATTCCTACTCCTAATCCCAAGCAACTAATGATATATGTTCATCCACATGGCTTAGCTATCCCTGACCTTTACTATCATTTGGAGAAGCTCCATCTCCTCTTTTTTAATTATTCTTTGCTTCTTCGCATGGTTGTGAAGGACTCCATAGGTACTTATTCCCTTGAAATGAAGTTGTATAGAAAGTATCAAATTGTGTTCCTCGTGGAATTTGGTTACATAGTCTATTAAATGGTACATTTAGAGATGTCAACTTGGTTAATTTACAGAGTTATTAAGGAATCTCTCCACTCAATTTATTTTTAGCCAAGTCTAATGGTTCCAAAGTAGATATGTGACTAAGATGTAGGAACGCGTGGGACTTATTTCGGTTGTGCTCATCGTTCTTTCCACTGATTTCAGTTGGACGGTGTATCATACATGACAATACAGATGTACAATTGTTGCATCGAGTGGAACATTGTGTGTGATTGGAGAATAGGGATTGAGAACGCGTTCAAAATCAATGCAATTTTGATAAAGTGAAGGATGAGATAAATATCGAGATTGGAAACCAAAGTTATAAGTAAGATTTAGTAAGATTTAATGAAGAAACATATGAAAAAAACCACAAGTTTTAAAAACAATTGATTTATATACATTTATATAATAAAAATTATATGTTAATTTTTTTAAATTTTTTAAAAAATACAAATACATAAATTATGTAATTTTTTAAATGTTTTAGAATGGGAATTTTTATGATATCTTTTTGAAAGGGAGAATGATAAAGGAAATGAATGCCCTATATATATATTAAGCAAATTTAAAATGAAGTAGATACATGAAAATAAAATTAAATCTCTAATAAGTGGGATTGTAATTAATGTTATGAAAAAAACACAAGTTTTAAAAACAATTGATTTATATAAATTTATATAATAAAAATTATATGTTAAATTTTTTTAAAAGTTTTACAAAATACAATTAATAAATTATGTAATTTTCTAAATGTTTTAGAATTGGAATTTTTATGATATTTTTTTAAAAGAGAGAATGATAAAGGAAATGAATCCCATATATATATAAAGCAAACTTAAAATATATATATAAAGCAAACTTAAAATAAAGTAGATAAATGAAAATAAAATTCAATCTCTAATAAGTGGAATTGTAATTGTAGTTAATGTAGATAATGAATACAAATAAGATTAAATAATCATTTTTAATAATTAAATAAAAATTTTAAAAGTATATTACAAATTACAAATTAAATGTTTTTATAAAAAAAATACAATTAAAATTAAAACAAAATTCTAAATTAAAATTAAAATTAACAATAGTTTCAGTTTTAGTTTTTAGCTTTTATAATGCATTCTATCATCCTCGTGATCTTTATACTTCATTTTTTAATTATATAGAGTCATAATACATCTTTGATTTTTTTTTTTTAATATATTTTTTCTATTATATAAAATGTGTTAATGAGATAAGTACATTTGATTGTAACAATTTTATTATAATAAATTATTTTGTTTTGTATATTAATATATAATTTTTATAATTATATAAAGTTTGCTAAATTTATAATTGAATATAATTAGTTAAATAAATAATGTAATATATGAACTAATTTTTTTAATAATAATTTTTATAATTGAATTTGAAAACTTGTTTTGCAATACATATATATATAGTAAACAAAGAGATTAAATATGATATATATCACATTATATAATCCTATATCTTATGTAAAAATATAGAAATTTAAGTAACTTACATACTTTATTATTAAAATTATGAAGTTGGGACAACCTTTTGAGATGCCTAGGGTACACTAAAGTAGTACCGATAACTAGATGCCTGGCTTAACCTAGATGAGGGAGAATGGTTGAAGGCACAATAACTTCTTGACAAAACTAGAAAGGGAGGATGGCTAAGGCCGCGGTGACTTTCCGATAACTTCCTATGCCTACTGTGGGATTGCATTGTAGTAGAGAGTCCATTCCATGGTCAGTGGGACCATTCGAAGTATTGGCTTGGAGGGTTATGGAGGTGGCTCATATGGTATGATTCTAAGGGTTTGGGTGAGTAAGGGAGGAAGTAAACCATATATAAAGATAATCATGATACCTAATAAATTGAATTGAATGATGCATAATAGTATGAATTGATTGCATATTAGGCATATTAAATCAATAATCAAGAGCATATAGTAATATAGGTTACTGTATTTGTTCTCCAAAAATCCATCCACAAACCCCGAAGTTGCTCTGGTATCTTTCCTTAAGTATAAAAATGTAACAATTCATAAGAAAAAAGGGAACTCTTGAAAAAAGGATACAGATCTTTCAGTTGTGAGAGATCCTGAAAATACTTTCATTCCACTCTTTGTTAGACTAGATGAAGCTAGTGTCAGTCCTTCTCATGTGAAATTGTCCTTCTCCAATCAGGCCCTTAGAGCAAATTTTCCCAGACGTGTGGTTGATTAATTTCCATCTTATCCTTCAACGTTCCAAGTTTATGGGGAGTTGGGAAGGCTAGGGCTCTCCTTAGACAGTTTAAAGATACTAGCTCGGATATAATTTTTTTGCAAGAGACTACGTGTGATGCCTCTATTGCTACAATGACTCTATTTAAACTTCTGCCATCTTGGGAACTTTGTGCCTTGGACTCTAATGGTGTTTCTAGAGGTATTATTTCATGTCAGAACCCTAAAGTGGTTTCTCTGAAACCCTACCGAACTGTTGGTGGTATACTCCTAGAGGGAAGGTTCCTAGAAATGGATATACCTTTCTCTTTTTTGAATTGCTATGGCCCATACAAAAACAAAGAAGAATTATACAAAATTTTGGACAATAGTGGGCTCCTGAAGTTCCAAAATTTAATCATCGCAGGGGATCTAAATTTTACCTTGTTTATGACTGAAGTTTGGGGTTTAAATGCAAGATTAGATCTGTTAACAGACTTCTTCAAATATCTTTTGCATACCTCGAGTCTTATAGATGTGGCTCCCACTATTTTTGGTTGAGCATGGTGTAATGGAAGGAGTGGTGAGGCTGCCATTAGTAAAAGGTTGGATAGGTTCATTATGAGTGAACATCTAGTTGAGTTACTTCAAAAATTTCGAACCTGGAAAATCAAAACCTCCATTTCTGATCATTTCCCATTTTTCTTACAAATGGATGGGGTAAAATATGGGAGATATTATCCATTTAAATTTAACAACAATTGGTTATAGGATTCAGATTTATGCAAATTGGTCAAGAACTATTGGTTAACAACATATGTCCCAGAAGGAACAAGTCCAGTGGACAGTTTGGTATACAAGTTAGGTTGTCTCAAAAAATACGTCAGAAATTGGGAGAAACTTTAAAAACAAGATCAGGAAAAAAAACTAAAATTTATTGAAGATCTTTTAATAAAATATTATGAAAACAATCCAAGTTGTATTTTTTTGGAAGAAGAAAAAATGAAAATTCAGGAATTAGATAAAAGAAGAATTTTCCTTCTTCAAAAAAAAGAGATGGCGTGGCGCCTCAAAAGCAAGGTTGTATGGATAGCTATGGGAGACAATAATACTCCATTTTTCCATAATTATGCTACATTTAAAAGGAGTGTCAACACAATCTGGGATATCAAAGATGAGGATGGGTGTGCCATACATAAATATGTTGATCTAAAAGGGACTGCAATACAACATTTCTTTAAATTGTTTAAAGGACCTGAACATATTGACATTGGAGCTCAACTTAGGGTCATTTAACAATTTCCCTCTTTTTTCAATTCAGAGGAGGGTTTGAAAATTGGTGAAATGGTCACCTTAAAAGAAATTGAAGGGGTCTTGAAGAATTTTTCTCATGAGAATATCCTTGGGCCAGATGGTTGGACCATTGAACTATTCTTGTCTTTCTTTGACATTATGGGAGAGGAATTTCTTAAGATGGTCAAACAATCTAGAAGTGAAGGTTACATTTCTAGGGCGCTTAATCAAACCTACATTGTCTTTATCCCTAAGAAGAACAAAATTGAAAGCTTTAATGACTACAGACCTACTGCGTTATGCTATTTGGTCTATAAAATCATTACAAAAATCATTGCTAACAAAATTAGACCAAAACTAGTTGAAATGACGACACAAGAACAATTTGGATTTCTTGCAAACAGACAAATCTTGGATGTAGTGGGGGTTACTCAGGAATTCATCCATTCTATTAAAAAAAAGGACTCTGATGCTTTGATTCTCAAGGTGGATTTAGTAAAATCCTATGATGCGGTAAACTGGGGATATATGAGATTACTCCTTCTACAGATCCGGGTCTGTCTCTGATGGTAACAAATTGGATTATGGCATGTGTGATGTCATGTCCCAAATTTGGAATTGGGTCACAATGGCCTAATCACATTAGCCATATTCATTAGAGTTTGCAAAGTTGATGTTAAGGGTCAAATAATTGCCAAGGAGGAAAATTACTAGTTTCCTAGGTTTGGGGTGGAAGCTTTGGGATTTGGAATAATGGGGATAATAAATGATGTTTGAACATTAGAATGGCATAAATATTTAATAAAGGAGCTAAATAAATATATACAAGTGAAAATCAAAGTGTCATTTCATCATGAAGACACATGGAGGAAGTGGGACCCACATATGGCTAGATTTCCCCACTACATTTGGCATCATTCTCTCACCAATTCGAATTCAAGGTGAATGGTAACATACTTGGGGAAGTCCAAAAGGTATTATTCATGGCATAACTCATCCAAGGTCGAAATATAGAGGAAGAGTAACTCCCATGGAAGAGGAAGAGGCAATTTGGAGCTAGTGAGACACTTGGGCTAGATTCCCTAGCTCTATGACAACAATGATGAAGATGCTATGACACCTATGACACAAATCAGACCTGAAGGCTGACATATGACATATATGACATGTCAGGGCTAAAAATAGACTCCAAGAGGGCGCTCAAGGGTGTTAGGGCAGCTAAGATGCTTCCACATGTGATTTGGTGGAAGTGGGAGACTAGGAATTGTTGTACAAGTGGCATTCTTTGGAATCTCTTCCCAACTTGAGTTGGCATGAGTCTCTTGGAAGGAATTCGACCCATGGAGGCCATTAGAACTTTATAAATGTCAATAACAAAGAATGAAACCAGCTTTTGATCATTTGTAGAATTTGCAATTGCATTTGTGAAGAGGGAGAGCTAGTGGATGACTAGTTTCTTGCCTTAGCCAATTTCGAGGGTGAAAGATTCCCATCCAAGTTGGTAATTGGAAAGGCCATTCAGACCTTTCATTTGGAGCTTTAATGGAGTCTTTATTTGCAGGTGTAAGCTACAGGGCAGCTCATGGTTTCTTCTATTGCAGCTCACTCCTTCAACCATTTCCATTTTTGATGGCATATTCTTGATCCTTGAGGGAGGGCGTTTTTGGTGAGCTATTGTACTCTTTGGGGAAGCTTTTAATGCCCCATTTCTTTTGTAATATGAAGTAAATACTCTGTTCTTCATCTCCAAAAAGTTTCAGGTCGAAATTCCAAGTAGAAATGTATAAATCTCATTTTTAATGGAAGAACAATGCCATTTCCCCACTACCTTGTTGTGAGCCAATGTGTTGATGATGATTTCGAATGAATGGATGATTCTCTGATATATTTGTGATAAATATACTGCCATGGATGTCTTCTACAAGTTTCATGTACTGTACTTGAGCATTTGAAGCATTTTTACTCAATTTAGTTGCATTGGGAGGTGAAATAGTGACATTTCCCCAAGGGTCGAATTGGGGATTTTTGCAGTCGAATGGGAGAGGGTGAGAACAGTTGTAATAATCCATTAATGGTGCATATGATACTTTAATAACATACTTAACACATTACATACCTCTGTTCATAAATTTGAGTGGGTTTGGAGGCATTTGGGAAGCCATTTTCATTGTTTACCCCAGGGGGATTTGAACCCCAAATTACTAGTAAAATTGCATAATTGGTCCAGAATATTAAGAGAGTTTGCAGAGGTCTTTTGGTGGCCATATGTCATCCATAAACATCATATTCAAGTTCTAATATCATTCATACACCTTCCTTGAAGATTTGAAGGCATTTGGAGTCAATTTGAGACCTAGAGACCAATACTAGTCAAAGGAAAATCACTAGTAAAGTTACCTACATTGATCAGAATTGAAAGAGGATTTGCAGAAGTATTTTAAAGGTCCAAAGGCATCCCTGAAACACATATTTATGTTCTAATATCATTCATATACCTTCTCAGAAGATTTGGGATCATTTGGGGCAAATTTGGGACCTAGAGATCAAAACTAGTCAAAGGTCGAACAAGGGAAAAAAAGTGGAAAATTGCCATTTTAATAAAATTCCAAATAAGGGACATTACAGTGGTATCAGAGCATGATCTTGGCACCTGATGTGGTATAATATTCATGAGGACAATAATTCAGGTACCACCATTAGATATTGAAACCAAAAGTGCTTTTGTTGAAGAAAAAAAAAAGTAGGAGAAGAAGAGCAAATTTTTTGAGGAAACTATGACTAGGGATGAAAAGGGAGCCTCATATGATGGTGAGGAGCATATAAAAATTATGAAAACAATATTCGAAGATATGACCAAGCAAATTAAGGAAGGATTCGAATTGTTTTCTATCGAACTTGTGGAAAAAATTATTGATTTTAAGGAAACCAAGGGGCAAAATGCATCAGCTTGCTTGAAGGAGCAAAAGGAAGAGACATCACAAGATCATGAAGAAGATTCTATTGAAAATATGGAAGATCATTTCGAGACACCTTCTAGCTTAGACATGAACCAAAGAGCATCTACTGATGGATGCTTAAACTATGAAGGAGTACCTACTGATGGGTGCTCACACCTCTATGTTGGTGACATAGAGATCACGTTTGAAAGTGTTTCTACAAGTACAAGTTTCATTAAGCATGATAATGAAGACCTTGTAGCGGTTGAAGAAGAACCAAGATCAACTTCCCCATCACCACTTGAGCTTCATGAAGTTGGTCCAAGCAAAATTGAAGAAGATGAGGAGGTTCATTTGCAAGAGCCTCATTTTCTTGAAGGGTCCTTAAAGATGAATGAAAATAATATCCAAGAGTCCCTCAGCATTCTCCATGAGACTCAAGCATTGGTGTCAAATTCTTGTTGGAGAGCTACTTCATTGGAGGAAACATCCTTCCTTGAAGATATGGAGAAGATTCAAAGAGCAATGTGCCACATCAAAGGTAATTTCATGTCTTTGCTTTTTGATAGAAACCATTTGTTTGAGCTTAATGAATTGTTACATGATTCATACTTGAAGAATAATGAGGATATTCATAAGCTCACAATTCAAAATGAGCAACTTCTTGAAAAGTTGCAAGATACTTGTTTTTCCTCCTATGTTTCAGATTGTCAAATGGTAGATTGTTTGGAGGATTCTCATGACATGGTGGATCATGAGAAATGTGAAAATTTGAATGTTCTTGATGTGTTTGGAGATGAACTTGAAGAGATCCAAACACTTGATGTGGTGGAAGAAGAATTTGAATTGCCTCTTGATGAAGGTTGTGCAATTTTTAAAGAAGAGCATGATTCATCTACATTGGAACCAAACTATGACAAAGAGTTCACACTTTTGAAGGAGCTGCATGATACTACCCATATGGATCCTCCCCATGATGAAACTTCTGTACTTTTTGATCATTTGGGTGATTTGGTTCATTCTCCTACATCCTACAATTCCATGTTTTGCAACATTAGTCTCAATGAAGTATGGGTGAAAGGGTTCTTTTTGATGGTGCCACATGAGGAGTATGATATGGTTGGAGCACATTCTTATTCACATTTGCAGCAGGATACTTTATTACTTTATGATGATGCACATCTACATGGATGCACCTATGATATGCATTTGAGTCACTTGAAGACTCATGGTTTTTCTTGCTCAACACTTGATTCATTTGATGTTGGAGGAACTTCATCCAACACTTGGGTGAATAGATTTATGATTGGAGAACATTTTTGTTGGAAGCCACATACTTTGTTATATTTTTATGATAATCACATTCAGGGATGTATGGGTGAGACTTCTTTGAGTCATTTGAAGTCTCCTTGTTTTTTCTGCTCATTATTTGGTTCAGATTTTAGTGGAGATTCTTCATTCACTTCTTGGATGAAAGAATACATGGCTGAATATTTTGATGCATATCACATCCTTTTGGAGCAGCTTTATAGGACATGGGATCCTCACCTATGTCATTGGAGCAGATTTGATTGGTCACTTGAAGCTTGTATGCACTTGGAAAACGGTGGTCTACTTGCTTGGAGAAAATGGGATCCAGGAATCCTCTTATATGATGGTATGGGTTGGAGAGCACTCTTAATTGTTCGGGTGCAATACAAGCAATGGGACCCTGGAATAATTTTTATCTCATTGGTTTCAAATTTTTTGGGGAAACAAGCAGTATGGGAGATGGATTTCCCCACTTAATAAAGTGATTTTTATCAGAGTAGTGCAGCAGCAAGCATGTTGGTTCCTCTCTAAAATATTCATGGAAACTCAAAGACTCAAGGTTTGGCAATTCAATGGCAACTTCAAAGAATTATACAGAAAGCAGGTTCTTCAACACCCATGTTTGAAATTGCTTGAGGACAAGCAATATTGGGAAGGGAGGATTTGTCATGTCCCAAATTTGGAATTGGGTCACAATGGCCTAATCACATTAGCCATATTCATTAGAGTTTGCAAAGTTGATGTTAAGGGTCAAATAATTGCCAAGGAGGAAAATTACTAGTTTCCTAGGTTTGGGGTGGAAGCTTTGGGATTTGGAATAATGGGGATAATAAATGATGTTTGAACATTAGAATGGCATAAATATTTAATAAAGGAGCTAAATAAATATATACAAGTGAAAATCAAAGTGTCATTTCATCATGAAGACACATGGAGGAAGTGGGACCCACATATGGCTAGATTTCCCCACTACATTTGGCATCATTCTCTCACCAATTCGAATTCAAGGTGAATGGTAACATACTTGGGGAAGTCCAAAAGGTATTATTCATGGCATAACTCATCCAAGGTCGAAATATAGAGGAAGAGTAACTCCCATGGAAGAGGAAGAGGCAATTTGGAGCTAGTGAGACACTTGGGCTAGATTCCCTAGCTCTATGACAACAATGATGAAGATGCTATGACACCTATGACACAAATCAGACCTGAAGGCTGACATATGACATATATGACATGTCAGGGCTAAAAATAGACTCCAAGAGGGCGCTCAAGGGTGTTAGGGCAGCTAAGATGCTTCCACATGTGATTTGGTGGAAGTGGGAGACTAGGAATTGTTGTACAAGTGGCATTCTTTGGAATCTCTTCCCAACTTGAGTTGGCATGAGTCTCTTGGAAGGAATTCGACCCATGGAGGCCATTAGAACTTTATAAATGTCAATAACAAAGAATGAAACCAGCTTTTGATCATTTGTAGAATTTGCAATTGCATTTGTGAAGAGGGAGAGCTAGTGGATGACTAGTTTCTTGCCTTAGCCAATTTCGAGGGTGAAAGATTCCCATCCAAGTTGGTAATTGGAAAGGCCATTCAGACCTTTCATTTGGAGCTTTAATGGAGTCTTTATTTGCAGGTGTAAGCTACAGGGCAGCTCATGGTTTCTTCTATTGCAGCTCACTCCTTCAACCATTTCCATTTTTGATGGCATATTCTTGATCCTTGAGGGAGGGCGTTTTTGGTGAGCTATTGTACTCTTTGGGGAAGCTTTTAATGCCCCATTTCTTTTGTAATATGAAGTAAATACTCTGTTCTTCATCTCCAAAAAGTTTCAGGTCGAAATTCCAAGTAGAAATGTATAAATCTCATTTTTAATGGAAGAACAATGCCATTTCCCCACTACCTTGTTGTGAGCCAATGTGTTGATGATGATTTCGAATGAATGGATGATTCTCTGATATATTTGTGATAAATATACTGCCATGGATGTCTTCTACAAGTTTCATGTACTGTACTTGAGCATTTGAAGCATTTTTACTCAATTTAGTTGCATTGGGAGGTGAAATAGTGACATTTCCCCAAGGGTCGAATTGGGGATTTTTGCAGTCGAATGGGAGAGGGTGAGAACAGTTGTAATAATCCATTAATGGTGCATATGATACTTTAATAACATACTTAACACATTACATACCTCTGTTCATAAATTTGAGTGGGTTTGGAGGCATTTGGGAAGCCATTTTCATTGTTTACCCCAGGGGGATTTGAACCCCAAATTACTAGTAAAATTGCATAATTGGTCCAGAATATTAAGAGAGTTTGCAGAGGTCTTTTGGTGGCCATATGTCATCCATAAACATCATATTCAAGTTCTAATATCATTCATACACCTTCCTTGAAGATTTGAAGGCATTTGGAGTCAATTTGAGACCTAGAGACCAATACTAGTCAAAGGAAAATCACTAGTAAAGTTACCTACATTGATCAGAATTGAAAGAGGATTTGCAGAAGTATTTTAAAGGTCCAAAGGCATCCCTGAAACACATATTTATGTTCTAATATCATTCATATACCTTCTCAGAAGATTTGGGATCATTTGGGGCAAATTTGGGACCTAGAGATCAAAACTAGTCAAAGGTCGAACAAGGGAAAAAAAGTGGAAAATTGCCATTTTAATAAAATTCCAAATAAGGGACATTACATGTGACTACTACAAATTTATCAGATCTCGTTAATGGCTTACCTACACACTTTTTTCGTGGATCCAGGGGTATAAGACAAGGATTCCCTTTGTCTACCCTACTTTTCTTGCTTGTTATTGAAGGACTGAGTAACTTAATCCACTCTGCTAGAAAGGATGGAAAATTAAGAGCTGTAAGAATTACTACTTCTATTTTTATATCTCATATACTGTTTGTTGATGATGTAATTCTGTTTGGAAGGGGAACAATTGAGGAATGGAAACAGTTTGCAAGGATTATTAATTTATTTTGTTATGCCTTAGGTATGGAGGTCAGCTACTCAAAGCCCGCCTTCTTTTTTCATAATCTAGACCAACATACCATGGAAAGGATAAATACCTTCTTACCTTTTCAGACTTATGTGATTGAATATGGTTTCAAATACTTGGGTTATCATCTAAATCCCAGATTCTATAGGGTAAAAGACTGGATGTGGCTAGTCCAAAAATTTGAAAAAAGGATAAGTAATTAGACATATAGGTTACTTTCTCTTAGTGGTAGATTAAATTTACTAAAATCAGTATTGGTTGGCATACCTGTGTTTTGGCTTTCGTTGGCATGTCTCCCAAAAACAATCATCAATATGTTGAGGAAATTGATTTTTAATTTTATTTGGTCTGGCACAATGGGAAATACGAAGTTCAATCTAGCAAATTGGAAGAAATTATCCCTACCAAAGGAAAAGGGTGGATGGGATATAAAGAACCTTGAGTGGTTTAGCACTACTCTCAGTATGAAAAGCATGTGGAGAGGCTTATGGGGAAATGGTCTATGGAATAAGTTTATTCATGGGAAATATATCAAAGTTGAAATTGTCCAATGGATAAGAAATCCTAGGAAATCAAACAAAAACTCATCCAATTTATGGTCTGGCTTCTTAAAATCTTTTCATTGGATAAATAGGAACCTTGCATGGAAGGTTGGAACAGGCCAGAAAATTCTTGTTGGAATTGACTCGGTTGTGGGATGTGAAGAGAGCTATAAACTATCAAATGATATTATTGAATACCTATAAGAAATTGGTTACTCAACACTCTCACAGATCCAAAAATATGATTTGAGGGGTAATGTGGGATCTTATTGGTACAGTGCAGCAGACATGGGAATTGGAGGAGCTTTGGAAAGTGAATGGGATGCATATGTTTCTAGTTTGAATTCTGTAGGGATCAGACTTACAAATGATGATGAAAAACTGTTATGGACAGGCAACAAAAATAATGGACAGGTAACTACAAAAGATGCCTATCTCTCCATAACAAACTTTGAAAAATATATTGTTCATAAATGGTGGTATGAGAAGTTATGGAAGTGGAAAATTCCAAAGAATTTTTTTTTTTTTTTTGTCTTGTTCAGGAAAATGCTATTCACCTAGGATAACTTAATTAAGCGGGACATGCACTTTGTGCAACTGTGCACCTACATATATTGATCATATTTTTATCTTGTGTTCCTTTACCTCAAACCTATGGATTTCTGTATGCTCCAATCTAGATATCTCCATGAACTGGGGTAAATAGATTATAGATAACAATTTCTATATGTGGTATAGCTCTGTTAAAATTCACAGGTTTCTTCCTATTATAATCTGATGAGTGATCTGGAACCTCAGGAATGGTATTATTTTCGAAGATAAACCTTCTTCTCTAAATGTGGGAAAGATCAGGGTTTTAAATATGTTTGAGGAACTTCACCTATTGCAAGCAAAAAATTCAAATACCAGGATTATTATTGATCTTTCTCTTATGGAGGAGGAACATGGATTCTTTGATGGTGCAGCTGTGGATGGTAAATGTGCTGCGGAAATTTTCTAATTTTAAACTGTACTTACAACTTTAAGTTGAAACTGAAATGTGGTATTGGCACAAACACAAAGGCATAGTTGCTTGCTTTATGGTGTCTTCTCAGGTTTATAGTATTCTTGGGCATAGATATTATCATATTATTTGGTGACTCAATAACTATTGTCAATTGCGAAAAAATACTGGGGATCTTCAATCTATTGATCTTCTACAATGGTGCAACAAAATTAATGGAGTTTTTGACAGGTTTCACAAATGGGAGATTCAACGCAGCTGCAAGGGATTAAACTCTATGATTGATACTCTTTCAAAATATGCATTGAAGCTCTCTGTTCATAAATTAAATTGGGAATATTACATTGAAGACTAGATGGAACATAAGGGTCGTATCTCCATTTTTGCATTTTAGTTTTAGTCTTGCGACTGATAAAATTTAGTTTATTGTGGATTCAGTTCCCTCTATTATTTTGTGCTCTTTGTTGAAGATTGTATGAGTTTTGAAGATCTGATATCTGGGTTGAACTGAACTTGAACTTGCATGGACAGTTCTATGATCTATATTTTGTACTTTTTTATTCAATGAAATAGAAAACATACTGTTTTTTTCTTCTTGAAAAAAAAGGTATTGTATTTGTTATTAGTACATAATTGAGAATTACTCGTACTGACCATGTGAGTAGCTCTCACCTGTGCAATATTACTAGTTACTTAGGTGCATATTGTGTGATACTTGAACATATTAAAATACTACCTAAGTATAGCATAAATTTAGGACGAAGTTTCCTTAAGGAGGGAAGTATGTCACAACCCAAAATTAGTATTAAACAAATTCTGAATAAAACATAAGAAGAGTAAGTAATAAGTGTATTAAATATGAAAATAATAAAAATAAAATAGAAATTGGAGAAATTGTAAATTAAAATTAATTAAATATAAATGGTATTGTAAGTACCAAAGAAATGAAGAAAATATTTAAAAAGGAGGAGGATTGGAGGGGAAGGGCATTCTTTTTTCTTATACTTTAAAGGGATATATGAATGGCTATAGAAGGTAAAACAACAGATCTAGCTACGATTTATTTGTTGGGGGCTCTCATTGTCTCAACAAGGGGTTAGTTAGGTGGAGATTTGTCCCCCATATGTTGTTGTCACATCTTTCTTGTGGAGATATAAGTAAAATATTTCAACAAATCATTGAATTATAGGTATGTTTTCTCTTTGTTTCATTCATTGTTATTTTTATATCTTTGTAAATATATTAGATCTAATTTTCTCATGGTAATAAAAAATTATTTTAGTTAATTATAAAATATTGTTAAAAAAAATGTCCTCCAAGCCCATCAGGGCATTACAATAATTAAGGCAAATGATATCCCAATGAGAATTTTAGAGGGATAAAATGTTTTTTCCATCTTGCCTCCACAAAATTGGTTGGCTAATTCTGTTTTTATATATTTTTGTTTTAATAATTGATGGGTGAATGATATAATACCAAACAAATTGTTTAGGGAAAATATTCACCCATTGCAAATGCAAAATCCCCTAAATTTCGCCCATGTGTGAAACTTTGCTCCTAAAACTTTTCATTGGCAAAGTATGGAGCCTTTCAAGCAATCCATCCCGCCACATAGGGAACCTGAGCCGCATTGCAAATGAACCGATCAAACTCTGTTGCCACGTGGGAGGGAGGTAAGATCAATCGGTTCAAGGTAAAGGTCGCACTGTTTAAGCTAGATATTTTACGAACTGGGAGCCCACCAAGTTTGGGGCTGTAATCCTATGGAGAGGGAAACGAGGTCCCGAAATGGTGAATGCGTTGCGCAGCTACAGCACGCCACGCTTGCAGAATTATTGTGAAGAAATCTTTTCTAGTTTGACCTCTTCTGTGAGTCTTGTCAGCTTAACAGATTTGATGAAATTGGATGTATGATGTCCAAGACGTCTATCTGTGAAGAAATATGTAATGCCACTTCTGTCCTATGAGACCCGATCCTTAACTCTGTCACGAAAGAACTTGATCTCTCCGAATCGATCAATACAAACAATGATATGATGATGGCAGCAATACAGCTTTGACATTGCTTGATGCAATCGCACGTAATCGATTTGCAGGGACTCGTCATTGTTGCCACTGATGTAATGATACCAATCGGATTATGATAATAAGAGACTCAAAATGTTTTTCGTATCCGTCGAACAAGATAAGGGTGTATTAAACTATTAATTGTTTTATTTTTGTTAAACACTGTATTTAGAATAGGGTCGGTCTCTTCCAAAAGAGGGTCAAACCCAAATTACACATTATATTGAAACTCCCTCCTTTTTAATGTTTATGAGTAGATGAGTATGGAGCCTTGGAAAAGTATGGAGCCTTGCCCCTAAAATTTTTTGCCCTTTTAGTTACCATTTGATGGTTTTTTATGGTTTTGGAGGCCAAAAATGTGGGAAAAGTGGACAAACTAGTTATGTGACTAGGGATATGAGCTATGTGAATGGTTATGGTTTCTGAAAATTGTAAACAACGGATCGATCTCTTGTAAACGATTAAACCATTGATAAATTGTTTTGTGTATGATGCAGATCAGATCTCTTCTAAACGATTAAACCATTGATTAATTGTTTTGTGTATGATGCAGATCTCTTGTAAACGGTTAAACCATTGATTAATTGTTTTGTGTATGATGCAGATCAGATCTATTGTAAATGGTTCAACCATTGATTAATTGTTTTGTGTATGATGCAGATCGGATCTCTCGTCTAAACGTAGAATCCTTTTTTATGTTGGAAAAACTATGGGTTTATTATGATAATGAAACATATCTCTCTTTTATAAAACCTATGAACATTGATCATGTTTTATCCAGAAAATGGAGGATCTCATTTCTTGAACTCGTTGAACCTGTTAAATTTTCATCCAACAAATACAACCCTTTTGGTTAAAACTCTGTTTATACAATTGTAGAAAAATAAAAAGTAGTCATGTATTTACCCTCAGAGATAAAGAATTCTTAATATTCAAACTATTATGGGGTTGAGACTTAAACGACCTTTGATACTACCAAATTTGATCCTCCTTGTGGAGATTGTTTTGATCGCAGAGTACCTATGTTTCTCTCGACAACTACCTAAAATAATGGTTATCATGCTCAATTAAGTTCGCCACCATACTTTGTTTTCGGCAGTAAACATCTATGTTCTTTAGTATAATCAATGATCGGTTATATGTTTATTCTTTTTATCGGTCGCCTTTTAAACCTCTATCAATCTCTTCCATACTAATCAAAGAGTACAGAGTCAATATCCTGCTAAACAAACAATATAAAATCTTCGAGTTTGGACTATATGTCTCTTTATAGTTGAGATGCCAACTTAGATTAACGACCACCTTGGTCATGGTGGAAAGATATAAATGTGAACCTTGGTAACTCAGTCAACGAACTTGATTACCCCCTTTCAATTGCTTAAACTGTTCATAGTTTCAACTTGTGAAATTCTAGAGGAATAATGTTTTTTTGTAAGCTGCATAAAAGATTATATTATAATACAAAAAATATTACAATCATCAAGTGAGGCTGAATATAACATTCTAGCACTGTTGAGGGTGCAAATATTACAAAAGGAGTGCTGTAAAGCAAGCCTAGAGGCTAAGGCTAGATAGCCATTGATCAGGAAAGACATAAACTGAGAGTAACTCTGTACTAGGCAGAGATAACAAAAACTAGAAATCAAAGTGATAGAACCGGGAGTGCAGTGCTCAACACAAGTCACATCAAGAGGTAGCTTCTGCACCTTTGGAGTCATGGATGTCCTTAGAGATTGGGCAGGGAGCGAAGAAGTCATCTGTCCATTGCTGCTCCAGGAGCTTGATGGGCAGAGGCTCGACTTTGTGCTAGAGAATCAGGTCTGTCTCATCCTTGCGGATGTGCTTGTACTGGGCGACTGCAATGGTAGAGGGAACCGGAAAGGAAGTACTAGGAGGGGAGGCGCCTTGCACCACAACCGTAGCAGGGGAGTCAGGTCCGGAGGTTTGTCTGAGAGTAGGAGAAACATCCTCTGAAACCGTAAGGCCCATTGAGTCATGTAACGAACTGTCGGCCACCTACGTAGCCGCTTGAGAGCTGGCACCTTTTTTATGAACAATAGTCTCCTTCCTAGAACCTGCAATTGGACCTTCCGGACCGACTCCCATGGGTGGAGCCTGATGAGGAAACAGGGAGTAGCAGCGACCTATGAGGCTAGCTTCCAAGGCGACAAGAATTCCATCCAGATGAGCCATGTTGGACCTTGTGTCCATAATGGCCATCTTAGCCAAGTTCCAATTGGTGAGCATCTCTTCCACCAAGGTACCAATCAAATTTTTAAGGAGTTAGTAATGATTCACCTATGTTCTAGGGCTGCCGAAGGCAAGGATCTCGACAACGTTTCTTAATTCCCAATCATCCACCAGGCGACAGAATGACATGGAGATGTTATCCTTGTATCCAATGTTTGCAGGGATCTCCTTCTCCACAGACGTCGCTTTGCTTGTGCCCTGTCTAGAGCCACGCCTGGAGGTGTCGCGCGTGCGTTTCATGGTGGTTTTGGAGATTTCATAGGGGAATTGCACAGGGGCCTAACTTTCAGCAAAGGAGGTAGAGAGCGGATAGTGTAGATGGGTAATGAACGTAGGAGGATGAGCATGGAGCTTCATATCCCGGAGGAGGGCTCTGGGAGGGAGGGGCATCACACGAGAGGGAGTAATGGTGAAGTGAAGCGAACAAAGGCGAGAGGATGTAGGGAGATGGTCCGGCATTAATGCCACCCACTAGGCCATGTGGGCAAGGAGAGCTGGAGTGTGCGAGAAGGCCACCTGGGGTGTGGTCATATCCAGAGTAAATGTTGTGTCTCAGGAGTAGCCCGGCCTAGGAGTTGGTGCTGGGGGGAGGTGGCGTGTCCACTCCAACTGTCCTACTGGTTGTTGATTCATCACCCGGATCTGAGAGGGGGAAGTCCTTGTGAGCTTGTTGGAAGTAGAATTGCTTGAGCTGAATGGAGGAATTATAAGGATTATTTGTCAAGAGAGTGTGAATATTGACTACTCCTGCATTAGCTATTCCATCCGCAAGGGAATTAGCTTGGCGCATCACATGTTGGAAGGTGATATTCCTATGATTGTTCAAGATGTCAGCCAACCTGAGAAATCTGCTTTCCAAACACCAACTGGATGATAGTTTGGCAACCTGCGAACCATTTTGGAGCTTGGAGGCCAGAGTAAGAATGAGTTGAGATTCCCCTTCAGCAATGAGAGGATGAAGATTATAATCATTAGCAACCATGAGTCCATGCAAGAGACCATCGAGTTTTGCTGCATTGTTGCTGTCGTGTCCAATATTACCATAATAAATTCTAAGAGTATGTATGACCTTCATGATCCTGGAAAGCACCTCCAAAACCTGCCGGACCTGGATTTCCTTTGGAGGCACCATCAAAATTAAGCTTGTAGAGCCCAGGGGTGGGGGAACCATTGGGAGGGGTTGGAGGAATGGTGGTGGGGGTGTAGAAAAGCAGGAGGGAGATATGGCTGAGAGAAAGACCAATAGAGGAGAATGGATCACTCCATGTCAGTGGTGGGAAGATCAGAGGTATTCCAGGGAATGAGGAATAAGGTTTCCTGGAGATTATTCTTTAAGATGTCCTATGTTTTATCAAACGAGTTGTATTTTCCTTCAAAGATTCTGAGGTTCCTTTCCTTCCATAAATTCCAGACAAGGAGACCCGGGGTGATGTCCCACAGCCTGTTGAGTTGTTTACTTTGAAAAGGCTCACGGTCCCAATGAAGTAGAGTACTTATGATGTCGCCCCTAACCCTATTGGTGCGTCTGAAGGACTGTTCTACTCTTTCCCAGAGCCTGGAGGCTAAATCGCATTGATCAAACAAGTGGTTGATATTTTTCGATATTGCTCTTACATAAGACACAGATGGGGGGGGCGATGAAACCTTTTTTCTACAAGGTATCCCAAGTAAGAATGCTTCGATGGGCCAACAACCAAAGAAAAGTTGAGACTTTTGGCCATAAAGAGAGGTTCCAAATTTTCCTCCAGAGAGGGAAAGGAGTGATGGCTTCTCTCTGTGCAAGGATAGAGTAAGCTTCTTTGACTGTGAAGGATCCCTTAGGAAGATGCCCCCAGGGGATGACGTCTTGGCCATGAGAAAGATGGATTTGCCTTGTTTGGAGATTTGTCCAAACCTCATCATAGTCTTCAATTGGAATTTTGGGTTGCCAATGCCTAGGATTCTTCCAAAGTCGGAAGGGGGATGTTTCAATAGGATCCCATAAATCACGGACAACCGAGTCAGAGATTGTCTTCCATATAACTAGCGTAACACTGTAGGTGGGGAGGTTGCTGAGTTTTGGCATTTGCTGCCATGAGTCCTGCTAGAGGAGGGCAGAGGTGCCATCCTTGATTTCCCAAAAGCTATTTTGTTGTATAAGTGCTCTTTGAGAATTAGCAGCATGCTAGATAAGACAGCCCGAAGGGTCATAATCATACCTGATGAGATGGGCCAGGTCCTGGTGGGCGGCATATTTACGATTCCAAAGTTGCTCCCAGGGAGAATCATTCTTGGTAATCCATCGCCACCATATTTTAGCTGAGAATGCTTCATTGTTGATGTCTCGGTCTTTTATACCAAGTCCTCCTTCCCGTTTAGAAAGACAAACGGTATGCCACTTCACCAGGGCCCATCTATTGTTGTGTTGACTTTTGCCCCACAGGAAGGACCGTTGAAGCTTTCTGAGAGACTTAAGAACCCACTTGGGAGCAACAAGAACTGAAGAAAGGTAAAGGGGCATGGATTGGAGGACTGATTTGAGGAGAGTGATCCAATAGGGGAGGTTGAGGGAGCGGAAGGTCCAAGAAGAGATACGAGTGTCGATCTTGTCAAGGAGTTCTTTCCAGGATGAGTGCTTGATGACAGAGTCAAAGAGAGGGGCTCCAAGATACTTGGTCGGTAGAGTTGAAGTAGCAAAGCCAAGAATACGAGCTATATTGCGCTTGGTAATAGCATCAGTGTTGAAGAAGAAGATTTGAGACTTCTCAAGATTGATGGTGGTGCCAGAGGCTTCAGAAAAAAGAGTGAGGATCTTATGGAACACACGAGCTTCATGCATAGAGGGGTGTCCAAAAAGGAGGTTATCATCAACAAATTGCTAGTGGGTGGTGGGGGTTACCCCATGAAGTGAGAGACCATGAAGAGAGCCAGAGGCTACCGCTGCTTATATCATTCTACCTAGGCCTTTTGCCATAAGGATAAAAAGGAATGGAGAGAGGGGATCTCCTTAACGGATTCCACGAGAAGGGGTAAAAGTGGGGGAGGGAGAACCATTGACAAGAATGGAGTAAAAGGAAGAGGAGACAAGGGAGGAAATCCAATTTATCCAGTCTGGGCTGAATCCATAAGCGTGCAACATTTCTCTAATGAAAGCCCAACTGAGTTTATCAAAATCTTTTGAAAGATCTAACTTTAAAAGCATACCAGGGGTGCGATGAGTTTTGAGGGAGTGGGTGATTTCATGAGCAAGAATGATGCCATCCAAGATTTGTCTTCCTTCCACATAACCCGTTTGTTTAGGAGAGACGAGCAGAGGCAGGAGAGACTTAAGACGGTTGGAAATCACTTTAGAAATAAGTTTGTAGATGACATTACAAAGGGAGATGGGAGGGAACTTACCCGGATGAGAAGCTTCTTTAAATTTGGGGATAAGGGAGAGATGCATTGCATTAAGGGCAGGAAGTATCCAATGCTTTTTCCTGGACTCTTCAACCACTTCCCATATCTCAAGCTTTAGCAAATCCCAACAGTGGTGAAAGAAGTTAGCTGTGAAGCCATCTGGACTAGGTGATTTTTTGTCAGTTGTTTGTTTCATAGCAATTTCCACTTCCTGTAGAGAGATAGGCTACATCAAGGAGATGTTGTGTTCATCAGTAATGGCAGCAGGAATGTGTCGGGTAACCTGAGTGATGGCTGCACTTCAAGAATCAGGAGGTTCTGTGAGAAGATCCTAAAAGTACCCTTTGAGTTCCTGTGCTATCTCATCATGCTCTTCCAGAATCACACCCGAGTCCCCTTTAACCTTGTTGATGCGGCTACGCAGTCTATGTTGAAGGTTGGAATGATGGAAGAAGGAGGTCTTGTGGTCGCCTTCTTTGAGCCAGGAGACTCTGGATTTTTGTTTCCACGGAGTTTCTTCTTGCTGACAGTGGATGTTGAGCTTATCCAAGAGGTCCTTTTCCTTGGATTTGTGTGCTTGGGAGAGGCCATCTTCCATGATGATGCATTGGAGAGTCTCAAGATCTTCCTCAATCACCTGATTTTCTTCGAAAATATTTACAAAGGTGGAATGGTTCCAGTCCCTGAGCTTAGCACGAAGGAGTTTAAGTTTATTTTTAAGGATGACCATTTTTTATTTTCCAACCACACGCATCTCCGTCCACCATGTGTTGACAGTTTCTGAGAATTCAGGATGGGAGAGCTAGAATTTCTCAAATCTGAAGGGCTTATGGAATTGAGCGCCCAGACTTTTCCACATTAAGTCAATGGGTCAGTGATCAGAGCAAGCTGCCGGTAAAACAAAGGACACTAGGGTACCACCCATCATGGTGAGGTTCTCAGAGACGAAGAATCTATCAATATCCTTCATGATTTGGTGTAAACTCCCTCTTCTGTTGTTCCAGGTGTAAAATCCTGAAGAGGAAGGCAAATCAACTAAATGATTGTCAGCAATGAAGGCTTTGAAAAGGAGATCCTTAGGGGAAAGAGAGCGCAGGCCTCCTTTTTTTTCCCTCCAGGGTAGCGATCATGTTGAAATCGCCACCAATAATGAGAGGGGAATCCGAATGGTGGGAGACAAACCAGTTGAGGTGGTTGAGAAGGAGGGTTTTGAGAATGCGGGGTTGTGGGATATAAACATTGATGAGAATACCATGGAGACTAGTACCGAGAATATGGAATGAGGCGGAAATGGCATGAGCGGTAGCGGCATAATTATCAAGGGTGAGGACGTTGGCGTTCCAAGCAATAGAAATACCCCCGGCAGCCCCATTGGCATCAATGGAAAAACTTTGGCAACCTCTCCAGAGCTTGGACATGATAAGACTGAGGGTCTCAAAAGAGAATTTAGTTTCTTGGAGGAAGATAGCAGAGGGGGAATCAGTAAGGATTTTTCTTTTCAACATACGTTGTTTGGATAGACCGTTGATTACTCTAATATTCTAGGATATAATCTTCATTGGGGGGTGAGGGATGGAAAGAAATCAGTAAGTTGCACGTATTGTCCTGATTCCACAAGTCTTGTTCCCAACAGATTGATTCGCTGCATAACTGATTTCCTACCTCTTTTCTTGAGTTCCCTTAAAATTTTATGTCAATCCTTTTGAGGAAGGTTTTGTATTCCCAGTTTATCATGAGCTTTAACTTTAGCCAAAGCATCTCTGAGGAGTTGAATCTGGCTAGGAGGAATAGAACAAAAATCTTTTCTAGTACAGGCGTCCTCTAGCCCCAGAAGGTCAAGATCTCCCAGATCTAAGTCGGTCATTTCTTCATCCATGGTGATATCTGTGGAGGGATCCACCGGGAGTTTGTGGGAAGGAATGGAAGGGGTAGAAGAAGTACCTTGGAGCTCTGCATGAGAGGCATATTTGCTGGGATGATCGGATCCTTCCTTGCCCAGCGGCCTATCAGTGTTGACGGGCATAGATGGGCCATCCTCCTTGTTAGCCGAAGTTTCCTTTTGTGGCTCCATTTCTTAGTCCATGGTTTGATCGGCCAAAGAATTAAAGTTATTACTAATTGGGGGGGTTTCCAACTTATTTTTTCCAGTAGATTTGCGATTATGCCTCCTGATTTTTCCAACTCTTTGAAAACCTTCAGCATCTGGGGTGTCTTTTTGAATATCCTCTGATCGATGTTTGCTTAGGGGGTAATCACGGAAGAGGTGCCCATGTTCATGGCACTTGCGGAAATGAAAAGGTATATGCTCATAATCGAAGGGTTAGATCCATTCCGAGTCTTCCAGAGAGAGATTGATGGCGTCCGAGAGGGCTTTAGAGATGTACATGTAGATGCATATTCGAGCATAGGAGGTGTAGCGCTGAAGATTGGTTTGATCTGTTGTTCTAACATAAGTGTCGAGGGTGTTCCCTATATCTTTCAGGGTTTCTTTGTCCCAGTATTCCTGTGGGATAGAATACATTCTGATCCAGACTGGAGCCTAGGTGAAATCTTCTTTTTCAGAGCAGAACTTCTCGATCCAGTTTTTCATATAGAGACCTACAGAATTAAAGAAATAGGGTCCATCATTTTCGACTCTTTCCCTGTCTTCAAGATGATGGAAAATAATGGTGAAGAATCCCTTGGAGCTTAGCTGAAGGTCGTAATGAGCTTTTGGTTTCCACTTGATAGCGATCCAGTGCTTTAGAGCCTATTCTGTGGTCCAAATACCCATGAACTTGCAAATGAGGGCATGGTCCTTCAAATACTGAGATCTAGAATTGATCCTTTCGGGAGGGAGGGTCAGACTAGGGCGTGCTGCAGAGCGGGATATGCATGTGCTAGTTCCATGCGTACCATCAGCATACGGTGGAGTAGGATTGGGAATGGTCGAGGAGGAGGGTTTCCCAGCCTTAGGAATTGGGATGTCTGCAAATCCAATATGCATAGAAGAGGCATGACCAGATGAACATGGGGAGATAGGGGGTGTCTGAGCTGTGGTACGAGAGGGACCCTTGCCCCCCCCCATACAGAAGTCATGGTGTGATGCAGGGAAGAGGCCCCTGAAGGTACCAGGAGGATAGCAGTCTGGGAGGATGGGAGCTGAAAGCAGTCAGTAACCCTAAACGGTTATCAAACCACCGCAGGGCCAGACATCAACGAGCGTCATTCTCCGCTACAATTTCAACTAGAGGAATAATTATAGTGGATCGAATATAGATTTATTTCGATACCACTTTATATAGTATAAAAATAAAAGAATTATACGAGTGGTAAGAGTTAGGGTAATCCTTATGTATAGAATATATGTCCGACCCTAAAGCATTAAATAAATAAAAGAAAATTATCCTTATATAAATACTTAATGGAAGGGTCGATACATGAGTTTGTATCTTAGACCTCCATCCCCTTTAGATGATGGAAGTTATCCTTAAGAAGAATCTAATTGGGGACAAAACCTTTAGAACTTTACGTTGGTAAAAGTATTGAAATATGAGGAGCAGGCAAAGATAAAATAGATTGAAATTTTAATACCATAATCTACTCTTATATATATATGGGTTTCATTTTATGTGTAAAGGGGTTTAAAATCAACCTACGATTTAATTGTCACACCTTTCTTGTCAAGATATAGGTAAAATATTTCAACAAATCATTGAATTATAGGTATGTTTTCTCTTTGTTTCATTCATTGTTATTTTTATATATTTCTAAATATTTTAGATCTAATTTTCTCATGGTAATAAAAATTTATTTTAGTTAATTATAAAATATTGTTAAAAAAAATGTCTTTCAGGCCCATCAGGGCGTTACAATAATTAAGGCAAATGATAGCCCAATGAGAATTTTAGAGGGATAAAATGTTTTTTTCCATCTTGTCTCCATAAAATTGGTTGGCTAATTTTATTTTTATATATTTTTGTTTTAATAATAGATGGGTGAATGATATAATACCAAACAAATTGTTTACATAAAATATTCACCCATTGCAAATGCAAAATCCCCTAAATTTCGCCCATGTGTGAAATTTTGCCCCTAAAACTTTTCATTGGAAAAGTATGGAGGCTTTCAAGCGATCCATCCACATAAGGAACCTGAGCCACATTGCAAATGAACCGATCAAACTCTGTTGCCATGCAGGAGGGAGGAAAGATCAATCGGTTCAAGGTAAAGGTCGCACTGTTCAAGGTAGAGATTTTACGAACTGGGAGCCCGCCAGGTTCTGGGTTGTAATTCTATGGAGAGGGAAATGAGGTCCCGAAATGGTGAATGCACTGCTCAGCTGCAGCACGCCTCGCTTGCGGAATTATTGTGAAGAAACCTTTTCTGGTTTGACCTCTTCTGTGAGTCTTGTCAGCTAGTTAATAGATCTGATGAAATTGGATGTATGATGTCCAAGTCGCCTATCTGTGAAGAAAAATGTTAGATGGCGTGCATTTCAAAGGAAATAAAACCAAATGTAATGCCACTTCCGTCCTATGAGACCCGATCCTTAACTCTGTCACAAAAGAGCTTGATCTCTCTAAATTGATCAATACAAACGATGATATGATGATGGCAGCAATACAACTTTGACATTGCTTGATGCAATCGCACGTAATCGATTTGCAAGGACTCGTCATTGTTGCCACTGATGTAAAGATACCAATCGGATTATGATAACAAGAGACTCAAAAAAAATTTCATATCCGTCAAACGAGATAAGGGTGTATTGAACTATTAATTGTTTTATTTTTGTTAAACACTGTATTTAGAATAGGGTCGGTCTCTTCCAAAAGAGGGTCAAACCCAAATTACACATTATGTTGAAACTCCCTCTTTTTTAATGTTTATGAGAAGATGAGTATGGAGCCTTGCCCCTAAATTTTTTTGCCTTTTTGGTTACCATTTAATGGTTTTTTATGGTTTTGGAGGCCAAAAATGTGGGAAAAGTGGACAAACTAGTTATGTGACTAGGGATATGAGCTATGTGAATGGTTATGGTTTCTGAAAACCGTAAACAACGGATCGGATCTCTTGTAAACGGTTAAACCATTGATTAATTGTTTTGTGTATGATGCAGATCGGATCTCTTGCAAACGTTTAAACCATTGATTAATTGTTTTGTGTATGGTGCAGATCGGATCTCTTGTAAACAGTTAAACCATTGATTAATTGTTTTGTGTATGATGCAGATCGAATACGTTGAATCCTTGTTATGTTGGAAAAACTATGGGTTTATTATGACAATGAAACATATCTCTCTTTTATAAAACCTATGAACACTGATCATGTTTTATCCATAAAATGGAGGATCTCCTTTCTTGAAATCGTTGAACCTATTATATTTTCATCCAACAAATAAGACCCTTCTGGTTAAAACTCTGTTTATACAATTGTAGAAAAATAAAATGTAGTTATGTATTTACCCTCATAGATAAAGAATTCTTAATATTCAAACTATTCTGGGGTTGAGATTTAAATGACCTTTGATACTACCGAATTCGATCCTCCTTGTGGAGATCGTTTTGATCGCAGAGTACCTCTGGTTCTCCCGACAACTACCTAAAATAATGGTTATCATGCTCAATTAAGTTCGCCACTAGACTTTGTTTTCGGCAGTAAACATCTATGTTCTTTAGTATAATCAATGATCGGTTATATGTTTATTCTTTTTATCGGTCACCTTTTAAACCTCTATCAATCTATTCCATACTAATCAAAGAGTGCATAGTCGATATCCTGCTAAACAACCAATATAAAATCTTCGAGTTTGGACTATATGCCTCTTTGTAGTTGAGATGCCAACTCAGATTAACGACTACCTTGGTCACGGTGGAAAGATATAAATGTGAACCTTGGTAACTTAGTCAACGAACTTGATTACCCCCTTTCAATTGCTTAAACTGTTCATAGTTTCAACTTGTGAAATACTAGAGGAATAATTATAGTGGATCGAATATAGATTTATTTCGATACCACTTTATATAGTATAAAAATAAAAGAATTATACGAGTGGTAAGAGTTAGGGTAATCCTTATGTATAGAATATATGTCCGACCCTAAAGCATTAAAGGAATAAAAGCAAATTATCCTTATATAAATACTTAATGGAAGGGTCGATACATGAGTTTGTATCTTGGACCTCCATCCCCTTTAGAATATGGAAGTTATCCTTAAGAAGAATCTAATTGGGGACAAAACCTTTAGAACTTTATGTTGGTAAAAGTTATGAAATATGAGGAGAAGGCAGATATAAAATAGATTGAAATTTTAATACCATAATCTACTCATATATATATGGGTTCCAGTTTATGTGTAAAGGGGTTTAAAATCAACCTAGGATTTAATTGAGCATGTGAATGCTTAGGAAGATTTTTAGTTTTATAAACATTTTGTGTAAAAATGTTGTACAAATATATGGGGTAGTAAAATGGATCATTCATATCCATAAAATAAAGTAGTATTATGTGCTTTATGTACACGTCACTTCCCATGGAAATAAAAATTTCATGTACATGTATATGATAGTAGACGTTATGAGTTTCATGTGTATGGATAAAGTATCATATATATATATGTTGGGCTTAAATTGTATGGAAATAAGTTTAGAATGGAAGAAAAAGGACGAATCCAAAAAGTATAATCGTTATAGAAAATTGATATAAGGGTAGTAGTTGTTTGTAATTAAAGAGATTTTACCATTACTATCTATCAATAAGTATCAAGGAATTTGTTTTCCGCATTTATTGTATTTTGGGGTTACAGAATTTTAGAGGGAGAAAATGGTTTTTTCCAACTCTCCTCCACAAAATTGGGTGGGCTAATTTTTTTTTATATGTATTTGTTTGAATAACTAATGGGAAAACTATATAATACTAAAAAGAACATCTATGTAAAAAATTCACCCATTGCAAATGTAAAGCCCCCTAAATTTTTCCCATGGGTGAAAATTTCCCCCTAAAATTTTCCCTTGACAACAGAGCCCTAGCAACTATTTTGAGTTTCTTTATTTGATCCATTTTATTAGGTATATAAAGTATAACGAATTATTTGTAGATTGATGAGGCAATTTAAAATGAGATTTACCAACTAAAATGGATGCTTATGAGTTAATGAAATTTTTCTATATAACTAGTCTTGAAATGGAATTAACCTTTAGTGTTAATTCAAACCAATAGCTACAATGTCCTAATGAATAATAATTTTTATTTTGGGCGAAAAATGCTTAAAGAAATTATCATTGAACATAGAACCTTGCATATCAATGATAATATTAAATTGTGGTGGCATCGTACCAATGTAATGATGCCACATATCTTCATTTGATTCGCCTTCTATATAAGTGACAAAATGACCCACGATTAATTATTATGTCACCATGAACTCCCTAGAGAGAACCTGTAATATCCCCAACTCAGATTTCAAGGATATTAGCTCAATCAAAAGGTTTAAAGCAGAAAATTTGAAAGACTGGAAACTAGTTATAAAAACTAGTCCTGAAGAAGCTAGTACTGGACACAACTAAACCCACCCAAAGTTTGACAAATGGGATCTTTGGATCTGGAAGGATTAATAAAAAAAGGTGTAGAAGCATAAAAAAGGGGGCTAATCTAGCTTCATATCCTTTTCAAAAAGTATTGGGACCTTTTATGTTTCGAAATCAGCTGTCGTTCAAGTCTACTCCAAGGCTTACTAGGTACACCAAAATATGCAAACTAGATCCTTTCACAATATTCGAGAACAAATGGAAGGTGTATGACCCCTATATACCCTATAATATACTAATAAACCAAATACATAGTGGTTTTGGAGCAGCTAGACTGAGTGTGGGTGACTTGGGAGAAATTGCTACTATCATGGCAGCTCAACTAGTTTTAATAATGGATAACTCAAACATAGTACGAACCTCCCAAATTTATGATATTAATGTTGCAGTGGACTCAAGGGGATTTTAATGAACTACAAAACTTGCAGAACTCAATTTGTATATATATATATTATCATTTATGACCCAGATAGTAAAACTAGTCAAGAATTGGGCCTCTCTGGTGCAAGGTGAAACAATGACTTACAAAGGATGAACCAGATTTACAAATTTCTTTTATAACTTCACAGATACATCCTATTACATGAAAATAAACACATTTTTGCATCCATAAGATTCCTAAGGGTGCATATATTATTTATCCATTCAAAAAACCTCAGGATTCTTCACTAACCACTAGATCCAACACATAGAATGCAAAATATTGAGAAAGGAAGTCGGGAGATGGATTCTTTATTACAGGAGTAGATATTACATGATTTTTAATTCAGGTCACAAAAAATAAGAGGTAAAATATAAGATCTCAAGTCAACAACGACGCAAATACTCAATTCTTCTCCTCTTAGGAAATCTCTACTATCTCTGGGTGCTCTGCTTCAATGGATCTCTTCACGTGAGCTTGCAATTCGACATATATGAGGTGTACCTCTATTGACATAAGATTAGAGGAAAAATACAGGCTTCCACATTCATCAAGGGTGCAAATGCTCAATTCTTCACCTCTTAGGCCAATATGTTCAATCTCTAAATGCATTACTTCACTAGATTTCTTCATGAAAGCTTGGAATTCGACCGATATAGGCCATTGCTTGAGTCTAATCTATAATTAAACTCCAAAATTATGTAATGAACTAAATGAGGAATACTGGATGTCCTCCTTCCCATAGTTGGTTGAATCTCCAACTAGTTTAGATGATAGCAAGGACACATCTCCTTGTTGATGACTAGGAGCACATCTCCCAAGTCTTGAGTAGCTGTAGAGCTATCAATTCAAAATGAAATAATTAACAAAAGATGTGAAATGGAGTTCTCCTCCTTCTTTTATATACTTTTCTCCTCATTATTGAGCTTATCCTCTTAGAAATTCGAATTGGAAGAGACATGGATGTTTCTTTGACTAGTTGGATTGGGTCTGGACCCACTTAGCCTCATGGATGCACCCTCACTTAATAAAATTGGACCCTATATATTTTCTAAATGTTTCTAATCATTCTTGAGTTGTACAGATCATGAAATTTCTTTCTTTTTTGCTTTTGAGAACTTTCCTACTTCTCTGCCTCTTTTCCACACTCTTTTCACTTTTCTTTGCTTTCTACTTTTCCTTCTTTTCCACTTTCCTACTTTTCATTGATTCTTGCTTTGTCCTGCTTTTTTTTCAAGTTTCCTTCTTTTGCAAGGAAACTTCTTTGGCCCACCTTATCTCCTTTTCCAACTCATTATTACATTTAAATAAAAATTAAATACTCAAAATAATATTACATCCCTTCTAAATTAATTTAATACAACATACTTTAGCCATAATTTATTATCTAGCGAAATTAGTTAATTACTAAGGTAACTTGGGACCAAATTATTCCCTTATTATTAATTTAATACTAGAACACAAAGGGATGGAGTGCTTAGTGTTCTGACCATGGTGCTACCAAAAATGGGGACATGACATAACCTCTTTATAAGGAGAGACTAAACCACTTTGGAGACTCTATCTTATTTTTAAAAAAATGGCTATGGATATTAGAGACCACTAGATGTTTGACACATCTACAAATGGTACTAATTTGGAGCACTTTGGTAATGAAAATTTATATACATTGAAGATCCAATTAAATGAATGTGAACCACTAATCTTGATTTTGATTGAACCCTCAATGTTCCCTTGTTATTAGTGGAAGTGGTGATTGGATGACGTAGATTATATAATGGAAAAAATATAGGCTACCTTCACATGGACTTTGAACCATACATGGAGAGAATAACCATTCATAACATGACAATATTGTCTAACAAGACTAACCTAACTCACCATATATTAAATAAACATTCTTTGGCTCACGTTATTAAAAGATTAAAAAATTGAACAATGATAAGGTTTATTCAGCAAGGATGCCCTTTACCCCAACTCTCCACGTGTTGGAAGAAGAATCCCTTAGTTACCAGCTCCTCAATGCTAATATCAATTTAAATTTTATTCAAAATATCCCTATCCTAAATCCAAATGTAGTGAAGTTGGTTAATGGTCAATTTGTTGATGATTATTTCCTTATTATTGTTGAAGACCAAAATTTCTAGACATTGATTGTGGGGTGTCTACACACTTTTGCATGGCCTTGAGGTTGAACATCCCATGGAATTGGCTTCAATTCATACAAGTATTCAAATGTATGAAAAATCATTTTTCCTTTCAAGCCTCTCTTAGAGATCATTGGAAGTTAGTTTTCCAATGGGTGGAGAAGAAATGAGACAAGTGGATCACCAAACCATAGCTTTATTAGTGAAATTCCATATTTTCACTAAACTACTAGATATAACTCATTTGTACTACTCTTAATGTTTGATTCCATCTAAAGAAGTCTACATTTTATTACAAAATCCCTCATAATTTTTCTATGGGCCAAACTTCACAAATGAAAAGGGTTTCATACATTAAACTACGATATGTGTTTCAAACTAAGGAATTCGGGTGGCCTTTGTGTTATTCGCACCAGGATACAAGACCAAGCATTATGTCCAAAGTGGGTCATTTGGGATATAGAGGGAAATGAGTCTAGAGAGGTTCCCTTAAGTCACTGAATTCAACAGTGATTCAACAAGGGATTCCACTTGGAAAGTAGGCTTGATAAAGGATCTATTTTCAAACCCTTTTTCTTATTCCTTCTCAAGGTAACAAAATTAAAAAATTACAAGAAGAATAATATGGTGTCCACCTTCCTAAACTAAATGTTACATTAATTGCGTTTCCCAATGTTATTGTAGTTTCCATGATCACAAAGGTCACAAGAATGGACACAACTTTTTAAATTGTTTGGTTCCATGAGTTATTTATTCCAATTTTATTGCTAATAATTGATTAATAATAATTAAGTTTATATGCAACAATTATGTATTATTTCATAAATTTATTTGATGCTCAAGGATTATAAAATAACATGCATTCCACTCTTAAAGTTTGTATGGATTTTTCCATTTTACTTGTAATTTGAAATTTTCTATGTAGCTGTAAAGAAAATTGTAATTTTTTTTCAATATATGGGCATTAATTAAATTGATGTACATACTTTTTCAAAAGAAAAAAGTGCTTCTTGTTATTGATAGAGTGAATAAAAAAACTACATAGCATGCTAGTCCCTTGAACAGTAATTACATAGAGAAAATATGATAGAAGCATACCAGTTTGCTATGACCTATCACCTGCTAAATCTAGACATCATACATACACAAGGAGGTAATATATACTAATAGGATACACCATAATCACTGCTTTATTTCGACCCCTTGTTATTCTATTTTATACAAAAAAATTACTAGTTCCACTGGCCTTACAAAAGGTCTTTTTTGGTCCTTCACAAAATAGAAGATGATAGTACAGTCACAGGAAGTGCTAGAAAAAGATAAATTGCCTTCCAAGAGCATCTGCACAAACAACTTAACATCAAAAATGAAATCAAAATGATCAGGCGAGGAGACCATCGGGAGGTCACCTAATACCCCAAAATTGTGCCCCGCTAAATTGATGTACATATATTTGGGCAAAATAAAACTAAAAACAATACATTTATTATTTGTAATGTTTTGAAATTGTAATTTTTTTTTGGCTTGTACCATGTCAAAGGTTTTTCATTCAAACCAACTTCTTTTAATGGAAGGGACTAAGCTACTTTATAAATGTAGTTCATGTGGTGTCACAAATATTTTGTTGACATTAATTTAAATCATTGTGACACCAAATATATCTTTCCTTTACTTTAATAAGATTAAATTATATATTTTTTATCATCATTGGTGAGCATATACTTGTTAGATCTTCTATAAAAATAACATTATGATGCCATAAGAAAGGACTCCCCATTAATATATTTCATAATTAAGAGCAATTGCATCACAAGATATTTCTCAAATTGGGTGGAGATGTCAAATTTAAACATAAGTTGTTTATTGACTTTCAGTTCCAAGTCCTCGTGCATCCAACCTAATCGATAATGTCATATATGTGATTGGACCAAATTTTTAGATATCACATCCTTATGACTATTGAATCAAATATGGTAATAAACACATAAACTTAAATGTTGAAGAGTTTTAATGTCTCTTCGTTAGTGAGGATGAACCATAAAAAAGTAAGTTTTCATCCATCTACTATATTCCGTCAACTTATTTTCCCTCTAATGGAGAAGATCTTGCCACAAGGAAATTTTTCGTAGTCATGAGGATCCGTTTTGGATGTAGCTCCTAAATTTAATGATACTCTATATGCCTGTTTTTTTGTGGTGGATTCATTTTCTTGCCTTCAATCCATCTTTTTCATCATAGTTTTCATTGAATTAAGGTTACAAACTTCCAAAAAGTTTTTGATAACCATGTTGGTTCATTTTACAAAATGTTGAGTAAGGTAGATTTCTTTTGGAACTATGCAATGTAATCTTGTAAATTTGACCATGGACAAATTGTCTAAGATGCTTCCATTATATTTATTGCTCCTTTTGTAAAACAATAGATACTATCTCATTGATATGAACATTTTTTCCCAATACCACACAAGGTTCCTATATTAGCATAATCTCATCTCAACATACACATACACAAATATCTTTCCAATGAAAAATTCATAGGGAAACTTAACGGATGCTTCTCCACATTTGTGGATGGCATGCCTTGTAACATTGCCGAAGTAGCGTAATGTACTTGACCAAGGGGAATTTCAACCAAGCACCTATTGTCACAAAACTAGCCAAATATCCAACAACATTGATGATAACCAGTTGACCTAACCCCTCAACTACATGCACACATACATGTGGACAACTTGCCATATAGGCCTCACTGGAGTAAAACCATCAACCTACCATTTACAAACATTTAGTGAAGATTAATCAATATCCATTACACACATTTTAAAATTAAAAAACATGAGAATGAACTTGAATACACACACACACACACACACACACACACACACACACATATATCATTCAAATTTTTACTTGATGCCTTATTATTTGAAAATATTTAATTTCAATTCAAAAATATTTATTGGAACACTAAACTTTATCATTCTAGATATTTTCATTTCATTTTACCCATGAACTAAAATATAAACACACAAAACCTTAGGACCACAATTACAACTCATTAATTTATGACTCAAGTAACAAACAATAATATATGTTATAGAGAGAAATGAATCAAACACCCTACATAAAATGACGTGTTAAATTTTTTTTTTTTTCACAAGGGAATGAATAAGTGACCGGGAAAACCACCAATACTTCCCCATATTTTATGGATGGTAAGGGCATGTTAATTTTTTTTTCACAAGGGAATGAATAAGTGACTGGGAAACCCACCAATACTTCCCCATATTTCATGGATGGTAAGGGTGGTAAACCATCGGCATTCAGATAGAACACCTAACCCCGAAGGACTCAAGGTTCAAACTCGCAACCACATCTTACGAATTGAACTATCCCTTGGATAAACGAGGTAAATGGGAAGATTATTTGCATTTAGTAGAATTTGCTTATAATAATGGGTATCAAGCTTCATTAAAAATGAGTCCATTTGAAGTCTTGTATGGTAGAAAATGCCACACTCTTGTGTCTTGGGATAACCGTGTTGACAGGATTGTTTTAGGACCTGACATGTTAAAGGAGATGGAACAAATGGTGAAAGAGGTGCAACAAAACTTAAAAGGTTCTTAGGATCGACAGAAGATTTATACAGATTTAAAAAGAACTCCAAGAGAGTTAAACATTGGTGATCATGTATATCTAAAGGTAAAGTCAAAAAAGAGTTCCTTGAGCTTGGGAAGGTGTTCCAAGTTGGAACCTAGGTATTGTGGACCTTTCGAAGTGTTAACTAAGATAGGGCCGGTATCCTATTAGCTTGCACTTCCCCCTAATCTAAAAGTGCATGATGTATTTCAAGTTTCATTACTAAAAAAATATATACATGATGCTACTCATATAATTGACTAGAATGTGATTCAGGTAGAACTCGAGGGCAAGTTACAGACCAAACCTTTCTGCATTCTAGACAAGAAGGAACATATGCTACGGAATCGAGCCATCGTTCAAATAAAAGTGCAATGGAAGCACTTCATCCCTGAAGAGGCAACTTGGGAAATGGAGGATAAAATGCGAGAAGCATACCCCTCCATGTTCCAGAGTGAGAAAGGGAGATCAGAATAAAGAACACTGAGGACGGTGTTAAGAATAAGGGGGGGAGAAACGTAATACCCCAAAATATTATTATTTATTTATTTGTATTATTTTGTGACAATTATTTTTATGTAAGAATTATTAAAACTCAAAAACACAAAGTGACACTTTGCACAACAAACTATTTTTTTATTATTATTAATAAAAGAAACAGGCACTTGGAGAGTTCAGCTAAATGAGCGGTCACCACCATGACACAAGAGAACATGTTGAAGCAAGATAGAGAGATATTTACCAATCAAATCCAATCTAAAACTCAACAACGAGACAAAATCATAAATCATAGGGATTTATGGATTGATTGGAGATTTGATTGGGATGGCACAAGACCTGGGAAAAACTATAAATAAAGTTGCACTGAGATAGCATGGGACGCCATGTTGTGCATAGATGAACAAGTTGAGTGTTCTCTCTTTTCATAAGTCCATCTGCTTGTTACGAACTCTGGAAGAGAATGTCGTCAGGAAGTAATTGCTTGTGTTCTAGTGCATGGTGGTGATCCAGCTCAAGGGTGGAGCTGGGAAAACAACGATTTTTCCTCTTCTATGATTGGGAGGAGATGGCTTTCCAAGTGCTCTTTTCCCGATCTTTCTTCAAGTAAGTACATAGCTATTGTTTTGATGTGTGAAAGGGTCTGTGGAATGAAATGTAATGTATTCGTTGATTGTTGCTTGTTTAAATGTATGCGATGGATCTTAGTTATGTTATAATGGGTTTAGGTCCCTGTACTCGTGCGACAATATAAATATAAATATATATATATATAATAAATGGTTATTGTTATCTCTCCAAATTTGTTATGTTATAGAGAAGGAGTTTATAAGTCATGAATTACATTGTAGTTAGTGGTTGTAGCAGACGGATTAATCTTGTTTAGGATAATTGTTTCGAAGCCTTAATAGAAAATCGGACTCATTATAACGTGTTTAAAATTTGGATGAATCTAGGAGCTTTGTTATCCTTGTATGATATCATATCAGAACGTTGGAATAAAAACTCTGTTTTGATGTATGCATATAGATAACATTCTAGACTCTGACTCTAGGAATAAAAGGTAGTTAAGATCTTAATATAGAACTCTATTGTAATATATATATATATATATATATATATTCAAAATGCATATATCGAATCTCCTTTAACTTCACTTGAAATTCACTTATATTTAAATAAACTTTGTGAAAACTATAAACAACAGATCGAATCTGTTGTAAATGGTTAAACCATTGATTAATTCTTTTTTGTATGATGCAGATCGGATCTCTTGTGTAAACGTTGAATTCTTCCTTATGTTGGACAAACTCTGGGTTTATTATGACAATGAAACATATCTCTCTTTTATAAAACCTACGAACATTGATCATGTTTTATCCAGAAAATGGAGGATCGCCTTTCTTGAACTTGTTGAACCTGTTATATTTTCATCCAACAAATCCAACCCTTCTGGTTAATACTCTGTTTATACAATTGTAGAAAAATAAAAATTAGTTCTGTATTTGCCCTCATAGATAAATGATTATTAATATTGAAACTATTCTGGGGTTGAGATTTAAACGACTTTTGATACTACCGAAGTCGATCCTCCTTGTGGAGATCGTTGTGATCGTAGAGTACCTATGTTTCTCCGAACAACTACCTAAAATAATGGTTATCATGCTCAATTAAGTTCACCACCACACTTTGTTTTCGGCAGTAAATGTTTAGTATAATCAATGATCGGTTATATGTTTATTCTTTTTATTGGTCTCCTTTTAAATCTCTATCAATCTCTTCCATACTAATCGAAGAGTACAGAGTCAATATCTTGCTAAACAACCAATATAAAATCTTCGAGTTTGGACTATATGTCTCTTTATAGTTGAGATGTCAACTCAGATTAACGGCCACCTTGGTCATGGTGGAAAGATATAAATGTGAACCTTGGTAACTCAGTGAACGAACTTTATTACCCCCTTTCAATTGCTTAAACTGTTCATAGTTCCGACTTTTGAAATGCTAGAGGAATAATTATAGTGGATCGAATATAGAGTTATTTCGATACCACTTTATATGGTATAAAAATAAAATAATTATAGAGTGGTAAGAGTTAGGGTAATCCTTATGTATAGAATATATGTCTGACCCTAAAGCATTAAATAAATAAAAGAAAATTATCCTTATATAAATACTTAATGGAAGGGTCGATACATTAGTTTGTATCTTAGACCTCCATCCCCTTTAGAAGATGGAAGTTATAATTAAGAAGAATCTAAGTGGGAACAAAACCTTTAGAGCTTTATGTTGGTAAAAGTATTGAAATATGAGGAGAAGGCAAAGATAAATATATTGAAATTAATACCATAATCTACTCTTATATATATATGATTGAAATTTTAATACCATAATTTACTGTTATATATATATGGGTTTCATTTTATGTGTAAAGGGGTTTAAAATCAACCTAGGATTTAATTGAGTATGTGAATGCTTAGGAAGATTTTTATTTTTATGAACATCTTGTGTAATAAAGTTGTACAAATATCTGGGGTAGTAAAATGGATCATTCATATCCATAAAATAAAGTAGTATTATGTCCTTTATATACACGTCACTTCCTATGGAAATAAAAATTTCATGGACGTGTATATGAACGTTATGACTTTCATGTGTATGGATAAAGTATCATATATATATATATATATATATATATATATATATATATTACATGTTGGGTTTAAATTGTATGGAAATAAGTTTTAGAATGGAAGAAAAAGGACGAATCCCAAAAGTATAATCATCATAGAAAATTGATATAAGGGTAGTAGTTGTTTGTAATTAAAGAGATTTTACCATTACTAGCTATGAATAAGTATCATGGATTTTTTTTTAATTTTCGGCATTTATTGTATTTTAGGGTTGTTACATAATTTTAGAGGGAGAAAATGGTTTTTTCCAACTCTCCTCCACAAAATTGGGTGGGCTAATTTTTTTTATATGTGTTTGTTTTAATGACTAATGGGAAAACTATATAAAACTAAAAAGAACGTCTATCTAAAAAATTCACACATTGCAAATGTAAATCCCCCTAAATTTTTCCCATGGGTGAAAATTTTCCCCTAAAATTTTCCCTTGACAACAGAGCCCTAGCAAGTATTTTGAGTTTCTTTATTTGATCCATTTTATTAGATAGAGAAAGTATAAATAATTATTTGTAAATTTTTCCCATGGGTGAAAATTTTCCCTTGACAACAGAGCCCTAGCAAGTATTTTGAGTTTCTTTATTTGATCCATTTTATTAGGTAGAGAAAGTATAACAAATTATTTGTAGATTGATGAGGTAATTTAAAATGATATTTACCAACTAAAATGGATGCGTATGAGTTAATAAAATATTTCTATATAACTAGTCTTGAAATGGAATTGACCTTTAGTGTTTCTTCAAACCAATAGCTACAATGTCCTAATGAATAATAATTTTTATTTTGGGCCAAAAATGCTTGGATAAATTATCATTGAACATAGAACCTTGCATATCATTGATAATATTAAATTGTGGTGGCATCGTACTGATGTAATGATGCCACCTATCTTCATTTGATTCACCTTCTATATAAGTGACAAAATGACCCACCATTAATTATTATGTCACCATGCACTCCCTAGAGAGAACCTGTAATATCCCCAAATCATATTTCAAGGATATCAACTAAATCACAAGGTTTAAATCAAAAAATTTCAAAGACTGGAAACTAGTTATAAAAACTAGTCTTGAAGAAGCTAGTGTTGGACACAACTAAACCCACCTAAAGCTTGACAAATGGGATCTTTTGTTATGGAATGTATAATAAAAAAGGTGCAGAGCATAAAAAAAGGGGGCTAATCTAGCTTCAGATCCTTTGCAAAAAGTACTGGGACCTTTTATGTTTCGAAATCAGCTGTCGTTCAAGTCTACTCCAAGGCTTATTAGGTACACCAACATATGCAAACTAAATCCTTTAACAATATTTGAGAACAAATGGAAGGTGGATAAAACCTGTATACCCTCTAATATACTGATAAACCAAATACATAGTGGTTCTGGAGCAGCTAGCCTGAGTTTGGATGACTTGGGAGAAATTGCTACTATAGTGGCAGCTCAACTAGTTTTAATTATGGATAACTCAAACACAGTACGAACCTACCAAATTTATGATATTAATGTTGTAGTGGACTCAAGGGGATGGTAATGAACTAAAAAAAATTGCAGGAACTCAATTTGTGTATATATATTATCATTTATGACCCAGACAATAAAACTAGTCAAGAATTGGGCCTCTCTGGTGCAAGGTGAAACAATGACTTACAAAGGATGAACCAGATTTACAAATTTCTGTTATAACTTCATAGATACATCCTATTACATGAAAATCAACACGTTTTTGTGTCCATCAAATTCCCAAGGGTGCATATATTATTTATCCATTCAGAAAACCTCGGGAGTCTTCAATAACCACTGGATCCAACACATAGAATGCAAAATATTGAGAAAGGAAGTCAGGAGATGGATTGTTTATTATAGTAACAGATATTACATGATATTTAATTCAGGTTACATAAAATAAGAGGTAAAATATAATCTCTCACAGTCAACAAGGGCGCAGCTACTCAATTCTTCTCCTCTTAGGCAATCTCTACTATCTCTGGGTGCTTTGCTTCAATGGATCTCTTCACATTAACTTGCAATTCGACATCTATGAGGTGTACCTCTATTCACATCAGATCAGAGGAAAAATATAGGCTGCCACATTAATCAAGGGTGCAAATGCTCAATTCTTCTCCTATCGGGCCAATATCTTCAATCTCTAAATGCATTACATCACTAGATTTCTTCATGAAAGCTTGGAATTTAACCTATATAGGTCATGGCTTGAATCTAAGTTGTAATTAAACTCCAAAATGATGTAATGGACTCAATGAGGAAGACTGGATGTCCTCCTTCCCATTGTTGGTTGAATCTCCAACTAGTTTAGACGATAGCAAGGGCACATCTCCTTGTTGATGACTAGGGGCACATGTCCCAAGTCTTGAGTAGCTGCATAGCTATCAATTCAAAATGAAATAATTACCAAAATATGTGAAATGGAGTTCTCCTCCTTCTTTTATATGCTTTTCTCCTCATCATCGAGCTTATCCTCTTAGAAATTCGAATTGGAAGAGGCATGGATGTTTCTTTGACTAGTTGATTGAGTTTGGACCCACTTAGCCTCATGGATGCACCCTCACATGCTAAACCTTGACCCTGTATCTTTTATGAATGTTTCTAATAATTCTTGAGCTGTACAAATCATGAAACTTCTTTCTTTTTTGCTTTTGAGAACTTTTCTGCTTCTCTGCCTCTTTTCACTTTTCTTTGCTTTCTACTTTTCCTTCTCTTTCCAGTTTCCTACTTTTCATTGATTCTTGGTTTGTCCTGTTTTTTTCAAGTTTCCTAAATTAATTTAATACAGAATACTTTAGCCATAATTTATCATCTAGCTAAATTAGTTAATTACTAAGGTAACTTGGGCCCAAATTATTCCCTTATTATTAATTTAAAACTAGAACCCCAAACGATGGAGTGGTTAGTGTTCTGACCATGGTGCTACCAAAAATGGGGACATGACATAACCTCTTTATAAGGAGAGACTAAACCACTTTGGATAGTCTATCTTATTTTTAAAAAATTGGCTATGGATATTAGAGACCACTAGATGTTTGACACATCTACAGATGGTACTAATTTAAAGCACTTTGGTAATGAAAATTTATATACATTGAAGATCCAATTAAATGAATGCGAACCAATGATCTTGATTTTGATTAGATTTTGATTGAACCCTCAATGTTCCCTTGTTATTAGTGTAAGTGGTGATTGTATGATGTAGATTATATAATGGAAAAAATATAGGCTACCTTCACATGGATTTTGAACCATAAATGGAGAGAAGAACCATTCAAAACATGATAATATTTTCTAACAAGACTAACCTAATTCACCATATATTAAATAAACAAGCTTTGGTTCATGTTATTAAAAGATTAAAAAAATGAACAATGATAAGGTTTATTTAGCAAGGATGCCCTTTACCCCAACTCCCTACGTGTTGGAAGAATAATCCCTTAGTTATCAGCTCCTCAATGCTAATATCAATTTAAAAATGATTCAAAATATCCCTATCCTAATCCAAATGTAGTGAAGTTGGTAAATGGCCATTTTGTTGATGATTATTTCCTTACTATTGTTGAAAACCAAAATTTCTAGACTTTGATTGTGGGGTGTCTACACACTTTTGCATGGCCTTGAGGTTGAACATCCCATGGAATTGGCTTCAATTGAGACAAGTATTCAAATGTATGGGCAATCAGTTTTCCTTTCAAGCCTCTCTTAGAGATCATTGCAAGTTAGTTTTCCAATGGGTGGAGAAGAAATTAGGCAAGTGGATCACCAAACCCTGGCTTTATTAGTGAAATTCCATATTTTCACTAAACTAACAGATATAACTCATGTGTACTACTCTTCATGTTGGATTCCATCTAAAGAATTCTACATGTTATTACAGAAAGCCCTCATAATTGTTCTATGGGACAAACTTCACAAATGAAAAGGGTTTCATACATTAAACTATGAATTGTGCTTCAAACTAAGGAATTTGGGTGGCCTTTGTGTTATTCGCACCAGTATCCAATACCAAGCATTATGTCCAAAGTGGGTCACTTGGGATATAGAGGGTAATGAGTCTATAAAGGTTCCCTTAAGTCATTGAATTCAACAAAGGATTTCACTTGGAAAGTAGGCTCGATAAGGGATCTCTTTTCAAACCCTTTTTCTTATTCCTTCTCAAGGTAACAAAATTAAAAAACTAAAAGAAGAATAATATGGTGTCTACATTCATAAATTAAATGTTACATTAATTGCACCGCCCAATGTTATTGTAGTTCCATGATCACCGAGCTCACAAGCATGGACATAACTTTTTAATTGTTTGGTTCCATGAGTTATTTATTCCAATTGTATTGCTTGTTAATAATTGATTAATAATAATTAAATTCATATGCAACAATTATGTATTATTTCATAAATTTATTTGATGCTCAAGGATTATAAAATAATATGCATTTCACTCTTAAAGTTTGTATGGAGTTTTTCATTTTACTTGTAATTTGAAATTTTCTATGGTAGTTGTAAAGAAAATTGTAATTTTTTTCCAATATATGGGAATTAATTAAATTGATGTACATACTTTTTCAAAAGAAAAGATTGTTTCTTGTTATTGATAGAGTGAATCACAGAAAAAACTACATAGCATGATAGTCCCTTGAACAATGATTACATAGAGAAAAATATGATAGAAGCATACTAGTCTGCTATGACCTATCACCGATTAAATCCAGACATCATACATACACAAGGAGGCAATAGATACTAATAGGATACGCCATAATCACTGCTTTATTTCTACCCCTTACTATTCTAATTTATACAAAAAAATTACTAGTTCCATTGGCCTTACAAAAGGTCTTTTTTGGTCCTTCACAAAATAGAAGGTGACAGTACAGTCACAGGAAGTGCTAGAAAAAGATAAATTTCCTTCCAATAGCATCTGCACAAACAACTTAACATCAAAAATGAAATCAAAATGATCAGGTGAGGAGACCATCGGGAGGTCGCTTAATACCCCTAAATTGTGCCCATCAAAATTGATGTACATATATTTGGGCAAAATAAAACTGGAAACAATAAATTTATTATTTGTAATGTTTTGAAATTGTAATTTTTTTTAGCTTTTACAATGTCAAAGGTTTTTCATTCAAACCAACTTCTTTTAATGGAAGGGACTAAGCTACTTTATAACTATAGTTTATCTTGCCACACAGTCTCCTTTTCATCTTTACACTTTAACATTAACAAAACAAATATTTTATTAACACTAATTAAAATCATTGTGATGCCAAATATATCTTTCCTTTATCTTAATAGGATTAAATTATATATTTTTTATGATCATTGGTGAGCATATACTTGTTGGATTTTCTATAAAAAATAACATTTTGATGCCATAAGAAAGGACTCCCCATTAGTATATTTCATAATTAAGAGCAATTGCATCACAAGATATTTTTCAAATTGGGTGGAGATGGAAAATTTAAACATAAGATGTTTATTGACTTTTAGTTCCAAGTCCTCATCCATCCAACCTAATTGATAATGTCATATATATATATATATATGTGTGATTGCACCAAATTTTTAGATATCACACCCTTATGACTATTGGATCAAATATGGTAATAAACACATAAACTTAAATGTTGAAGAGTTTCAATATCTCTTCGTTAGTGAGGATGAACCATAAAAAAATAAGTTTTCATCCATCTACTATATTCCATCTGCTTATTTTCCCTCTAATGGAGAAGATCTTGCCAAAAGAAAAATTTTCGTAGTCATGAGGATCCGTTTTGGATGTAGATCCTAACTTTAATGATACTCTATATGCCCTGTTTTTTGCGGTGGTTTCATTTCCTTACCTTCCTTCCATCCATCTTTTTCTTCATAGTTTTCATTGAAATAAGGTTACAAACTTCCAAGAAGTTTTTGATAACCATGTTGGTTCATTTTACAAAATGTTGAATAAGGTAGATTTTTTTTGGAACTATGTAATGTAATCTTGTAAATTTGACCATAGACAAATTGTCTAAGATACTCCCACCATATTTATCGCTCATTTTGTAAAACAATAGATACTATCTCATTGATATTAACATTTTTTTCCTAGTACCACACAAGGTTTCTATATTAGCATAATCTCATGTCAACATACACAGAAAAAAATATCTTTCCAATGAAAACTTCATAGGGAAACTTAACGGATGCTTCCCCACATTTGTGGATGGCATGCCTTGTAACATTGTCGAAGTAGCGTAATGTACTTGACCAAGGGGAATTTGAACCAAGCACCTATTGTCACAAAACTAGCCAAATATCCATCAACATTGATGATAACCAGTTGACCTAACCCCTCAACTACATGCACACATACATGTACACAACTTACCATATAGGCCACACTCAAGTAAAACTAACTTACCCCCTTTCAATTGCTTAAACTGTTCATAGTTCCGACTTTTGAAATGCTAGAGGAATAATTATAGTGGATCGAATATAGAGTTATTTCGATACCACTTTATATGGTATAAAAATAAAATAATTATAGAGTGGTAAGAGTTAGGGTAATCCTTATGTATAGAATATATTTCTTACCCTAAAGCATTAAATAAATAAAAGAAAATTATCCTTATATAAATACTTAATGTAAGGGTCGATACATTAGTCTGTATCTTAGACCTCCATCCCCTTTAGTGCTATGAATAAAATAATAATAAAATAAACATCAACATATATATATATATATAATAACAACAAACAAGAATAATATAATAATATAATTAATTAGTGAAATGGTGTAACTCTTTATGAAGAGTTGCATTAGACACCCTTTAAACAATTATAAATACGGGAAAGTCTATCTTGTAAAAGACATCATCTTTTATCCTATCATCTAATATATTATTCTTACTTATTATCCAATATGAGAGTCGGATTCGACTATTAAATTAGTGAACGGATACATTCACTGCATTTGGTATCAAAGCTAGGCTTGTAGCTACGAAAAAGGAAAAAGTAAAAGAAAATAAAAAGAAGAAAAGAAAGACAAGTGAAAAAGAAGAAAATAGAATATAGAAATAAATAAAAAAGAAGTGAGAAGAAGTTAAAAGGAAAAAAAAAGAAAAGTAAAAGTAAAGTTTAGAAGTGAGTAGAAGTAAAAAATAAAAGTAAGAAGTGAAACCGCACATGGTTTGAAGGTGCACGTGGTTTTGTGAGAAGTGGGTTTGGTTTTATTCCCTAAGAACAAACCAAAAGTGAGATTTGAACTTGGGTGGGGAAGGTAACAATCATTCTTCCCAACCACCTAATCTATACACAATCCACAAAGAAATTAATCTAAAGCAAAAGGTTAACCAACGTAGAGACTAATTAATATTAGTCCATAATTGTAAAATATTACAATTGTTTGGGAAATATATAATATTAAAATAATATTATTATTACATTTAAATCATAATAATTATTATAAGGACAAAGTAATTATTGTTAAAAAAAATAAAATAAAATTTGAAGATCATCCCACCGTCGAAGGAGTCAGAAACCGTGGAAGCTGATTTGCGAGAAAAATTAGAAGCCACGTTAAAACGTTATCGAAAAGACAATGAAGAATTGCGTGACATAAATAACAGTTCAGAAATAAGAATTCAATTACAAGAAAGGTACAATGAAATAAAAATATCTGACCAGGAAAGGCGTATAGAAAAATTGTATGCGCAAATTGATGAATTAAAAGCCGAAAATAAATTCAATCAGAGGTTAGGAAATCAAGATATAAAGAAGGAAATAAATAATTACGAAGCAGAATTAATACGTTTGAACAAAATCATTAGCGACAAAGATGAAGAACTAATGCAGTTACGACATAAATTAGAAAGTCAAGAATCAGAGGTCGACCAGTGTCGACAACAGATAAAAGTTCTTCAACAACAAAATGACGACTCTAAAAAGACACATAAGTCAGAGATTGCAAAGAGTAATAAAGCATTATCTAACAATGCTGAAGAAATTTTTAGACTAAGAAATCATAACAAGATACTAGTCACAAAAATTAAGAAGTTGAAAAATAGCCGAAAGATAGAACAATCTATGGACGACATTGAAGGGAAAATTCTAGACGAGTAGGAAGAAAATAGTTGTATCAGAAGTCATAATGAAGATCTTAAGGAACAACTTAAGACATCTGAAGATGACAGAAAATTGCAAGTCGAATTGATTAAGAAGTTTCAAAATGATAACAGGCAGTTAGAAAACAAGTTGGAAAAGATACAAAACGAAACCTTAAAACCTGAAGAGACTAAAATAAAACTCCCAGCTCAGATCAATGCTCAAAAGACGACACTCGTAAAAGAAAATGACATTGTGAAAATTCCCTATCGACACCCCAACCATAAAAACCGATATTCTGAAAAGTGGGAAATGTCGAAAGACGATGGTACTAATGTGATCAAAGCTCTTAACGACAGATCACTGGGGAATCCCAACAGTCAGCAACAAATCAATTTGGGATGGATTGACCCATCCACATATCGGAAGTTATGCTCTACACTTAGAAGTTCGTACCGACATGTTTCGTCAGCTACGACGTCATAAGGAATGGTGCGACAACGTTATAAGGCTTTGAGGACAAAGCCTTTCTAAGAGAGAGGCAATGCTATGAATAAAATAATAATAAAATAAACATCAACATATATATATATATATAATAACAACAAACAAGAATAATATAATAATATAATTAATTAGTGAAATGGTGTAACTCTTTATGAAGAGTTGCATTAGACACCCTTTAAACAATTATAAATACGGGAAAGTCTATCTTGTAAAAGACATCATCTTTTATCCTATCATCTAATATATTATTCTTACTTATTATCCAATATGAGAGTCAGATTCGACTATTAAATTAGTGAACGGATACATTCACTGCATTTAGAAGATGGAAGTTATAATTAAGAAGAATCTAAGTGGGAACAAAACCTTTAGAGCTTTATGTTGGTAAAAGTATTGAAATATGAGGAGAAGGCAAAGATAAATATATTGAAATTAATACCATAATCTACTCTTATATATATATGATTGAAATTTTAATACCATAATCTATTGTTATATATATATGGGTTTCATTTTATGTGTAAAGGGGTTTAAAATCAACTTAGGATTTAATTGAGTATGTGAATGCTTAGGAAGATTTTTATTTTTATGAACATCTTGTGTAATAATGTTGTACAAATATCCGGGGTAGTAAAATGGATCATTCATATCCATAAAATAAAGTAGTATTATGTCCTTTACGTACACGTCACTTCCTATGGAAATAAAAATTTCATGTACGTGTATATGATATTAGACGTTATGACTTTCATGTGTATCGATAAAGTATCATATATATATATATATATATATATATATATATATATATATATATATATATATATATATTACATGTTGGGTTTAAATTGTATGGAAATAAGTTTTAGAATGGAAGAAAAAGGACGAATCCCAAAAGTATAATCATCATAGAAAATTGATATAAGGGTAGTAGTTGTTTGTAATTAAAGAGATTTTACCATTACTAGCTATGAATAAGTATCATGGATTTTTTTTTTAATTTTCGGCATTTATTGTATTTTAGGGTTGTTACATAATTTTAGAGGGAGAAAATGGTTTTTTCCAGCTCTCCTCCACAAAATTGGGTGGGCTAATTTTTTTTATATGTGTTTGTTTTAATGACTAATGGGAAAACTATATAATACTAAAAAGAACGTCTATGTAAAAAATTCACACATTGCAAATGTAAATCCCCCTAAATTTTTCCCATGGGTGAAAATTTTCCCCTAAAATTTTCCCTTGACAACAGAGCCCTAGCAAGTATTTTGAGTTTCTTTATTTGATCCATTTTATTAGATAGAGAAAGTATAAATAATTATTTGTAAATTTTTCCCATGGGTGAAATTTTTCCCTTGACAACAGAGCCCTAGCAAGTATTTTGAGTTTCTTTATTTGATCCATTTTATTAGGTAGAGAAAGTATAACAAATTATTTGTAGATTGATGAGGTAATTTAAAATGATATTTACCAACTAAAATGGATGTGTATGAGTTAATAAAATATTTCTATATAACTAGTCTTGAAATGGAATTGACCTATAGTGTTTCTTCAAACCAATAGCTACAATGTCCTAATGAATACTAATTTTTATTTTGGGCCAAAAATGCTTGGATAAATTATCATTGAACATAGAACCTTGCATATCATTGATAATACTAAATTGTGGTGGCATCGTACTGATGTAATGATGCCACCTATCTTCATTTGATTCACCTTCTATATAAGTGACAAAATGACCCACCATTAATTATTATGTCACCATGCACTCCCTAGAGAGAACCTGTAATATCCCCAAATCATATTTCAAGGATATCAACTCAATCAAAAGGTTTAAATCAAAATATTTCAAAGGCTGGAAACTAGTTATAAAAACTAGTCTTGAAGAAGCTAGTGTTGGACACAACTAAACCCACCCAAAGCTTGACAAATGGGATCTTTGGTTATGGACGGTATAATAAAAAAGGTGCAGAGCATAAAAAAGGGGGCTAATCTAGCTTCATATCCTTTGCAAAAAGTACTGGGACCTTTTATGTTTCGAAATCAGCTGTCGTTCAAGTCTACTCCAAGGCTTATTAGGTACACCAACATATGCAAACTAGATCCTTTCACAATATTTGAGAACAAAAGGAAGGTGGATGAACCCTGTATACCCTCTAATATACTGATAAACCAAATACATAGTGGTTTTGGAGCAGCTAGCCTGAGTTTGGATGACTTGGGAGAAATTGCTACTATAGTGGCAGCTCGACTAGTTTTAATTATGGATAACTCAAACACAATATGAACCTACCAAATTTATTATATTAATGTTGTAGTGGACTCAAGGGGATGGTAATGAACTAAAAAAAATTGCAGGAACTCAATTTGTGTATATATATTATCATTTATGACCCAGACAATAAAACTAGTCAAGAATTGGGCCTCTCTGGTGCAAGGTGAAACAATGACTTACAAAGGATGAACCAGATTTACAAATTTCTGTTATAACTACATAGATACATCCTATTACATGAAAATCAACCCGTTTTTGTGTCCATCAGATTCCCAAGGGTGCATATATTATTTATCCATTCAGAAAACCTCAGGATTCTTCAATAACCACTGGATCCAACACATAGAATGCAAAATATTGAGAAAGGAAGTCGGGAGATGGATTTTTTATTATAGTAGTAGATATTACATGATATTTAATTCAGGTTACATAAAATAAGAGGTAAAATATAATCTCTCACAGTCAACAAGGGCGCAACTACTCAATTCTTCTCCTCTTAGGCAATCTATACTATCTCTGGGCGCTTTGCTTCAATGGATCTCTTCACATTAACTTGAAATTCGACATCTATGAGGTGTACCTCTATTCACATCGGATCAGAGGAAAAATATAGGCTGCCACATTAATCAAGGGCGCAAACGCTCAATTCTTCTCCTATCGGGCCAATATCTTCAATCTCTAAATGCATTACATCACTAGATTTCTTCACGAAAGCTTGGAATTCGACCTATATAGGCCATGGCTTGAACCTAAGTTGTAATTAAACTCCAAAATGATGTAATGGACTCAATGAGGAAGACTGGATGTCCTCCTTCCCATTGTTGGTTGAATCTCCAACTAGTTTAGACGATAGCAAGGGCACATCTCCTTGTTGATGACTAGGGGCACATGTCCCAAGTCTTGAGTAGCTACATAGCTATCAATTCAAAATGAAATAATTACCAAAATATGTGAAATGGAGTTCTCCTCCTTCTTTTATATACTTTTCTCCTCATCATCGAGCTTATCCTCTTAGAAATTCGAATTGGAAGAGGCATGGATGTTTCTTTGACTAGTTGATTGAGTTTGGACCCACTTAGCCTCATGGATACACCCTCACTTGCTAAACTTGGACCCTGTATCTTTTATGAATGTTTCTAATAATTCTTGAGTTGTACAAATCATGAAACTTCTTTCTTTTTTGCTTTTGAGAACTTTCCTGCTTCTCTGCCTCTTTTCACTTTTCTTTGCTTTCTACTTTTCCTTCTCTTTCCACTTTACTACTTTTCATTGATTCTTGGTTTGTCCTATTTTTTTCAAGTTTCCTAAATTAATTTAATACAGAATACTTTAGCCATAATTTATCATCTAGCTAAATTAGTTAATTACTAAGGTAACTTGGGCCCAAATTATTCCCTTATTATTAATTTAAAACTAGAACCCCAAAGGATGGAGTGGTTAGTGTTCTGACCATGGTGCTACCAAAAATGGGGACATGACATAACCTCTTTATAAGGAGAGACTAAACCACTTTGGATAGTCTATCTTATTTTTTAAAAATTGGCTATGGATATTAGAGACCACTAGATGTTTGACACATATACAGATGGTACTAATTTGGAGCACTTTGGTAATGAAAATTTATATACATTGAAGATCCAATTAAATGAATGTGAACCACTGATCTTGATTTTGATTAGATTTTGATTGAACCCTCAATGTTCCCTTGTTATTAGTGTAAGTGGTGATTGTATGATGTAGATTATATAATGGAAAAAATATAGGCTACCTTCACATGGATTTTGAACCATAAATGGAGAGAAGAACCATTCAAAACATGATAATATTTTCTAACAAGACTAACCTAATTCACCATATATTAAATAAACAAGCTTTGGTTCATGTTATTAAAATATTAAAAAAATGAACAATGATAAGGTTTATTCAGCAAGGATGCCCTTTACCCCAACTCCCTACGTGTTGGAAGAATAATCCCTTAGTTATCAACTCCTCAATGCTAATATCAATTTAAAAATGATTCAAAATATCCCTATCCTAATCCAAATGTAGTGAAGTTGGTTAATGGCCATTTTGTTGATGATTATTTCCTTACTATTGTTGAAAACCAAAATTTCTAGACTTTGATTGTGGGGTGTCTACACACTTTTGCATGGCCTTGAGGTTGAACATCCCATGGAATTGGCTTCAATTGAGACAAGTATTCAAATGTATGGGCAATCAATTTTCCTTTCAAGCCTCTCTTAGAGATCATTGGAAGTTAGTTTTCCAATGGGTGGAGAAGAAATTAGGCAAGTGGATCACCAAACCCTAGCTTTATTAGTGAAATTCCATATTTTCACTAAACTAATAGATATAACTCATGTGTACTACTCTTCATGTTGGATTCCATCTAAAGAATTCTAGATGTTATTACAGAAAGCCCTCATAATTTTTCTATGGGACAAACTTCACAAATGAAAAGGGTTTCATACATTAAACTATGAATTGTGCTTCAAACTAAGGAATTTGGGTGGCCTTTGTGTTATTCGCACTAGTATCCAATACCAAGCATTATGTCCAAAGTGGGTCACTTGGGATATAGAAGGTAATGAGTCTATAAAGGTTCCCTTAAGTCGTTGAATTCAACAAGGGATTTCACTTGGAAAGTAGGCTCAATAAGGGATCTCTTTTCAAACCCTTTTTCTTATTCCTTCTTAAGGTAGCAAAATTAAAAAACTAAAAGAAGAATAATATGGTGTCCACTTTCATAAATTAAATGTTACATTAATTGCACCGCCCAATGTTATTGTAGTTCCATGATCACCGAGCTCACAAGCATGGACATAACTTTTTAATTGTTTGGTTCCATTAGTTATTTATTCCAATTGTATTGCTTGTTAATAATTGATTAATAATAATTAAATTCATATGCAACAATTATGTATTATTTCATAAATTTATTTGATGCTCAAGGATTATAAAATAATATGCATTTCACTCTTAAAGTTTGTATGGAGTTTTTCATTTTACTTGTAATTTGAAATTTTCTATGGTAGTTGTAAAGAAAATTGTAATTTTTTTCCAATATATGGGAATTAATTAAATTGATGTACATACTTTTTCAAAAGAAAAGATTGCTTCTTGTTATTGATAGGGTGAATCAAAGAAAAAACTACATAGCATGATAGTCCCTTGAACAATGATTACGTAGAGAAAAATACGATAGAAGCATACCAGTCTGCTATGACCTATCACCTATTAAATCCAGACATCATACATACACAAGGAGGCAATAGATACTAATAGGATACGCCATAATCACTGCTTTATTTCTACCCCTTACTATTCTAATTTATACAAAAAAAATTACTAGTTCCATTGGCCTTACAAAAGGTCTTTTTTGGTCCTTCACAAAATAGAAGGTGACAGTACAGTCACAGGAAGTGCTAGAAAAAGATAAATTTCCTTCCAATAGCATTTGCACAAACAACTTAACATCAAAAATGAAATCAAAATGATCAGGTGAGGAGACCATCGGGAGGTTGCTTAATACCCCTAAATTGTGCCCGTCAAAATTGATGTACATATATTTGAGCAAAATAAAACTGGAAACAATAAATTTATTATTTGTAATGTTTTGAAATTGTAATTTTTTTTAGCTTTTACAATGTCAAAGGTTTTTCATTCAAACCAACTTCTTTTAATGGAAGGGACTAAGCTACTTTATAACTATAGTTTATCTTGTCACACAGTCTCCTTTTCATCTTTAGACTTTAACATTAACAAAACAAATATTTTATTAACACTAATTAAAATCATTGTGACACCAAATATATCTTTCCTTTATCTTAATAGGATTAAATTATATATTTTTTATGATAATTGGTGAGCATATACTTGTTGGATTTTCTATAAAAAATAACATTTTGATGCCATAAGAAAGGACTCCCCAAAGGACTCCCCATTAGTATATTTCATAATTAAGAGCAATTGCATCACAAGATATTTTTCAAATTGGGTAGAGATGGAAAATTTAAACATAAAATGTTTATTGACTTTTAGTTCCAAGTCCTCATCCATCCAACCTAATTGATAATGTCATATATATATATATATATGTGTGTGTGTGTGATTGCACCAAATTTTTAGATATCACACCCTTATGACTATTGAATCAAATATGGTAATAAACACATAAACTTAAATGTTGAAGAGTTTCAATATCTCTTCGTTAGTGAGGATGAACCATAAAAATATAAGTTTTCATCCATCTATTATATTCCATCTGCTTATTTTCCCTCTAATGGAGAAGATCTTGCCACAAGAAAATTTTTCATAGTCATGAGGATCCGTTTTGGATGTATCTCCTAACTTTAATGATACTCTATATGCCCTGTTTTTTACGGTGGTTTCATTTCCTTACCTTCCTTCCATCCATCTTTTTCTTCATAGTTTTCATTGAAATAAGGTTAAAAACTTCCAAGAATTTTTTGATAACCATGTTGGTTCATTTTACAAAATGTTGAATAAGGTAGATTTTTTTTGGAACTATGTAATGTAATCTTGTAAATTTGACCATAGACAAATTGTCTAAGATACTCCCACCATATTTATCGCTCATTTTGTAAGACAATAGATACTATCTCATTGATATTAACATTTTTTTCCTAGTACCACACAAGGTTTCTATATTAGCATAATCTCATGTCAACATACACAGAAAAAAATATCTTTCCAATGAAAACTTCATAAGGAAACTTAACGGATGCTTCCCCACATTTGTGGATGGCCTGCCTTGTAACATTGTCGAAGTAGCGTAATGTACTTGACCAAGGGGAATTTGAACCAAGCACCTATTATCACAAAACTAGCCAAATATCCATCAACATTGATGATAACTAGTTGACCTAACCCCTCAACTACATGCACACATACATGTACACAACTTATCATATAGGCCACACTCAAGTAAAACCATCAACCTACCATTTACAAACACTTGGTGAAGATTAATCAATATTCATTACACACATTTTAAAATTAAAAAACATGAGAATGAACTTGAATATATATATATATATATATATAATTCAAATATTTACTTTATGCCTTATTTTTTGAAAATATTTAATTTCAATTTAAAAATATTTATTGGAACACTAAGCTTTATCTTTATCATTCTAGATATTTTCATTTCATTTTACCCACGAATTAAAATATAAATACACAAAACCTGAGGGCCGCAATTACAACTCATTAATTTATGACTTAAGTAACAATCAATAATATATGTTATAGAGAGAAATGAATCAAACACCCTACATAAAATGACGTGTTAAAATATATATATTTTTTTCACAAGGGAATGAATAAGTGATTGGGAAAACCACCAATACTTCTCTATATTTTATGGATGGTAAGGATGTGTTAATTTTTTTTTTCACAAGGGAATGAATAAGTGACTCGGAAACCCACCAATACTTCCACATATTTCATGAATGGTAAGGATGGCAAACCATTGAGATAGAATACCTAACCCTAAAAGACTCAAGGTTCAAACTCGCAACCACCTCTTACCAATTGAGCTATCCTTTGGAAATTAAAATATATTATATATTATGAAAAAACCATAAAAATATTTACACCATTGACTTTTTTAAAACAATTAATAATAATTTAATTAATGCTAATTTAAATTGTGCAAACGATAACACAATACTCTAAATTAAATATGTATACAAAAGTTGTATCACATGTAATAAGTTACATCCTTTACATACTAAAACATAGAAGGTATTATCTCATTTACATAAATACTACTCTCCACCACTAAAATAGATTACAACATAAAACCCACTATTTAATAACATGTTCAAAAATGAATATATATATTCAAAATTAAAGTACTCCGGTGTGTCTTCGTGTTGAGCGCAAGTGTAAACTAAAACGCAAAAGACAAAGAGGAAAACCGATGTCGCTAAAAATCTGTGCAAACCAGGGTGAAAACTAACAAAAATGAAAACATAATTATTTTTTAAAAACATTTAATCAAGGATTTATTCATTTATAAAAACATTTATATTATTTTATCCACCTGGGTGGATAATCATTTAGGAAACCGATACACTCCATAAAATGGTTTTGGTTTTTTATTTGGAAGTACTATCCAATACCATGCTCTATCCCACATAATTATCAATATTACAACTCCACCAAATCCAATTCCCACTCCTAGTCCTAGTGCAATTAATGAGATATGTTCGTCCACATGGCTTAGCCATCCCTGACCTGTGGTAACATTTGCAGAAGCTCCATCTCTTTTTTTGCCATTACTCTTTGTTTCTTTGCATGGGTGCAAAGGGTAATTGCATAGGCACTTATTCCCTTGAAATGAAGTTGTATTGAAAGTATCAAATTGTGTTCCCTGTGGGATTCGACCACATAATCTGTTAAATGCTACATTTAGAGATGCTATCTTGGTTAATTTAGAGAGTTCTTGAGGAATCTCTCCACTCAAATTATTTTTAGCCAAGTCTAATTGTTCCAAAGTAGATATCTCACTAAGAGATGCAGGAATTTTTCCATCTAGTTGGTTTCCAGATAAATTGAGCAACCGCAAGGTGCTCAAATTTCCCATGCTTGAAGGTATTTCTCCGATAAAATTATTATTGGATAAGTCAAATATAGTGTTTGCCCGCAGCACATATGTTATAGTATACTCAAAGCCCTTGATTTCAATCTGTACATCCTCATATAATGTATCACTACTAACTTGGGAAGACCCAAGAATGCCAAATCCTTGGAGTCTCCCTACATTAGATGGGATTCTTCCACTTAATTTATTATTGGATAAATCCAACACCTGTAATCTGGAGAGATATGTGATCCATTCTTGAATACTACCCTCAAAGTTATTATAACCAACACTTAAAACTCGTAACTCTTGAAAAGACGTGAGATATCTTGGAAGCTCACCCGTGAAATTATTTTTCCTTAAATCCAGTAGTCGAAGCAGAGTACAATTAGCCAAACCTGAAGGTAAAGTCCCAGAAAATCTGTTAGAATGAGCAGACAAAACATCCAGCATCACTGAAAACTCTATGTCTAGATGTCCACTGAGATTGTTCTCGGACACCTTTATCCGCTCTAATAGTTTACAGTTACTTAAAGATGTCGGAATCTCCCCATTCAACTGGTTTTTAGATAAATATAAAGTCCCTAGATTGACACATCTGCCGATATCCTCAGGAATTGTTCCACTAAGTTTGTTGTCGAACAACATCAAAATCACCATCTCTGTGCAATTCCCTAAAGATGCGGGAATCCTTCCACTCAACTTGTTGGAATATAGATACAGTGCCTGTAAGTTCCGCAGCGACCCCAATTCCACTGGAATTCTTCCACTCAACTTGTTGGAATATAGATACAGTGCCTGTAAGTTCCGCAGCGACCCCAATTCCACTGGAATTCTGCCACTCAAGTTATTGTGGCCTAGAGACAGGATTTTTAAATTATGTAGCGAGCCCAATTCCACTGGAATTGTTCCAGTCAAGTAATTGAAACCTAAATATAGGCCCTCTAACTTCTGTAGCAAGCCCAGTTCCCCTGGAATTCTTCCAGTCAAACAGTTGGAAGAAAAAGCAAGAGAAAATAGCCGGGTACAATTACCCAGAGCTGGAGGGATGTGGCCAGTGAGATTGTTCATATAAATGTACAATTTTCCCATAAATGTGCAATTGCTCAGAGAAGTTGGAATACTTCCAGTGAGAAAATTGTGGTGTAAATAGAGATATTCCAACTTCTGTAGACGGCCCAATTCTGTTGGTATAGTCCCTGTGAAACTATTATTTGAAAGATCCAAGGTATTCAACAAGGAAAGGTTGCCAAGAGATGGCGAAAGAGTACCTCGGAGACCTAGTCCAGTAAGGCTTAGGTCATAAACTCTGTTAGTGTCCGGATCGCAGGAAAATACGCCAGGCCAAGAGCATACATTCTGCGAATTCTCAGCAGTCCAGTTGGACAGCGATCCTTGTGGATCCAATGTGATGCCCTTTCTGAACAACAGAAGCGCCTCCACGTCCCTTTGATGAGTAGATGATGTCAATTGATACGCTGAATCCTCCTCCTCCTCGAGAGTGCGTTCATTGGAAACAGAATAATGGGGCTGAAGAGAATTAGTAGTTCCAGCAGGGGTGTGATGATATTTCCCGTCAATATAAGAAGGAGAAGAATAGTATGGCGGCTCCGTCGAGGAACTGAAAGTTGCGGCAGTGACAGCTGCCATAAATATGAGGAAGCCCAGAAGCATGGACATAACAGCGTTATCCATTTCTCTCTCCCTGCACCACTGCAGCGTCCTCAAAATGGGTTGCCTGTGAATTCACTTTACTGCCATGACTCCATGCTCCTTTAAAGTCATTGGAAAAGTTGCACAGTAAGGTTGAAAGCTAATAAAAATTGCGCCGTGTTGACTGGGAAATAGAGAAAGTTGCTTGAAGTTACTTGGAATTTGGTTGGGTGCCAAACGCGTTGAATAAAATTCCGCGTCTTTCAGACTGATTGTTACCAAAGTCGGTGTTTTGTTGGTTGTTAAAAAGTTTTATTGAAATTTACATACACAATATATTACAAAATTTCCCTAGTCACTTTGTCGAATCTTCATTAAATTTATCCGAATTTACATTAAAAACAGTGTTGCAAAATCTTAAAAGCAAGATTTGTTATCTTTTGGACATGTGGCGCTTTTGGATATATACTTCATCTACTAACTGTATATTTGATAGTTTATATAAGCTTTTTATCCATCCTTCTATTAGTAGGGGTAATCCTTTTATTAGGATAGGTAGTATTTTAATTGAACTAAACATATATTTTAGACTGAAGATTTTTACAGTTAATTAATATTATTGTAGTCTTCTAGAAGGAATAGGATGGACACTCTACCCATATTACAGACTAGTTCTTGACAGTATCACTTGACCAGAGAGATATAACTTCGAAATAGGGTAAAAATGATTGAGAAGTTGTTTATAGTTTTATCAATAAAATATTAAATTAATAATAATAATGGGTAAAAAGTTAAAAAGTTGTTTGTAGTTTTTAATTAATAAAAAATAAAAATAGCCAAAATTTTGGTCAAAACTTATAGTGACTCAAAAAATATTAAAATAAGTAAAAATAGCATCAAAGCTGCTTATACCTGCTTTTTGGAAATAGTTTATAAGTAATTTAATTAATAATTGTATATAATCCAAAAGTAAAGCAGATCAGGGATTAGTGGGTTATTTCCCTCAATGATGGATAACTATTTTTCATCATAGTTTTCCATGTTGGACTAACATCAACCATAGTAATTAGGGATTTAATGACTTAGTAGTTAATGCACATTAATATTGGTTAGGGGGGCTAGTCAATTAGTGGATAACAGTGAGGGGTATGTTGGTTAGTGGGCCAATGGTGAGTGTCTTAGTATCGAGTAGTTGGAAATATTTTGAACTAATTGTTAAAAAGATAATAGATTAGATATTAAGGGGTTCATGGTAGTGGGTTAGTGGTGAGATGAATATGTTAACATGTTTTGTTTTATATAGTATTAAAATAAATATACTTATAGTGTTTCTTATAATATATTTGATATATAGATACAATTCTAAATATGTTTATTAACAACACAACTCTAAATATGTTTATTAAAATTCACAAAATTATAGTTCATATAATCTAATGGTTCATGTGTTAATTAATAAAATAAGACAAATAAAAAATCATTATAATTAATTTATTATTATTATTATTAAATATTATTGATCTATTTAATAATTATATACTAAATCACATAAATTAATTATATCAAATATACCAATAAATTATTATTAAATAAAAATTTATATTTTTAAAATTAATTTTTAATTTTTATAATACTTAATGTAATGTTAAAGTGTTGTTAAAGTGTTCAACACATTATCAATAATTCAAATAATAATTTTATAAAATAAATAACTATACAATAAAATTAAATAAACATTTAAATATTATAAATAAATAAAAATAATAATAATGTTAATTGATTTATGGCCTCAGCTTGAGCGCAGACACTAAGTTCACTTGGAACAGATTAAAAAAAGAAAATTTCAAAATTTCAATCTCCATTATTATATATATAAGAGAGAATGCCACCTACTGAAGAAAAAAATTAACCATAAAAAATACATCCTAGCAAATTGTTTGTTTATCCGCTCTTTGACACGGTTTGCTAAAATTTAACAGTATTTTGATGGGTAAAATGCCAAATTGAAGGTCATATGTTCGTCAAATTCTAACCATGCGTGGCATTATGAACCCAGTATTCTAGATCACACAGCTAAAGCAGCCACCCCATCATTAATTTGATTTGACATTAATTTGAGATCGAACTGCTAACACAGCAACAGTGAGATCGAACTGCTAACAGGAGTAAATTAATGCACACAGTTTCCAAAAATACTGGGCATTATAAACTCAGTCTTCCAGATCACACAGCTAAAGCAGCCACCCAGCATTAATTTGATTTGGGATAGAACGACCATTCAAAAGTATCTAAATAAACTCACAATAAATGCACAGAGTCTTTTAAAGCCAAGTGGTAAATTTATAATTTTTCTAAATTTTTTATTTTTTTATTTTATTTTTTATTTAACAAAAGTCACATCTTAATAGGGTTTATTTGTCAAATCAAACCTCAAAACTAATTAAAAAATAGAAATTATGGCTTTCCTCCAATTAAAAATTAAAAATTTGTATTTCCAAAATTTAAAAATTACTTTTTATTTTTTAAAATATTTAGTTTAATATTGTATTTTTAACAAAACATTTAAAAACTATAGAAAAAATATTTTACAAAATGCATATTAACTAAAAAGTCAACTGAAATTCACTGCAAAGCCATTACTATAACCTTTGGCAGGTATAATAATAAAAGGATTAGGAGATTTAGAGGATGATGTTAAATGAAGAATTGAATACAAATAATACAAAAATTAAGAGATAATAAAAATATAAATAATATAAAGTAAATTAAAGAGGAAGAATAGTTATGATTCAAAAGGATTAAAATAATAAGAGGATTAAATTCTCTTTATTTTACAGCTTCTTAATTTTTCAGTCAGTATTTTTATACCTGTTTTACACCGATGTATTATAATCGCTCAAGAGTCCAAATTATTTTGATTTTTAAATAGTTAAACAAATTATATTAAATTACTAAAGTTTAATTTAATTTATGATATATAATTATAAATAAAATATATTTTATTATTTTATGATTAATTACATGTATGAAATGATTATGATGTAACTATTTTTTCTCGTTATTTTTGGTGATTTTTAATAATTAAAAAAAATAAAAATGATTACATTAATATTAATTAAATATAGCGTCATTAATTTGTGTTGTGAGGGTAGAGTAAGTTTTTTGGTTGGTGGGCAGGGTTGAAATTTGAATTCCTATTTTGCAAGTCAAGAAATTTTTAAATGACTTTTTAATTTTAATATTGGTTTTCATTCGAAGTTTAAATCTCAATTTTACCTGTCATAATAAGAGTTGATTTTCTTAAATAACATTTATACACACCCCACGACGATGATAAACACATCTTGTGTGGCCATCACTCTGCATGAGGAGGGGACCGTACCATGCATATAGACGTGTGGTACATGGCCCTCATCCTCCTTCCAGGACTATAATAGCCCACTCCTTCTCAACGAGATCCCTCATTTTCGTTATGCATGCCCGAGGAGGTCTGTACCACTGCAAACTCGTCTGACTATTCAAGTTTTAATGGCAATTAGACTTGGGGGTTGGCGACATGGCATTTCGCACAGTTGCATGCGCATAGAAATAGAAAGAAACAACACCGGCTAAAGGGGCAGTCTTGTATTAGAAACCCGTCCTACTGGCTCTCTCATATGTGCTGCAAGTTGTTCTATCCTTGGGTTCTCCCTCACTGCAAACAATTGGGATGGTTTCATTCTGCAGACAAGGTGACCATGGCTCGAACAAAGAAGAAACAAAGGAAAACCGTTAATGGGCCATGACGCACCCACATGCCACATGCCCTCCAGGAGTTAGGTAGGGTTCAGGGCTTCTTCGAGCAGGAAATCATCGACTTGGCCTACGCCCGCACTCTCGGGTTGGAAAACAGGTTGAAGCAGAAGCGGGGTCGTTCATCTCAAGAGAAATTGATCAAGGATTTTGGTGGGCTCGTGGAAGACACTGGTTCAACGCGCACTTGGGCGACAAGGCATACCAAAACGCTTAGGTTTTTTGGACCACAAAGGCTCTAATGTCCCTCGTGATGGAAGACTGCGTCCAAGGCCTTCTCGGGCCAGAAAAGGATGAGCTGAAGTTGGTCGATCGGGTTTCCAATTTGGAGGCCACCATGCACGCTCCCTTCTGGTTCCAGCGCAGAGAGATGGAGTGGGTCAATCCAAAGTCGGACGCACTCGCGAGAGCCATTACGGAAAAAGCCTTTACCAAACCGACACCAGACCAAGCTGCTGCCACTCAACTCGTCTTTAGAAGGTGCTTTGTCACTACTACAGACATTGGGACTTGCAATGTGCAAGGTGTCGGCCCCTCCACTACCCTCTCTAATGAAGAATAGTTGGTTTTTCCTTTGGGCTGGTCATAGTGTTCTCTATCTGTCTTATTTTTGGATTACTCTGGTCATAACCCCTGACCTGTGGGGGAGCACAATCATCTTACTCTTTCCACAATCTCTTGAACTTTCTGGTCTTAGGTAGCCTTGGAGCCTTAGGTTCTTATTGCTTAGATTTTATTTGACATCCATGGAAACTCTACGTATTGCCATCTGGACAACTTGGATATGTACTCTTTCCTCTTTTTGATTTAATAGAATTACCAAACCTTACAAAAAAAGAAATAACATTTATACTAACTATATAAAACATTGAATTCTCATATCTTGCCTCATATAATACAAAAATATTATAAGCAAAAAAAAATATAACTAACATATGATTAAACCAAGCACACACATAATGACAAAAAAAGTTTATCCCATAAATCTTTAAATAGGCTTCTTTACAAGCAACAGAATGGGCTCAAAAAACCATGACCAAGTCAAGTTTATCTAACCAGGGGAGACAACTAGACCATGACAAAAACAAAATTTCTATATTAAAAATAGAAATATAAAAAGAATATGTGTGGGGGGGGGCTTGAGATATAGATATTAATGACGTGTAAAAATAAAAGTTCACTTCAAAATGACAGGTGAAATTAAAATTCACACTTCATTAATGAGTTTTAATTTTATGAAGTGGGTGTAAAATGACAAATGACACGGGTAGCGAACTTCAAGCCAACTCAACTCCATTTGCCGATTCCCCTATTACAATAATAATAATAATAATAATAATAATAATATCATTTATATAAACTAGCACAATCACTTAACTTGTGGGTTATGGCCGGTCAACGTGGATAGGTCACAAGTCAAGTGTCATGATCAAGTTATTTGTTACGTTTTCTTCATGCTTAGTTGTAAAAACGTGTTGTTGTCTTTTTTATACTTTTTTTAATAATTGTTTATTCCAGATTTTGAACTACACCCATAAAATAAATCAAGAGAATACACTTGTCCCATCCTCCTTTAATCTAGAAAAAACATAGATGATAGTACACTCCAAATTTTAAAATATAAACACTATCGATATAATTGATTTTTTATATTTATATGAAAACAATATTATTTAATCAAATAATTAATATCGTTTATATAAATTATTTTTTATGTTTATATGAAACCAATATTATAATTTAATGAAACAAGATTTATTATTTAGGTTCTATATAATTTAAGTATTCTGTACGGTATCACAGAGAAAAATATGGACACTTTCTACAATGTGAAAATGATTATTTTTTAAAGAAACTTAAATATTATTTTGTTTGCAAATATATTTGTTAAAGTTATTATTTTACTAATATCTGAAGTTTAACATTATCATAAGTGTTTGGCCCTTTGTTAATTATTATTAAAAAATTAAATTAGAAGCATTGAAGATATAAAGATAAATATTTTTATCTAAAATTAATATTATTATAATATTATGTAATATACATATATGTTTATAAATTTATAAGATCTGTACATAAATATAATATTAATATTTCTATAAATTTTATTATATTCATCTAAAAATTATATATATTAAATTAAATATTATAAAAAATAAAAATTATTTTTAAAAATAAATAAAAAAATAGCAACAATTATATATTTCTATTTTTAATTATATGATGTTTATGTATTAATGTTTATAATTGAATTACAAAATTTTATTGTTGTTTTTTATTAATTTGTTTTTAAAACAAGTATTAAATAGTTTTGATGTTTTCTTAAAAGACACCTTTTAAGTAACTATGTTGTTAATTTCACTTATATTAATTTATTTTTTTATTAATTTTTATTTTATAAATTTCCACATTATACCTTTCTATTCAACTCATACTCTTCAAAAACTTGATGATGATTAGTGGTGTGTACATGCGAAAATTTGGGAATGTTTGTTCTCTAACTCAATTTCCTTAAAAAAAACTACAATAAATATATATTTATATAAATCTTAATGTAATTTTATTAAAAAATTGTAAAAATTAAAAAGTCAAAAAGATTGCTGTGCTGACTAGCGAATAGAAAGTTGCCACTTTAGTTGCCCTGAAGTTGCTAATTTAGGGCGTGCTTGACGGTGTATCATCTGTACTCCAGGTCGTGGTATACAAGTTAGAGAGGTGAAGAGACTTGCTACAAGTTATTTGGAGTTTAGTCTGGACGCATGGAATAAAATTGCCGTGCTCGCTTGGAATATTGAGAGGTAAATTCGCTGGGAACATAGACTTGAAGAAAGTTATTTGGAATATTGACCCCATGTTTTATTAGAATATAATTATTATGTTCTAGGATTCAAAATAATATAGAAATGTGTTTTTCTATAATATTCTATTCACATTCGATATAGTTGCACATCAGATAATTTTAAAGTGAATAGTTTTTTTCCATAGAAAAATTCAACTTATTATTAATATGTGGAATAGTAAATATATCCAGCTGTCATTTGAGTACATAGGCAAACAATCCCTGTCAATAGAAAGACCAGGGAAAATACTGTCGTATAGATAGCAAAATCAACAACTAGTTCAGAAAAGTCCCATAAAATAGTGCCACAAGTCACTAAAGTATCCAATATGCAAAATAGGAAAACATCCTGTAGATAAACAACAAAATATGCCTCAACATCTAATATGTTAAAAACATAATATAAAAAAGCCCTGTGATCAGCTGGCCAAAATTACCATGGCCCGTCCAAAGCCACTGACGACAGAAGAGTAACGGTCTTCCAAATCAAATCACAACAACATAGCTAAGTTTTTTAAAAACGAATACATCCGATTTCAAAAAATACAAATAGTTACTGAAGGAGGCTGTAATATATAAGCCGCAAAATGTTTGTGAAGATGGAATGCCCAACAAGGAGTTGGAACTTGTGCAAATTAAGGATCTGCACATAGTAATATCAGTCATATAAAAATATCAATACCGCATAATACTGAAATGAAATCAAAATGAGTATGCAAATAGTAAACTATAAGTATCATGTCCAATGTAAATGATAAGAACCATGGGTAAAGAGAATATCCTCCCGCCATTCCTGCCACATGATGACCCCTGCCTGAGAGTAAAGAGCCCGCTTGGAGAGCATATCAGCCTCCATATTTACCTCTCTAAAGATATGAGCGAAATGAGTATGCTCATTGTCACGTACCCACCCATTTATCCAATGCAAGGCAGGGAACATGATGCCGAATTCAGGGCTTTCACATGACCTCAGCCCATTAGTTAGATTCATATAAATAAAAATGTGAATGTGCAGATGTAAAACAAATCAACTATGCACAGTGGAATTAAAACAACATCCACACACGCTTCATGCTCATCTAGCATATCAAAATAATCATTAATTAAACATTGCAGAAGTAAATACATAGACTTAAAAACACTTATCTTCATTATGCAACTGCCCCAAGCAACTAGCTATGTCGCTGCAACGTTCCACCCAACCATAGGCTCTTCGAGAGCTTATACTGAGTCCGTCCGAAGGCCACCCCCGAGCTGGGCATGATTCCTTCAAGGAAAAAGGGGACATTCACTCTCTCACAACCAATTAATCATTCCATCTGAGCCAAGCCAGTCCATAGCTGGGTTTATCAGGCTACAATTGAACCCTGGATTATCGCAGTCAAGCTCAAGCCCAAGCCATGGATACCCATACCCATACCCAACATACTCTTCTCTCACACAGTAAGCACGAACAGGGGCATGGATACACATTTTAGACAATGGGATTTACAATAAAATGTCCATGGGTTTTCCCAAAACGTTCCCAACCAAAATGGATTGTGGAATGGGCAAACAACCACAGGGGAAAAAAAAAACGATTTCTTCCCCAAATATCTCAGCTTTCAATAGCCCAACACGGTCTCTATTGAACCCCCATTCGATTTCCCTTCTTACCCACTGGTATACAACACAGAAAACGCCCTTCTCTACTAGGGAAATGAAGAAAACATTGCCACATGCCTGGAAGACGCCCAGGTACCTCTAAACTCGTGAGGGAGGAAGAATGATCATGGATCATGGCTTGGGGAAGAAATTCATGGCTCTTTTCTTGCCCAAGGAGACAAACACATTTTTCCATAAAGGGTGGCTTGCCCATACCCAAATTTGGACAGCCATACCTCTCCATTCCCAAGGCATTAACTACCTCAACCAACCCTTGGGAGAAATCAATGGTTGGGTACAAAAGTCAACATGGGTAGTTGAGGGTTTGATGGGTTCTCTCATTGACACTTGGCTTGACCTGATTGGCTCAATGGTTTGAATGTTTTCCCTCCCAATTCCTTGTGAAATCATGCCCCCATCTCTTTGTTGTATTGCATAGCTAGTTGTGGGTATTTTATTAAAATGCATATTACATGATATTTGAATTTCCAATGTGCATTGCTAGCACGCAAACCATATGCATCACTAAATCGATGGCGGGGCCTTGGCCTTGAGCTCCTCACCATGATTTCATAACAATATTACATCAGTTATAATGTTAATGCCATGGGGTCGAACTAGGGACATTACATTCCCCTGCCCTTGGAATAACACCGTCCTCGGTGTTCCAACACTTCGTACTATATACCCACTTTACACATGATTCAAAATTCACAAGATGTCACAGGTCTGCCCTGCGTTTCATCCCTTTTCTTTGAGCTTTCAGGACCCATTCCTTTGGCTTCCACAGTCGTTCCTGCTGGCTTTGGTCTTCCAGCTCTATAGGTGGGAATTGCTCCCGAGCAATCCCTTTTCTTTATTCACCTTCTAACTGATCCACAAGTCTAGAATTTCATGGATGCCATCTTTCTTGTTGTCTCGACAACTATTTGAGGAAGACTTCCAGCCAAAACAAATAGCTTTTGGCCTGCTGCCATGATCAATGCACACAACTGGCTCTCACTTTTCTCACTAGCAATCACTTGGCTAGTAACAGCTGCAACAATGGCTTTCAATGTCTCACCTGTGACACTCATCATGGCAATTCCTGTTAGGACAAACATAACACAATATTAGAATTAGTCAATTATTTCCCAATTGACATGGAACGTCCATGATTTTCTCATGCAACTTCCAATTTTTTTCTCATGCTTTTCCAACATACACATGATCTCTTTCATGTTCCTCATTTCACAGTGAAATAACTATTTCAGCATTCACAATTCATTTCAAGCAATTAAACACAATTTGTTTTCATTTATGACATGCACTCAATAGTCTTTTGTTTCTAAGATGCATCAGTCAAAAGGAAAAAGAAGAGTAAGAGTTCCCCCCTCTTAGTCTTGTTCCAATCCAGAGCCACGCCATCACTGGTGGCTCTATGCTCCTTAGTCTCTTTCACTTCAATGTGAATGTTTGACTTGCCCTTCCTTGGCTATGACACTTTAGTGTCTAAGGTCTGTCTAATTCCTTTCAACTAGGGAACCTTTCCCCATTGTTGCTTACAGAACCTTTGGCTGCTAGGACCCACACAGTTCCACTAGCACCATCTTTTGTTACTGCTCATACTGAGCTCTTTAGGACAGTCCTATGTCCACATGCATCCTCCAGATGCTTTCATAGTTCTTGCTTCCAGCAATACCTACACTCAAACATTGAGTCAATTCACATGTTTAGTGTATTTTCATAGGGTTTATCTCCAAATGAGAAATTTAAGAAATCATAATTAAATCATATGCACACGTATCTTCATAAGCAAGAGTTGCAAGATAACCAAATACTTATCTTTATTGGATGTCCTCACTTTATCCCACAGGATCCTTCTTCGCTTTCCAAGCATTGGATTTCCCGTGGATACAACAATGAATGTTGGGCCAGCACGCAGGCTACTCCACAACCATTCGAATAGGCAATGCCAGGCCAGTACGCTGACTGGTTTAATCAATTGTTTAAGGGAATGTTTGGCCAGCACGCCAGCTGCTCCACAACATCGAGTGGTTAATGTTCCCACCAACTATTCTCTAAATTTACCAAGAATTTTATAGCTCCAACCAGTTACTCTCTGGCTTTACCAAGCATTTATAGCTCCAACCAGTTACTCTCTGGCTTCACCAAGCATTTATAGCTCCAACCAGTTACTCTCTGGCTTCACCAAGCATTTATAGCTCTTTCAGGGTCCTTGTTTCCTGTAATGGCCAAGGTTTTCAACAAAGAAACAACAGTTTATTAGCTTGGTTGTCATAAGACTTATACCTGAAGTCTTCATTACTCCAAACAATAATTAAATGAAAATGAATACTTATCTGTATTGTGCATTTTTCCTCACTACTCCACAGGTTTCCTTCTCTGCTTTACAAGCCTTGGATCACCTGTGGGGTGGATGCTTGGCCAGCACACATGCTGCTCCACAACATCATCCGAATGGACAATGCCAAGCCAGTGCGCCGACTGGGTTTATCAGGCATCCCAAAGATCAGTATGCTAAGCCAGTACGCCGACTGGGTTTATCAAGCATTTCAAAAAAAATCAGTATGCTAAGCCAGTATGCCGACTGGGTTTATCAAGCATTTCAAAAATCAGTATGCTAAGCCAGTACGCCGACTGGGTTTATCAAGCATTTCAAAAATCCGTATGCTAAGCCAGTACGCCGACTGGGTTTATCGAGCATACAATAACCATTTCCAAGCTAGTTCTTCGACTGGGTTTGTCAGGAAATAACACCCTTCACCAATACCTCCACAACATGCAAGTAACCAATGCCAAGCCAGTACACCGACTGGGTTTGTCAGGCATTAATTTAACAACATGCCAAGCTAGTACACCGACTGGGTTTATCAGGCATCCAGCAACTTTCGCCACAACTCCCAAATAACCAATGCCAAGCCAGTACGCCGACTGGGTTTATCAGGCATACAACAACCATTGCCAAGCCAGTACATCGACTGGGTTTATCAGGCAATATGAACAACATAACATGATTACGTGGCTCCTTCTCTTATGCAACAAGTGGTTCCCTCCAGGAACTCCATAGGTGACTCACTTGACTGCAGGCTAGCATGGCCCCACAATACCCACTCACACTACACAAGGATGATACCCCTTTTCTGCAACACAGCTCCTCGGGCCTATCCATCCCATCTAGTGTCCTTTAGTGTGAGCGTAGAAAGGTTACCACTGCCCATATAGTCCTCTTGAGCACCCTTTCTTCACTTTGCCTCTTACGTGCAACACCAAATTGCATCTGTGTAAGCTGATAGCACAAGAAGGATAAGCAGACTCATCAGTATTGCTGCTCAAAAATTGTAATCATATTTCATATCATTCACTATCAAGTATTGAAACATCAGGAATGTGTCCATTCCCTTAGGGTGCAGTCAATATTGAAACCCTAACATAACCCATCACCCGAAAGGTATGCATCCCTTTCCGATGTGAGCCATGTAGGCCTTAGTCACACTCAAGCAGTCTGGAACAATAATGAAATAATAAAACATGCTCCGCATATTAAATCTAATAATTTAGACATGCATGTTCTTGTCTAGGGTCATAGAATACTCATTCATTTTGCATATGTGTCTCACATGCCTTCTGGGCATAGCTTTACCATCTCACTTTCATGGTTTACCGACATGCGGCTTGGTTGAGACATTATCAACATTTACAATGGCGTTTCACCCGAAACCCATTTCCAAAGCATGGGATCCTTCCCATCTAGTTTGGCTTCTGCAGGCCATCACACATGGTCTTCCTGCAATGTGTCATCCTGGCACACTTTATCAAATAGCCAAACAATCAGCAATATTTAGCAATAAGCTTCAAATATGATTGTTCCATAACCAATCAATAACATTAATAATTAAATTCAATATGAATTTACAATTCTGTCTCCTACAGAAATTGATTTGCTTAGCAATGAGTCTCTCCTCATATTGTTTGGCTCTTGTAAGTGGTATCACTCTGCCCATTATGGTTTCACCCTTGCTACCATACCTGAACATCCACCTACAGCATGTCCTCCTGACACAATTCTATATAAGCCAAACAATCATTAGTAATTATAAGCAAATTCTCAAATCTGAAATTTGTAACTCTGTTTTCGTACAGAAATTAGATTTGCAACTATGAGACTATTCTCATAAACTTAAACCAGACAATTTTCAGATTCGTTTCATGCGTAAATTTACAACCATGAGAACCTTCTCATAACCTTTGGCTTTTGCACATGGTAGATCCCGGTCTTTGCTATGGGCTTATCCTCATTGCCATACGCAAGACTTTTCTACCTGAAACTGAAACTTCAATCAGCCAAACACGTTGTGAGTATCTACGCACATAATCATTCATTCCCATAACAGTCACTGAAGTGATCTCAAAATTATAATACTCAATAATTCAAACACCTTCAGCTGTTTAACATTTGAAATGCAATGAAATATATATATACATTTCTATATATGCATCATTATCACAATAGAATTTCACGACATAGTCACACTATCCATGCAACTTAAATAAATCGTAAATACTCATTATTTCACAGTCATATCATTCATACAACTCTGTCCTTCCACAGAGCATTCTAGCAGCCCATCGATCATGATTTGGCTCTTCATGTACTTATTATTCTGCATTACCATAATCAGGACCACCAGTCCTCACTTGCTTTGGTTATTAAACACATAACCAACATACACATGGCATGATATAAATTCATATGAATGCATTGAGATTTCTAAACAGTCGTAGGGTGTAAGGATCATTTCCTTCACTTACCCACACCTCACCAAGCTTGGTAGGTTAACAGTCCTAATCGGTATTCAATATCACATGCAAACTAACTCAACACAGCTCAAACATAGTTGAAGATATCTTACCAAATCATCTTTCAACATTCATGCAATTTGGCACCAATAATCATTACCTGCATGGTTACCATTAACATCGCCTGATGTTACCTGATCAATTAGCCTCTTACCAAGGCTGCTCAGTCCTTTTGCCAACTTTATGATCATAGATTTGTTGCACCATCCTTTCTGCATAAGGTTGTTGGCTTCATGCAACAACATCCTCAGCACCTTTAGCCATGCTCTTTGTCATCTTTGGTCCTACAACCAATACCAACATCAATAATGATTATCAACCACAATATTCTCCATTAGTGGTTCATTGCATATGCAGACTTCATTATTCTACCAATATGCAATATCCCATGTATGCACTATGCAATGTTTGTTAAGATGCCATCTAGTGCATATACCTCTATGTAATCCCTTACATTTTTAACATTTTTATGCCATATGACAATTTCATAATAATCAAACAGGGGTTTAAGGAATTCCTCTTCCATATCATGCAATTGTAGAAATTGCCCAAATTGACAACAAAATTTGTTTGTCAAAACAATCGCTAGCACTCTTCTGCACTAAATATCTATGATATATGTAGACCTAATTCAAACTCTGGTCATGCATCATTGTTACTTGTTGGACAAGCTTTCCAATGCCTTTCTTCATGCTCCATTCCGACATCGGGTGCGGGAACTGCATCTCTTCAAAATGACAATTTTCACTCCAACTCTACACATTTTACACAGTTGCATTTTGGTCCAGATTGCCAACTTTAGCCACCTGCGGAAGAAAATCTATGAGGAATCACAAAAACTTATCTATCGGGAAAAGTTAGTCCATATAACAAGGAACACTCAGCAATTCACGGATGTCAATTCCGAGGCACCATTCATCTTCTATGAATTTCTGGGTTTTACTAGTTCTCACTTTTCACAATTTTCCAAAATTCCAAATTTTGGGCCAAAAATGGCTATCTCCCAAACGGTGCATTTCTGGGAAATCTTCGTCTAACAGAAACTGTCCGTCTTAATGAGAATATGAAATGTCTAATTTAGTAATTTTTTTGATTCCCACATTTAGGGTCACTTTTACTGTCCACCAGTTTTTCAAAATCCTGAAAAAGTGGTCCGGAATAGTGCTTTTTGGCCTTCTTGCTCACCTCGACTTCACATCCATTGGAGTTTGGCTCCAAGATTCTGAACTTAACATTGTGCCTGCTTCATGGCCGCGCCTGATCAATTTTAGCTCAAACCGACCTTCCGTCAAGCATCGGGACTCCGTCCTTCAAAAGTCACTATTATCCATTTTCTGTCAAATCGGAGTGTAATGGGCTCGGGGTCTTCACTAGTTCTTTCATGGCCTTCATCAATGGCCTCCGAGCCCCACAGGAATCATTCCATTCTGAGCCCGAATGTTCCTTCTATCCAAAAATCAAGTTTTGGTCACTTTACTCATTTTTTTTTTCTTTTCTGTCTGCCGCCGTTGCGGGACGGTTCGCCAATCGCTCCCGCAATTGAGGAGCAATTCGGAGAAGGCTCCCGCAATTGCGGAGCCATTCGGTGAATGCTCCCGCAATTGCGGAGCCATTCGTGGAACGCTTCCGTTGCAGAGCGATTCGGAGAATGCTCCCGCAGTTGCGGAGCCATGCGCGGAATGCTTCCGCAGTTTCGGAAGACTTTCCCAAACTCTTCTGCGATTTCGGAACCATTCGCGGAATCCTTCCGCAGTTTCGAAAGACATTCCCGAACTCTTCCGCGATTTCGGAACCGTTCACGGAATCCTTCTGCAGTTTCGGAAGACATTCCTGAACTCTTCCGCGATTTCGGAACCGTTCGCGGAATCCTTCCGCAGTTTCGGAAGACATTCTCGAACTCTTCCGCGATTTCGGAACCGTTTGTGGAATCCTTCCGCAGTTTCGGAAGACATTCCCGAACTCTTCCGCGATTTCGGAACCATTCGCAGAATCCTTCCGCAGTTTCGGAAGACTTTCCCGAACTCTTCCACGTTGCGGAACCATTCGCGGAATCCTTTCGTAGTTTCGGAAGTCATCATAGAAACTTAGAAAATTTTTGAAATTGTTCCTAACTATCAGTGCTGAGCAGGAAGCATACTTACCTCTGCACCTATGATAGGTAGCCCCATAAAGGCCCAATGCTGCAACCAGCAGCTCTGATACCAACTATCACGTACCCACCCATTTATCCAATGCAAGGCAGAGAACATGATGCCGAATTCAGGGCTTTCACATGACCTCAACCCATTAGTTAGATTCATATAAATAAAAATGTGAATGTGCAGATGTAAAACAAATCAATTATGCACAGCAGAATTAAAACAACATCCAGACACGCTTCATGCTCATCTAGCATATCAAAATAATCATTAATTAAACATTGCATAAGTAAATACATAGACTTAAAAACACTTATCTTCATTACACAACTGCCCCAAGCAACTAGCTATGTCGCTGCAATGTTCCACCCAACCATAGGCTCTTCGAGAGCTTATACTGAGTCCGTGCGAAGGCCACCCCCGAGCTGGGCATGATTCCTTCAAGGAAAAAGGGGACATTCACTCTCTCACAACCAATTAATCATTCCATCTGAGCCAAGCCAGTCCATAGCTGGGTTTATCAGGCTACAATTGAACCCTGGATTATCGCACTCAAGCTCAAGCCCAAGCCATGGATACCCATACCCATACCCAACATACTCTTCTCTCACAAAGTAAGCACAAACAGGGACATGGATACACATTTTAGACAGTGGGATTTACAATAAAATGGCCATGGGTTTTCCCAAAACGTTCCCAACCAAAACGGATTGTGGGATGGGCAAACAACCACAGGGGGAAAAAAAATGATTTCTTCCCCAAATATCTCAGCCTTCAACGGCCCAACACGGTCTCTATTGAACCCCCATTCGATTTCCCTTCTTCCCCACTGGTATACAACACAGAAAACGCCCTTCTCTACTAGGGAAATGAAGAAAACGCTGCCACATGCCTGGAAGACGCCCAGGTACCTCTAAAATCGTGAGGGAGGAAGAATGATCATGAATCATGGCTTGGGGAAGAAATTCATGGCTCTTTTCTTGCCCAAGGAGACAAACATGTTTTTCCATAAAGGGTGGCTTGCCCATACCCAAATTTGGACAGCCATACCTCTCCATTCACAAGGCATTAACTACCTCAACCAACCCTTGGGAGAAATCAATGGTTGGGTACAAAAGTCAACATGGGTAGTTGAGGGTTTAGAGGGTTCTCTCATTGACACTTGGCTTGACCTGATTGGCTCAATGGTTTGAATGTTTTCCCTCCCAATTCCTTGTGAAATCATGCCCCCATCTCTTTGTTGCATTGCAGAGCTAGTTGTGGGTATTTTATTAAAATGCATATTACATGATATTTGAATTTCCAATGTGCATTGCTAGCATGCAAACCATATGCATCACTAAATCGATGGCGGGGCCTTGGCCTTGAACTCCTCACCATGATTTCATAACAATATTACATCAGTTATAATGTTAATGCCATGGGGTCAAACTAGGGACATTACACTCAAATTCAAGGATTAGCTTTCGAGCCGCTTCCATCCAGTGAGTGAGTAGTAGAACATTGAGAGGTGAGATGCCTCTAGCCCAAGAGATAATAGATAACGAGTCACCCATGATCACAAGTGATAAAATAGCAAGAGCCATAGGGCGCATAATTCACTACGTGTATTGGACCCAATACCCAGATTTAGCCAGATATGGAAAGAAACAGTGTTGGTAATGTGAATGATTGCACCCGCCCCTCCCACCCCAGGTCCACCCACAGCTTCCCCATCAAAGAAGCCACATGGGTACATTAGGACCAGAGGAGCCATCCGACATCTCTTACTCAGAACATTTATACCATCACCAACTCCATGAATTGAAGTATATTCCTTGTGTGCAGCAAGGGTTCTATAGCAGATCCAATCACGATGAGGTACAGAGTTCTCAAATATTCGAGAATTGCGGGCTTTCCACACCTCCCAAATCATAAAGTATGGGAGTTCGATACATCCATTGGAAAGATGGGACCAGGAATCCAGGCATTCACAAACAGAAGGCTGCCTCTAGTTGAATTGTATACCAGAGATAGATGCAATTTGCTTCCAAAGATCCCGAATGAAGGGACAGGTGTTGGTTGTGGAGCCAGATCTTCTAGTCTCATAGATGATATTGTATCAGCCGTGTTTGTACCCCAATTTTATATGATATGTAGGTGGACTGTACAGTCACCCCAGCGGGGGGGTGTGGGGGGGCTATTTTTGCTATCTGTTTTGCGGGCCCATGGTTTTGGGTATCCCGTGGTATTTTCCCATTGTATTTCCCTTATAAAATAAAGACATTGTAATACGGCTAGGGATGTTGATGTATTAGGTTTTATGCATTGAAAAGATCTCTGAGATCAGGAGAGAGACTGTGAAACAGAGAAGAGGAAGTGCAGCGATTGTGCTGCAGGTTGTATCCCTTCACCTTGCTGGACAGTAATAATAATAAGGACTGGAAAATTCAGTGTGGACGTAGCCCAAGTTGGGTGAACCACGATATATCTGTGTCTCTCTTGTAATGTGTATGTGTGATTATATTTGCATTTCTGTTTATTGTTATTGCTCTGCGATCCTATTTTTCTAACAACAGGAGGAGAAGAGATGAGCAGCGGATTCCTCCTGTGAACAACAAAAGGGACACCATCCCGGGCCAATGAAACCACGATGACATAAATTGTCCCAAGTAAGAATCTTATTACACAACGCCAGTGAAATAAAACATTTTATCTTGAGTGGAAGGGCCAGCTTCCAGATAGTTTTATACCACCAACGAGTCTCAGTATGAGACTCCGCAAACATAGCATCATATGCCAATTTATCTAAAACATTGCCATGAGACACATCCCACGACCAAGCTAATCTGTCCGATGACTCAGATAATTGAATATTTGATTGATAAAAAAGCCTGATATATTCTTCCCATTCATTCCCCAAAACACCAGTCAAACCCAGCTGTGGAGCCGAGATCCATCAAGAACACCCATCCTTATACTGACCTGCCGCATGTGCAAGAGTGCAAAAACCATTTGTTCTGATATGAGTCCTTAATTCCAATGACAAGATATGAACAGATGGTCCCCCTAAGATCGGGTCAAGTCGCAGTTTAATGTCACGACCATTACCAGGAATCCATGCAATCCATTGTGCAATAACGTTGAAAGATCCCATCAATCCATTCCAAAAATTTGAAACACCCATAGTAGCAGGATAACCCATACGAAGCCAATTTGCAACAGAAGTATTGTTCAGGTACTTGGCTCTGATAATCCTCCCCCAAGCAGAATTATCAAAGAGTGCACGCCAAATACTTTTTGCATGTAAGGCCGTGACAAATAAATTAAGTTCCTTTATATTCAATCCCCCCAAGTTCCAAGGTCAAGCCAAAACAGACCATTTAATAAGATAAAAAATTTCCTGTGCTCCACCACTCGACCATAAGAAACTGAACAACTTCCTCCGAATAAGACCGAGGATGGATCTTGGAGTTTTACACAGTGAAAACCAGTAGACACCTATATTTTGCAGAACATCTTTTTCCAGCGTAAGTCTGCCACCCATGGATAAGTGTCGAAAACTCCAATGACCAATACGCTTTTCAAATCGTCTAACAAGCCATGACCAGTCATTTATTAGGTAATTAGAAGGCTTAATGAAGAAGCCCAAATATTTTGTTCCAGCATCCATCTCCTTGAATTTTAAAGGTAGAAAAGAGCTAATCGACAATTCCACATCAGCCAACAGGTAATGTTTTAGAAATTGTGATTTTATATAACTGATGATCATACCAGAAACTGAGCAGAAAAAGTCAAGTATCTTCTTATATTGGATCCACTCAGCAAGGATACCCAAACCAAAAAGCATAACATCATCCACAAAAAGAGAGTGTGTAACAGTTATATCTCTTGTAATTTTAATGCCAACAATCAGCCCCTCTCGTTTTGCCTTATGAATGGAGAGACTCAGTCCTTCAATTAAATACGGTAAGTTGAGTGAATCAATTAACAATACTTAAAAGTGATGAAAAGACATCTTTGGTATTATATGGCTCTCCACTATCGTTTCATTTTTCATTTGCTATTTTATTTTTCATTTTTGTGTACCTTATTTTCTTTGTGCTATATGTAAATATCTTATTTTCTTTGTGCTATAAGGAATATTTACTAGCAATTGTTTCAAGAGGGGTAAAGGAATGTTCATAGGACTAATAGATGGAAAGTGGTAAGCAAACATGAACAGTATGTTGATATGCTGAATTCATAGGCATGTGAGTTACATAACTTCTAACACGCGGTGCAAATATATAGATATTAAGAATTAATCATAGCCATATTAAACCTAAACTTACAATAATTACATGTGTATTTCATCTTAGGTGTATTTTAGAATCCTAAATGTGAAGGTTAATATATTAAGTAGTTATTCTTATATGAAAAATGTCTATTTGATGTGAATTTGTAAGTCACATTGGAAATACATTAATATTTTTTTGTTGTTTTTAAATAAATAAATAATAAACCTCTATGTACCTTATAATGAAATGTTTACACAACTATTATGACATAATCTTATGGATCGTATAGTTTATAAAGTGAGACCATAAAATATTTTCTATTGCATTTTCTATTTCTGTACACCTCATTGCTTAAAATTCAATTTAACAACAATTAAAGTCAATCAAAGACTTTAAACATATGATAATTAGATATCAAATCCCTCTCATAAACATAGTATTAAATGGACTATGCTCGTAAGTTTGTCTAACTTAGTAAAAAACCCAACTAAATGGTCCATGCTTATAACATTAATTTTATCATTTTGTTGGAGTTTGTCCAAATACTCAAGAGGCCAACTAACTCTAGACCATGTTCACGATGTTAAAAAAATTTTGTTGGAGTTTGTTAAAATAGTAAAAAACCCAACTAAATGGGACATGCTCACAATTTTTTTTGTCCTCTTTTTGTCGAAGTTTGTCCAAACAGTAAAAAACCAAAGTAATAGCATGTTATTATATTTTTCTTTATAGATCCCATAGAAATCGTGAAAATCCTCACAGTAGATCCAAGAGATAATGTAAACCTCACAATGAAAGAATTTAGGAAAATAAAAGAAGAATGGAGCAGCAAAACATAGATCCAATGGAACTCAGATAGGAGCAGAATAATCACACACATTTCATTAATCTGAATAATAAAAATAATGATACAATGCATAGGATTCGAATACCAGAGGTGTAATTCGAATTAGCCTGCATGGATAGATCAAAAGATCAGTGGAGTGTCATCAAAGCACAACTAGGAGTCCTCATCATCATCAGTGGAGTCATCAATGCACAAGTAACTGTCAACCATATGTCAAACTGAGTCTAACTGAGTGTGGTAGGTGTAACTGGCACATGGAGGCACTAACTGAATGAAGGAGGCTCGGTGGAGGGCGCATGAGGAGCTAACTGGAGTCAGAATAGGCAGTCTAGTCTCACTGGAGGTCCATTAGAGTGATATAGTCAGTTGAGGAGTCAATCTAGCCTTAATTTAAGGAAAGATCTAAAGATAACTCAACTAACTGAAGTGAAACTGAGTGGTAGGTGAGATAGGGGGCCTTTCGCAAGTGGTAGGTGAAAGGAGGGTGCACTAAGCACTGGGAGGGATAAAACTGATCAGAAAGAAGCTCCAGGGGCTACCAGAATGGGGACTAGGTGCTGGGATTGATGACTGGGATGCATGCAATTGCATGCTTGCATGACTGAAATGAAAAAAAATGATAATGCTGGTAGGACTAGGATGGAGTATAGGAAAATCCCAACAGAAATTCCCTCATATTGGTAAGCTCCCTTCCTAGACACCAATGTGTCCCTGTATTGAAGGCTAAGTAAACCAACAACGATTGGGTTGAAATTTATAGTTTTCGAGCCATCACTCTGATTTGAACTCATGGAAATCCTTACCATAAATGCTCTCCATGTGATCCATGTTGTGGAAGATCTAGAAAATGGTTGACCCCTTCTTCACCCTTGTTATATTCGTGAGGACATCGTCGTCCACAGCCTCCAAGAGCTAAACCAAAATGATGGGGACAGTTCCATAGATTATGACAACATGACCTACAAATAGTTCATCTCTTGTAATTCATACAAACTAAATGGGGTGGTTAGTGTACCCTTTCTTTCCATTATGATGATTACACAAGTGCCTCTCAAGTCCTCATAATACACGCCATGGTTCATCTCAATCTTTGACTAGAAAAATAGAGGGAAAACAACATGACGTCAACACCATTGGTCGTTTACAAAATCAACACAAAATGGAAGCATTGGTGATTGCTTGTTTGTGTAATAACTAAAGGCCCCCATCGATGAAAAAAGTTAAGGATTTGATTTCTCTTACATTCTATTGTCCTTGATTTTAAAAAAAATGATTGACTAAAAAAATAAAGATTAATGAAAATAGAAATCTCATATCAAATTTATAGATGTAAAATAAATAGAAATGTGAAAAGCATTTGATGACCTTTTAATGCAAATGAAAAGATCATTATGGAACCAGCAAAAATGACAATCAAACACAAAAAATAAAGGATAGGAAGAGTGCATTTTAAAAGGGCATATATTCTGCATAGTTGATTACATTTAATCATAGTGGTTGAGGGGGTTCACTTGCTAACTACATGGTTTCTAGTATGATTGCAGATGGACACATCACTTGGAAATGAAATAAGAGAAAGGGAAGCCAAGATCAAATCACATGTTCATGTTTTCACCTAAAGGTTCTGATGCAGGGGCATCGGGGCCTAGGAAAAACAGTCGGAGATGATCAACAAGAGAAGGCCGACCAGGGAGATTGTCGACGACCACTAGTGCGGGAAGACTACCAGTCCAAGCCAGGAAGTCAAATAGGAAGTTGTCGAAGTATGGTCGACAGAAACGAAAGTCGAAGGAGTCGAAATTCAACGAGTAGTCGAACATCGACACTGACAAAAGTGACAAAGGCCAAGCGTGGGGGATGGGGTGGATCCACAGCCTGGAGACTAAGTGAAGCCGACAAGTTAAGTCGAGGATCGACGAAGCACAAATGGTCGATGTGTCGAAGTGCAGACCAGTTAGAAGTGAATATCGACAAGACCAAGAACTATTGCAGAAGTCAAGAGGCATACAGGTCGAGGATTGCAGAAGTCGAGGCAACATACCTACAGTCGTTGTGGGTAGTTGAGGAAGTTAATGGTAGTTAAGAAGGTGGTTGAGATCAAGCTAGATGTCACCACAAGGGAAGGTTGTGAAGACAGGAACAGGGGTCGTTGACAACTACAGGACTGCAGGATCATAGATAGTTCAGAGGACAGAGTAAGGACACCTTAGGGAAGACCAACGGGGTGGACCTTGGGAACAACAACCGAGTAGATTATAAGATCGGTGTGAAGGCACAGACGGAGGGGATGAATCGATTAATCGAGGAACGATAGAGAATTGATCACATAGGAGAGAACACACACAGAGAGGAAGCACAAATAGCGTAGAGATTACTCCTGTGTATTGTAACAGGCTGAGGCCGACTTGTTTATTTGTTTGCATGTAATTTTGTAAATGATTCAAGTAATAGAAGCCAAATTCTTGGCATTTCGAGTTCACATCAAGTATTTGTGAGTGCATTTGTGTAATCTATGTGAATCTATTAAGAAAAAGGGTCCGACTAGACCTGCCTTGCGTTAGTTGGTATCAGAGTAGGAAGAGATTATGTATGCGTGAACAACTCCATCTACGGTTGGGTAGAGTTGTGCACGGTAGTGAAAGTCTAGTTGCGATTGGACGAGTCGATATTTTTAGCTGAGGTTGAAAACAATGGCACAAAGAGGTGTAAATGTCCGTGATGTAGGACAAAGAGCGCGAGGAGGCACAGGAGTCACAGTAGATCATAACATGTTCGACGAGTGGATGCGAACAATGAAAATTTTGACCAATAAGGTCCCAGTAATCAAAGAATCCTAGAGACATGGATGCGTTCCCAACACATTGGACCATAGTGACAAAGAATTCAAGGAAGTGGAATCTCGGGAAGGAGTAGAAGAGGAACCATAAGATAGATTTATCAAGCTACTGACAGAAATGAGGGGTAAGACAAAAATGGATGTACCTACCTACTCATAAAGTCTGGATCTAGAAGACTTGATAAACTAGATCAGAGAGATGGAGAAATACTTCGACATAGAGCATCTAGAGGATCCCAAGAGGGTTAAAACTACCTGTTTGAAGTTGAAGGGTCATGCCTCATTGTGGTCGGACAGTGTACAGGCTGACAGAGTCAAGAAAGGAAAGGAAAATATCAAGTCTTGGGACATAATGGTTTCCAAGATGAAGAAGAAGTTCTTGCAAATGACTATGTGATTTCCTTATTCAGGAAGTTGCAAAAATTTCGACAAAAATAGATGACCGTGAAAGAATACACAGAAGAGTTCCACAGATTGTCAATTAGATCTAGTTGAACCGAGGAAGGTGAAGAAGAGGTCGAAAGATATGTAAACAATCTAAAGTATGTCATACAGGACGAGTTGAGCCTATCAAAGTTCAGAACGATTGGTGAAGCCTACCAGCTAGCCCTGAAGGCTGAGGAAAATATGTCGAGAAAAACGACATCGATTAGAGGAAGGATGACTGGTTGAGGTGCGAAGACTGCTCCCACAAAAGGACAAATTAGTGGGACCAAGAGAGAATCTGTCGAAGATAACCGATGCACAAAGGGGACATTGACTAGATAAAAGGCACAAGAAGACCAACAAGATGGTTGAGAGACTCGTGTTCAGGAATCATTTGGTCAAAGTGATCTAGCGGAGAGATGAGAAGTTGACAGACCGACTATAGTCTGTTATAAGTGTCGAGGAGTGGGACACAAAGCTTATGAATTCCCATAGAACCTACAAGTGGAAAAAGAGTTGAAACCCAGATGCCGACAAGATGGCAGGGGCAACGAGAGGTCAAGTTCAACATTTGACAGTGGTGGAGATGACAGAGAAAAAAATTGAAACTATACATCTAAGAGGACGTTGGTTCAGAATGACCAGTGAGAAGAGAAGGAGATGGCACAACAAAGGGCCATTTTCAGGACCAAAGTGTTGATCGCCGATAGATACTGCAAGACCATTGTCGATGGAGGCAGTATAGAAAACCTAGTGTCGACGAAGATCATCGACAAGTTGGGTTTGAGATGTCAACAACACCCAAATCCATACAAGATATCCTAGTTACAAAAAGGACATCATGTGAAGGTAACCGGACAATGCATGATCAACTTCAAGGTTAGGAAACTTGAAGACAATGTATTGTGCGACGTAATCCCAATGGACGCTTGTCACCTGTTGTTAGGAAGACCATGGCAATATGATCGGAAGATGATCTATGATGGTTGAGCCAACACAATCATATTGTGTAAAAATGGCACGCAGAGATTGTTGAAGCCAAAGCAGGAGGACAGAGCCGACTGCAAGGAGGGCGAGAGAAACTATTGGGAGAAAAGAGTGCTGATGTGCTTAGCGAAGGAATTCCTAGCAGAGGAAGAAAAACAGTCAGGATGTTTCACCATCATTCTGAAAGGACTAAATTTTGAATGGTCGAATACAAAGAGAATTCTGATTGAATTTGAAAGGATGCTAGATGATTTTGAGAGCATCATGGTCGACAATACACCGACGGGATTGCCACCGACGAGAAGCATATCCCATCAGATCGACTTGATTCCAAGGTCGATTTTTCCAAACAAGGCACCGCATAGAATGACTCCGACAGAAAGTGGAGAACTCAATCGACAAGTCCAGGAGTTGTTGGACAAAAGATTGATTAAAGAAAGCCTGGGCCCATGTGCAGTACTAGCTGTATTAGCGCCGAAGAAAGGAGGAGAATGGAGGATGTGTACAGACTCCATAGCTATCAACAAGAACATGATCAAATACATATTTCCATTTCCAAGGATGTATGACTTGACTGACTATTTTAGTGGATCAAGATATTTCACCAAGATCGACCTAAAGAGTGGATACCACCATATCAGGGTCAGGGAAGGTGGTGAATGGAAGACAACCTTCAAGATGAAGGAAGGGATGTATGAGTGGTTATTCATGCCCTTTGTATTGAATAATGCACCAAGTACGTTCATGAGGCCGATGAACGAGGTACTGAAGCCATTTTTGGGAAAGTTCATCGTAGTGTATCTCAACGACATCTTGATATTCAGTAGAAACAAGACTGAGCATTTGGAACATATTCGACATGTGTTGCGGAAGCTGCAGGAAGAGAAGTTGATGGTGAACCTACAGAAATGCTTCTTAATGAAGGAAGAATTGGTGTTCTTGGGATTCGTAATCTCGTGTAAAGGGTTGGTGATGGACCCAGAAAAGGTAAAGGCTATATTGGAGTGGTCGGAACCGACAAGAATGACGGGAGTACGGAGTTTTCATGGACTTGCTAGTTTTTACCGGAATTTCATAAGAGGATTCAGTCGTATATGTGCACCTTTGACAGAGTGCATGAAGAAAGGGGAGTTCAAGTGGACTGAAGCTACCCAGAAAGACTTTGACAAGTTGAACCAGAAGGTGACAGAGAGCCCAGTGTTATCTCTCCCATATTTCAACAAAGTTTTCCAAGTTGATTGCGACACGAGTGGAATGGAAATTGATGCATTGTTGAGCCAAGAGGGCCAACCAATTGCATTCTTCAGCAAAAAGTTGGATGAATCCAAGAAGAAATATTCGGTGTATGATCAAGAGTTCTATGCTATTGTGCAAGCATTGAAGAAATGTAGGCATTATTTGCTTCCCAAGGAATTTGTATTATACACAAACCATCAAGCACTGAGGTACTTGAACACTCAGCCGAAGTTGAATCAACGACACATGAAGTGGGTAGAATTATTGCAAGGATATACCTTCGTATTGCGACATAAGTCGTGAAAGTCAAATAAGGTTGCCGACGTGCTGAGTCGAAGAGTTGCATTGCTAAACACGACAACAATTCAGGCGACAGGAATAAAGTCAATGAAAACTACGTATGAGACCGACGAGGATTTTGTGAAAGCATGGAAGGATAGTCGTGAACCATGGGCTGTTGACAAAACTCCATACTTGGATCATTTTATCCAAGAGGGATACCTATTCAAGGGACAACGGTTATGTATTACCATAGGATCCGTAAGGGAAAACCTAATCCGAGAACTACATAGTGGTGGATTAGCAGGTCATTTTGGCATCGACAAGACCAAGGTGTTGGTTGAGGAGAAGTACTATTGGCCAAGGATGGCGACAGATGTCGGTAAATGGGTCCGACCGTGCCGAGTTTTCCAGTTAGGAAAGGGTCAAATTCAGAACACAGGGCTGTATGCACCATTGCCAGTGCCAAATGTCCCATGGGAGCACCTGAGCATGGATTTTATGCTAGGATTGCCAAAGACACAACAAGGTAACGACTCCATATTTGTGGTAGTCGACAGATTTTCAAAGATGGCACAATTTATTCTGTGTCGGAAGACAAGTGACACCACAAGCATTGTTGTATTATTTTTCAAGGAGATATTCAAACTACATGGGTTTCCTAAGAATATAACGTCGGACAAAGATACCAAGTTTATGGGTCATTTTTGGAGAACCCTATGGAAGAAGATGCACACGAAGTTGCATTTTAGCTCGACATACCATCAACAGACTGATGGGAATACTGAGGTAGTAAACAGAAGTTTGGGAAACCTTCTGAGATGTTTGACGACTGACAGACCCAAGCATTGGGAGAACGTGTTGGCGCAAGCAGAATTCGCGTACAACAATTCTGTGAACCGGTCGATAGGTATGAGTCCATTCTAGATTGTTCAAGGTTGAAACCCACATGGTGTGGTGGATTTGGTCGAAGTACCAACAAAGACTAGGAAGAGTGCAAATGCGGATACATTTGCAGAGCACATGAAGAAAGTACATGAAAAGGTAAGCAAACATATTGAAAAGAGTAACGTGGCATATAAGTTAAGGGCTGACAGGAAGCAGAGGATACAGTCATTCAACGAGGGAGACTTAGTCTATGCACACTTAAGGAATGAGAGGTTCCCGATAGGAACATACAACAAATTGAAGCTGGAAAAGATTGGACCATGTAAGATTCTGAAGAAGATTTCAGACAATGCTTATGTGTTGAAGCTGCTTGAAGAGTTGAACATTTCTCCTATGTTCAACGTATTAGATCTGTACAAGTACGAAGAAGGTTTGACGAGCAACAACGTGGAAGTGTCGAACATCGACTTGACATGATAGATTCCAGATCAGCAGAAGGAATAAATCGCCCAAGTGATGGATGAGCGTGAAGTCAAGCGCACAAGGAGTTCATGGAAGAAAGAATACTTAGTCTGATGGAGGAAAGACGAGCTGAAAGAATCAACATGGATTTCAGTGGAGGAATACAAGAGATTGATGGAGTAGTCAATTTCTTTTTCATCTGGGGAGACTAATGCAGGGGAATCAGGGCCTAGGAGAAATTTCGCCTATTTCGGTTGTGCTCCTTGTTCCTTCTGCCTATTTCATTTTGGACGGTGATACAAAGACATGTCCATAAAAGAGGGAACCAAAGTTGGTGTTTTGTTGGTTGTTTAAAAGTTTTAATGAAATTTACATTCACAATATATTATAAAATCTCCTTAATAACTTTGTCGAATCTTCATTAAATTTATCCAAATTTACATTAAAAATAGTGTTGCAAAATCTTAAAAGCAAGATTTGTTATATTTTGGACATGTGGTGCGTTTGGATATATACTTCATCGACTAACTCTATATTTGATAGTTTATTATAAGCTTTTTATCCACCCTTCTATTAGTAGAGGTATCCTTTTATTAGCATAGGTAGTATTTTAATTGAACTAAATATATATTTTAGAGTGAAGATTTTTGCAGTTAATGAATATTATTGTAGTCTTGTAGAAGCAATAGGATGGACACTATACCCATTATTACAGACTAGTTCTTGAACCGTATCAGTTGACCGGAGAGATATAACTTCGAAATAGGGTAAAAATGATTGAGAAATTGTTTATAGTTTTATCAATAAAATATTAAATTAATAATAATAATGGGCCAAAGGTTTAAAAGTTGTTTGTAGTTTTTAACTAACAAGAGAAAGCTGCGTTGCAGTATATCCCTGCCAAAAGGCCTTTGAGAAAGCAAGTTGTTGAGACTTAAGGGATATCCACCCAATAACGTTTTCTCTTTCATATATGAATAAGAGATTGGTATTGGGTGCAAGTTATAGGTCATTTTGATGAAAGAGTAACCCTGACCACAAAAATCTTAGCTAACCAAGGTTAACTAGTAGTTCATCAAACCATATCACCCATGAAAGGAGGCTTCTTGTGATGCTTCTGGATTTGAAAGGAAACACTTTCAAAAGAGAGACCAAATATTTCAGTAGAGCATCACCATGATTGTAAAATTTCTCTTCACGTTCATTGTTGCCCATTCATTTTTTGCCATGCTCTACCGAATGAAGTGCATGTTGTTTAGAGCATCACCATGATTGTAAACTTTATCTTCACATTCATTGTTTCCCATTCATTTTTTGCCATGCTCTGCCACATGAAGTACATGTTGTTTCTCTTCTTTGAATGCAAAGTGGTGGTGATGATCACTTTCATTTATTGGATGCTCCTTGAGATAAAAAAAAAAGTGCTAATTGAAGAAATGGGGATTGTGTGGAAGGAACATTGGTATTGGAAAAGATTCCAAGAAGAAGACAACACATCCACAAAATTACCATTAGCTGACAAATTGCCAAAGATACATTTTGATTTGAAATCTTGGCACAAAACTCCACGTAATGTAGAGAATTGACTAAGTGTGATCAAGTGGTTTTGACTAACTAATTGGGATGACATTGGGTGATCAAATTTGATCACATCAACATACTTATTTTATGAAATATTGATGATGCACTCAACTAACCTAGAAACATAATCCAACATATGAATCACCCACATCCTTAACATCCCAGTGAATCACCTCCTTAACATCCTAGTGAATTCAGCAAGCCAAGCCACTTCACAACAAGAAAAATGGCAGCTCCATCATTCAAGTGATTACTAAACTTGCCTTAACTGGGTTGTGTGAAACAAAACCTAACTCCTCTAACTCAAGTGTTTAAGTCCATCTCCCTATTTCACAAACCCATGTATTAAGAAAAATCCCCTCATAAGCAAGATCAACTTGAATTGGAGGGAATGCAAGTGGTTTTATGTTGCTACAAACAAAGAGTCTACAACTTAATTGCCATGAAAAAAGTTCAAGCCCCCAAGTGGCCAATTAGTGATGCACACAAGCACATGTTTTTGGGTTGGCAATCAATATGGCATTCACTTGAATTATGTTGGTGGAATGGATTAAAGAAATTAGTTTTATGTTTATTATATATCTGTAACAAAAAACCAAAAGAAAAAAGAAGTTAGAGTTTTGCACAATTGCCTTCAAAGCCATGGAATAACATGCCAAACAACAAGAAAAAACGTGAGTGAGACAGTGTCACGTGTCTCAAATGTTTACAACGATTATAGTACCATTTTAGGATATTTCTAAAATAATTTGTGGAATTGTAGACTCCAACTACTTAGTATTCTAAACTTGGTGACCACGGTGTACATTTGTATTAAAGTAAGATTTATTTTCATGCGAAATGGTTAGCAATAGGAAATATTAGCGAGAATGGAATTGAATATAAGTTTAACAACAAAAAATATTTAGATTTGAAACTGCTTTCATTATTTGTATTTTAATTTTTGTTATAATTTTTAAAAGATTGAAATGAAAAACAAAATTGATTTCACCCTTATAAATAAATCTTCTTATAAACTAAATTTATATTAATTTTAGTGTACTGTTTATATAAGTATCATTTATATATTCTAGTTTCATGCGGGGCAAGACTATCTCTCACCCCTATATAAGGATCTTTTATCTCTTTCTCCCTTCCTTGCCATACAGTTCCACTACCTATAGCGACCTTCCTCATTTGAAACTTTTCCTATCTGTTTTTTTTATTACACCAACGCCCAAAACTAATCTCACTCCAAGTCATATGCGTTTATATGACCAAAACTCATTAAACCTCGACACTTCTTTTATTTGGATCTTCCTTTGCATTAAGTCTGCGTCAAGTTACATGGCGCTCATGCACCCGGTGCTAATCCCCATCAAAAATTCCATAAGACTATTTTCAAAAAATTTCCTTGATGCCAATATCAAATGACATCCTGACACCACATCACTTGAAACCCACTCAAGTTTTCCATCACACCGTTCAAAGTCCATTAACCATCTCTCCAATCTGGTTGCGATATGGATCTTCTACCATCAATTTCAACCTTGAATTCTCTCTTCCTATCTTCCCCATTCAACCTTCTGACTTATACCACAGATCATCTCAACCCTTTGTGGGTTTAGTATACTACTTTTCCACCATTCAATCTGTTCGCTTATGCACATGTATCATTTTGGTCACTGTACTCAGCCTTTTCTTTCTTTGACAGACTGAAATACGTCGCATATGCACATTTAGAGGCACAACTCCTCAATCGAATAAGCTCACATGCTATTCTCAACCTTTTGCCATAGTCCCATCGACTACATGCTCTTCCTTCTAACTCCATCAGCCATACTCCTTCGATTTACAGGGTAAATCTATATTTAACCTGTGATCTTCTTTATACAGAACGAAATGCTCCAATCAATATAGGTTTCATTTTCTAAAAAGTTTGACACGATTACAAATTTAAAAGGCATTTTAATACTATAAAGATCTAAATGCATTTTAATACTGCAAATAAAACTTGAAAGAAATAATCTTTTGAGTTTTATAAAAGATTGATTCTCTTCAATTCTGATTGCAAGTGTCATGCAGGCGATACCCAGGACCTGTATATGAGTATCATTTGTAAAATTCCCTTTAGACAAGAATCTGTCCAGTAAATTCGTGCTTAAGAAGAGTGTTTCCCACTGAAGCTGATACGAGGCCGTGTACTGTGCCACAACAGAAGTTACGAATTAATTATTGAAACATCCACAGACTTTTTCAAAATTCTAGTTCAATTTAAATCGTGCAAAATTCTTGCCTCCATAATCCAGTTAACCATCAGAACTAGAAGACATTGTTTTCCTATGGCATCGGTCAACTGAGTATCAATACAGTCTAACAGATACTTTGCAACGGAGGTTTCTTACGCTCTCTTGGGAATTGGGGAGAGAAACCTATACGTGGGATACCTATCCAGGAAGCTAAAAATTGGGTTCAGGGCAGCTCAGGCTCGGGAAAGCCAGGAAGGGTTTCCCGTGGTTCTAAATAAACCACAACCTTCAGCTGCAGAAAATTCATTTTCCAAAGAGGATTTCCCTCCCACTTCCCCACCTTCCCCAACAGTAATTTTGACTGCATGGAAAACTTCTCACCCAAAGATACCCTTTCCCCTACGCTAGAGTGCTCACCTTTAAGATATTGGTTATTAGGTAAATAATAAAATAATTATATGATTTAGGTCTTCACTTGATGGTCCAACTTGGTGTAGATATTATCACACTTTAAATTTGCAAACTCATTACAAATCTCCTTTAAAAATGATAATAATTTAATCTTCCCCAAATATGAATATGAGACTGGCAAGAGATCAATGAACAACATGATTTGCTGGTAATTTTAATTTACTCTAACAAAAAAATAGAAATTGTCTCTGCAGTAAATGAAAATAAAGCCTAATCAATGATTTAAGCTTTACGAGTTCCTAATTCTCGTTCTTTTAGTGTCTACAAGAGAATTTTTTAACTGAAACATAAATTTCCTGAACTAACGTTACCTGCAAATAGTTGAAAATGCTTCAATACCACGACAGGATTCTGTAAATTCTCGACATGCCAGATCGGTTATACTAAATGGAAGCTCCGACAGGCCATTGGAAGCATGGGCAGAAGCATAATCACTCCAAGACCAAAATTTTTCTTCAAATTCAACAATTAATGGATAATAGGAACTGGTAAGGACGGAGGGCCGTACAACTTCTGAATCGAAAGAAGCTAAAAAGATGGAAGGGGTCACATCCGTAGCAATACAGGAAGAAGCAGCAGCCAGTTCTTCATCGTTGTTTTCATCATCAAGTTTAGACATGCAGGGCCGTTTGAATTTCGGCATCAAATACGGAATCAGGGCACGACAATTCCTTTGAATACACAAAACTTTGTCCAAAGTTTGGCTTCCAGGTTTTCTATTGGTTTGGATGCGTAGTGTGGAATGACATGGAATGACCTGACCGGACAGGACAACATGGTGGATTGAGTAGGACAAGTGTCATTTTGTTGGTTTTTTATTTTAAAAATTATTTATATTTATTTTCAAATTATAAAAATAAAAATGACTCCCGCCGGGATTTATGTCCCATCAGAATTGTCCTTATCCAATCAAAAAATCAAAATTATATATTTTAAAAATTATAAAAATTATTTTTATTTTCTTAATATTATGTTTAATATTAAAATTATTCAAAACATTATAAATAATAACAAATTTTGTTTCAAAATAAAAACTAATACAAGTCAAAAAGCTTTAACTTATGAATAAAAAGTATATGCATGTCTTGGCAGGGATAATAAAAAATAAAAAATAAAAATAGCGAAAATTTTGGTCAAATATGATCATGACTCAAAAAATATTAAAATAATAAGAGGATTAAGAGATTGAGGGGATGATGTTCAATGATGAAGAATTGAATAAAAATAATACATAAATTAAGAGAAAATATAAATATAAAATAATATAAAGTAAATTAAAGAGGAAGAACAATTATGATTCAAAAGGATTAAAATAATAAGAGGATTAAAGTCTTTTATTTTACAGCTTCTTAATTTTTCACTCACTATTTCTATACCTGTTTTAGACAGATATATTATAATCACTCAAGAATCCAAATTATTTTGATTTTTAAATAGTTAAACAAATTATATTAAATTACCAAAGTTTAACTAAATTTATGATTTATAATTATAAATAAAATATATTTTATTATTTTATGATTAATCATATGTATGAAATGATCATGATGTAACAAGTTTTCTTGTTATTCTTAGTGATTTTTAATAATTAAAAAAAATAAAAATGATTACATTAACATTAATTCAACATAGCATCATTAATTTGTGTTGTGGGGTAGAGCAAGTTTTTGGTTGGTGGACAGGGTTGAAATTTGAATTCCTATCTAGCACGTCAAGAAATTTTTAAATGACTTTTTAATTTTAACATTGCTTTTCATTTGAAGTTTAAATCTCAATTTTACTTGTCATAATAAGAGTTGATTTTTTTTTAAATAACATTTATACACACCCCATGATGATGACGAACACATCCTACGTGGCCATCACTCAGCAGGATGAGGGGATCGTGCCATGCATCTGGACGTGTGGTACATGGCCATCATCCTCCTTCCAGAACTATAATAGAACACTCCGTCTCAATGAGATCCCTCATTATCACCATGCATGCCCGAGGAGGTCTGTACCACTGCAAACTCGTCGGACTATGCAAATTTTAATGGCAATTTTACTTGGGGGTTAGCGACATGGCATTTTGAACGGTCCGCATGTGCCTATACATAGAAAGCAGCAGCACCGGCTTAAGGGGCGGTCTTGTATTATCAACCCGTCTGTTGGCACAGGGTTAGAACACATGAAGTGCAGAAGCCGACATCGACAAGGAAGGACCATCCGCGAAAGAAAGGACCATTCGCAGAGAAAAAGGAGCCGACGGAGGCACAAGACTAAGTTAGTTAGAATGGGTCATTTTGACCATTTTGTAACCGCCTTAGTTAGCTATAAATAGGACTATGATTGTAAGCCTAACGACATCAGTTGATCAATAGGCAAGCAGATGAATTGTGAAATGTTTTGCTTTTCCTTCAACAAGTTTTGTATGGATCTGCGATAAGTTGTAGAACTGTCTCTGTGAAGGTTGTACCGCAGGTTTTTGATGAGTTAATGCATGAAGATGTTCGGCTATGTCCCTATTTATGTTGAATGATGTCTCTTTCTTGTGTTTTTGTTTGTGTTGAATGATGTATGCGACTCAAATAATGTGTTATGTTTAACTCCTGTTGATGCGACTGCCAGTTATGTAATGTTGGTGCAAATGTTAATAAGACATTAATAATGCGAATGATGAATGTATGAACTGTCAAGCATGCTGCGAATGTAAATCTCTAGTTTCTATAGCGTTAGGGTAAGAATAGATGCATTTCCTCTCCCCACTACGGAAACCTGGTTCCTGCAGCCCCCTTTATCATCTCGGGTGAGACTTCACTCGCTTCGTGAATGTTGTTAGAAAGGGTAACACCTTTCTGGGCCGATGCTTAAGGGTGTTCGGTTGTTGTTTGTTGACGATGGTGCGAAGTGAACCCCCATCGACAGAACTATGTCAACAAATGGTTTCGTTGTTGGGACCCTGAAGAAGAAAGAAGAGGACATGTTGTGGCATTTGATGAAACTGGAGATTAAGAATTGGTTCGACAAAATGATAAAATAATTCGCAGAAGGAGAAAGGCGGAACCCTGGGAAGACAATGAGCAACTGGTTGTAAAAGCATATCTATTATGATATCCATGAGGTATTTTTCAACAAATTCCCGGTATTGTTGCACGAGTGGTTGGCGCAGCTGACATTTTAGAAGAAGAATTTCCAAGGAGGTGAGCCCGAACATTGGACCCCAGAATTGATACAACAGTTGAAACAAGTCGATAATAAGGTATCAAGGGCTGTCGATTTCTGGGTAGATAGTATCCTAGAGGGGTATGTCACAGAATTTTTCGTTGACACAATCAAATCATACAACGATGCATAAAGAAAACTTTTCAAAGGACCTAGAGGGAGATTTTTATTATTGTTGAAGTTGTGGATTAAGATGCTTGTCTGCGAAAAGGGTATACTAAAAATGAACACCGATGAGTAGAGATCGGTGTGCAGAGGGTGTGGATATCGCGTGAATGTGGGTCTAAGAGAAAGATGTGGGGTAGATGGACATGAGCGACGATGAATTTATGAGGGAGGCTGAGGAAGATTGTGGTACCTTGAGAAGTGGGGTGATATTCCAGCGACTAGAGAAGAAGAGGAGCACTGAGAGAGAGTCTCCTAAGGAAACCAAAGCGGAAAACTGGGAAACATGACCACACGGGATGAAGCAAACTCATTGCGATGAAGGAGGTGACCAGGCTACCCCAGAAGCCGAAGAGGGACAGACCCAAAGCTACAACGTACCTTCAACTCCGCGCACTACTCAGAACTTTGTAGGAAGAAACACAAGTTATTCACAGGGCTACGCTACATGTCAAAACAATGGTAAGAGTAGCAAATCAATAATTATTAACACTAGAAGCGCAAGAATGGTAGGTGACAACGTAAAAATACCAATTTTCCAAGGTAACTGATCCAGATTTATGCAGGAACGAAATAAGATAGCATATACAGAATCATATACAGGGATATATCACAAAGAACACAGTGATACAGTAAACACACATTCTATTAAATAACATAAATAGAACAGACTATAAAATACAATAGCTGGAATGGTGGTAGCTATCTCTGAGAAGAGATGTGGCCGCTATGCTCATTCGTGCCAAGATGAATATAAAGAGAGGCCGAAAGGGCCTATTTATCATAAGAATGAGGGAAAGAATCCCAAACATCCAAAAACCTAACCCTAGAAGATGAACCGTCATAAAGTTTGCGGCCCCAAGGTGGTTAGTTGAACAATCAACTTCTCGGGGTCATAACTTTTGCATACGATCTCCGTTTGGGGCGCTCGGTAGCTTATTGGAAAGGTCTATCCGAGATTTACAACATTCAAATGGGGCCAATGAAATGCATTTGGCCCCCCAAATCTCCAAAAATTGTCGTTTAGGGCCTCAAAATGGCCCTGGAAGTTTAGGACCCGAAAAACCATAGAAAAATTACTAGAAAATTGGCAAAATGGGAAACTGTTTTGAGCCAGTGGAATAGGTGGGTGGCTACCGATATCCATCTGGATCAATCCTCCCCCCTTAGGAAGTAATGGTATCCATTGCGTCAAGTCCCTTATCATATGTCGAACCGTGTGTTGAGTTGAGCTTCTGGTGCAGCATTTGTTGAAGTGAAAAGGCTGCCTTACTTTGACATCTTTAGAGGGTTGTAATTGTTGTTGATGGATGCGCTGGAGTTGTTCAACAATTTTGGTTGTTGTGGTATCCTTGGTCTACACCGGCATGGATGGTTTCTTTTTGGAGGAGCACCTTGAATGCGTGGCCTTACACTACAGAGGTACTCAAATAGGCGATGCTGCACTGAATTTGTGTTCTTCTTGTTTCTACTGAGTAGAGGGATAATGTGCAGAGGTTGTGGATGTCTCTGCGATCTGATGTTCTCCTTTAGTGGGAATTACGAATAGGGAAAATTTCTTAGTGTGAGAGATTATCTTCCTGCCCTACTTGGTTGGGGTAGGTGAAACTGTCTCTAATATCCGATAGATTTGTCCTCCCAAAGTGACAATGACACTGCAAGGTCGTGATTCATATACAGCATGATGCTTCCACATATATGGTTGTCCTAAAAGAACATCACATACTTCAAGTGGGGCCACATCACACAATACCTCATCTTTGAAGGGCTTGATGCCATATGGTAGGAGACATTGGCGACTGACGCGGATCCCTCATCCTTGGCTTAGCCAACCAATGGTGTATGGTTGCGGGTGTGGTGTTATTGGTAGCTCCAATATCTTGATGACTTCTATCGAGATTAGGTTCTTTTGGATTCCGTTGTCCACAACAAAATGTAGGGGAATTCCATTCACCCACATTTGTGAGTGGAAGAGGCGCTCTTCTGCCTCTGACTCTTCAAGTTCCTCTGGTTGAATCTGCGTGGTGGCAACAATGGCACTGGGTTCTGCATCAATGATCTGCTTCTCTTTTTGTACGGCTGTGAAATTAGGTTCCGAGTCAGAATCGGAACTGGGATCTGATTCTGAAGCTTTGATCTCAGCCACCAATGACTATTTTGAGCGACATTCATCAGTGTTGTGCTAGGGGATTTTGTGGAACTCACACCACTTCCCAGTGTCCTTCTTTGTCTTTTCGTTACCCTTCTTCACTTGTGGTTGGGACTGGTTGTCCTTTCCTTCCCCCGTGTTCTACAAGCCAGAGTTTCCCTTTCCTTGCTTTTGCGCAGGTCCAAAGTCACGCTTGTTCTTTTGCTGAAATTTCTGCTCAATTTTGATAGCATATCAATAGGTGGATCCGAGTGAAGAGATTTCTGGGAAATCCATCTCTGTTCGTATGTACCATTGTAGGCCACTGCGATATTTCAGTACTAGGTGTTGCTCGGAGTCCTTAATACCTAGCTTTGTGTGCAAGGTGTGAAATTTGTTGGTGTAGTCCAACACCGTTTGGTCCCTCTCTTGGTTTAGAATGGTCCATTTTGTGTATTAGTCATCATAGTTTCCAACAGGGTAATATTGTTCCTTGAAGGCATCTATAAAAGAGGCCCAAGTGGGATTGGAATATTCAAACAATCCAGACTCGTATGATGAGTTTTTCTCACAATAAGTTTCCCACCAATTTTTGACATGGGGGACGGCCTTGAGGAGCGCAAAGATGATCTTTTCCCTTTTAGAAAAATTGTGGACAGAGAAATGACCTTCTAGTAGATTCAACCATTCGTCTATGGCATCGAAATCGATCTGGCCTTCAAATAAAGGGATATCAAAGTTAACTTGTACCTTGAAGGGAGTCGCATCTCCGAAACGGCTGCTTGTTGAAGGTGTATCTGTTGCCATCAGCAGGCATGCGTCGAAGGATCTGGGTGAAATTATCCATTATCTCGTTCCTCTTTCGCGCGAGGGATTCCTCGAGTAACGACTTGATAGGATCTACTGCTCCGCCGTCTCTCTTTTCTTCCACCATGGGAGGCCGTTTGGGGCGGCGAGAGTGGTCTTCCCCAAGTGAAACTAGTTCGAGACCCAACTCTCTGTATCTTGACCTCGTCGGGGACATGCACTAAGAAACAATCAAAGAGCAGACCGCTCTGATACCACTGATCCGGATTTATGTAAGAATGAAATGAAAGAGCATATATATATTCACATGCATAGATATATGGCAAGAAACACAGCAATACAGTAAACTCAGATTCTATTAAATGACTAAAATAGAACAAACTGTAAAATAAAAGCAGCTAGAATGGTGGTAGCTATCTCTGAGAAGAGATGTGGCCGCTATGCTCATTCATGCCAAGATGAATAAAAAGAGAGGCCAAAAGGGCCTATTTATCATAAGCATGAGGGAAAGAATCCCAAACATCCAAAAACCTAACCCTAGAAGATGAACCGTCATAACGTTTGTGGCCCCAAGGTGGTTAGTTGAACAGTCAACTTCCCAAGGTCATAACTTTTGCATACGATCTCCGTTTGGGGTGCTCAGTAGCTCGTTGGAAAGGTCTATCCGAGATTTACAACATTTTCCTAGGGCTAAATGCATGTCATTGGCAACCATTTGGCCCCACAAATATCCAAAAAAGGTCATTTAGGGCCTCAAAACGGCCCCGAAAGTTTAGGACCCGAAAAATCGTAGAAAAATTACTAGAAAATTGGCAAAATGGGAAACTATTTTGAGCCAGTGGAATAGATGGGTGGCCACCGATATCCATCTGGATCAGAAACGGAACCGGGATCCCAAACAGTATTGGTTTTTGTGTGAAGCGGTATGGACTGTGAAGCAGGTCTAGGATGAAGATATCAAAAGGGGACAATTGGCGACGACCTTTAGGGCCGTGCGCTAGACTAGTTTATGAAATTTACTAAGGTACCAACAAGAACTCCAGATAAAACACTGCAGCAGATCAGGGCAGGAATGATTGATGAATTTAGAAAACCGAAATCTGAGTCGGAGTATATCACAAGCTGAAGGAAATGAAGTAGTTTCCAAATGAGTCGGTGTGGGAATTCGACCAATGATATAAGACGCTAATGGAAAAGATAAGTTTCAGGATGAGCGACATGCAGCATAAAGAGTGGTTCATCGCAGGATTAGTGCCACACATTTGTGGGCCGCTAATGCAACAGAAGGTAGTGACTCAAGCAGGAGCATTGGAAATTGCAATGAAGCTGGAGGCTTCACTAATCGGCGAAACAGACGTAGGCATGGATCAGATACAAGTGCAGTTAGCAAAATTAACGATCCAGCTGCAAGATATTAAGAAGTCGAAAGATATCCGGGAAGACATATGGTGCAGTAGATGCAAGACAAAAGGACATCACAAGGATCAGTGCCCATAATTTTGAGAATATTTACAGTTAGGTGCACCGAATCCCCTTAGTCAGGGAGGACTGCCTTGGTGGCGTGTATGTCAAACACGAGGACATCGACCAGAAGAATGTGTGTACTTACAGAAGATGGTATCAACACCATCCTACACCATCCTATTGGCTCTCTCATATGCCCTGCAAGCTGGTCTATCCTTGGGTTCTCCCTCACTGCAAGCAATTGGGATGGTTTCATTCTGCACACAAGGCGACCATGGATCGAACAAAGAAGACACATAGGAAAACCGTTAATGAGTCGCGATGCACCCACATGATGCATTCCCTGAAGGAGTTAGGTGGGGTTCAGGGCTTCTTCGAGCAGAAAATCCCCGACTCGGCCCATGCCCGCACTCTCAGGTTGGAGAACAGGTTGAAGCAGAAGCAGGGTCATCCATCTGTAGAGAAATTGACCGAGGATTTTGGGGGGCTTGTGGAAGACACTGGTTCAATGTGCACTCAAGCGACAAGGCATACCAAAACGCTCGAGGTTTTTTAGACCACAAAGGCTCTGATGTCCCTCGTGATGGAAGACTGCGTCTAAGGCCTTCTTAGGCCAGAAAAGGATGAGCTGACATTGGAAGGGTGAGCTGACGTTGGTCAATCGGGTTTCTAATTTGGAGGCCACAATGCACGCTCTCTTCTGGTTTCGGCGCATGGAGATGGAGCGGGTCAGTGCAAAGTCTGATGCACTCGCGAGAGCCATTACAGGAAAAGCCTTTAACAAACCGCCACCAGACCAAGTTGCTGCCACTCAACTCGTCTTCAGAAGGTTCCCTGTCACTACTATAGACACTGGGACTTACAATGTGCCAAGTTTCAACCCCTCCACTACCCCTCTATGATGAAGAATAGTTGTTTTTTGCTTTGGCCTGGTCATAGTGTTCTCTATCTGTCTTATTTTTGAATTACTTTGGTCATAACCCCTAGCCTGTGGTGGAGCACAATCATCTTACTATTTCCGCAATCTCTTGAACTTTCTTGTCTTAGGTAGCCTTGGAGCCTTGGGTTCTTATTGCTTAGATTTTCTTTGATATCCATGGCAACTCTGCTTACTGCCACCTGGATAGCTTGGATATGTACTGTTTCCTCTTTTTGATTTAATAGAATTACCAAACCTTACAAAAAAAAGAAATAGCATTTATACTAACTATATAAAACATTGAATTCTCATATCTTGCCTCATATAATACAAAAATAAAAGCTTACAAAAATATTATAAACAAAAAAATATAACTAACATATGATTAAACCAAGCACACACATAATGACAAAGAAGGTTTATCCCATAAATCTTTAAATAGGCTTCTTCACAAGCAATACAATGGGCCATTACCATGGGCACAAAAAACCATGACCTTAAAATTCACCTTTCATTAATGACGTTTAATTTTATGAAGTGGGTGTAAATTGACAAATGACAACTATTTACCCATCAAATTTCAACATTGCTGGCGGGTGCAATGGCAGCCTTTAGCAATCTCCAAGGCAATAAATTGATTGCCAAAAAAAAAAAAAAAAATGACTATTGCTCAAATTAAATTATTGTGGTTCCGTGCACACTTTACTTTGGTTTAACTTACCCCACACAAATCTTTGCCTAAAACATCTTATCAAGTCTTTAAATTTCATAACTGGATTGGTTTTGAAATTCTAATATTGTTAATGACATTTTTAATAATAAATACTTATCAATCAAATAATAATATCATTTATATAAACTAGCACAATCACTTAACTTGTGGCTTGTGGCCGGTGAACATGGATAGGTCACAAGTTAAGTGTCATGATCAAGTTATTTGTTACTTGTTCTTTATGCTTAGTTGTAATCATGTGTTGTTGTCTATGCTTCAACTACTTGTTATATTCTTTAGTTGAATGGGTTGTCTATCACTACTTGTTATCCATGCGTGAGCTACGAGTTATTTATTCATTAGCTACCACTACTTTTTTATATCTCTTTTTAAATAATTGTTTATTCCAAATTTTGAACAATACCCATAAAATAAATCAAGAGAATACACTTGTCACATCCTCCTTTAATCTAGGAAAAGCATAGATGGTAGTCCATCTCAAATTCTTAAATATAAACACCTATCTATATAATTGATTTTTTTTTATATTTATAGAAAAACAATATTATTTAATCAAATAATTAATATCGTTTATATAAATGATTTTTTAATGCTTATAGGAAAACCATATTATAATTTAATGAAACATGATTTTCCAAAATATATTATTTAGTTTCTATATAATTTAAGTATTCCGTACGGTATCACAAAGAAAAATATGGAAACTTTCTATAATGTCATAATGATTTTTCTTTAAAGAAACTTAAATAATATTTTTTTCAAATATATTTGTTAAAGTTATTATTTTACTAATATCTAAAGTTTATATAATATTAGAAAAATATTATTATTAGTGTTTGGTTTTTTGTTAATTATTATTTAAAAATTAGATTAGAAACATTGAAGATATAAAGATAAATATATTTGCTTGGGTTACACCAACTTTCAATTGGTTGGGTTTTGGGTGTCTTCTCCCAACTAGCTCACCTCTAAGGGGAATTGGATCTCGGTTGCCCTTTTGACCAGACCCCCACTTTAACCGAATGAACTAAAAAGATTTGACCAAAATGTTTTTTTGTAAGTACTCATAAGGATTTAAACTTATGGCTTTTCATTTACGACTTCTCATCTTATTTATCCATTACAAATTGCTCTACCCCGTGAGCACACAACTTATTAAATATCAATGATGATTAGATAATGAGTTATAGATTTAATTACTTACATTCAATTTGTTTCTCACTATGTGACATTCAAAAATTGTTGTGATCATATAATCAATGTTACGTATATTTGACACCCTCCATGTTTCACAAGAAAAGAAGTTGAGGATTAATTAGTCCTTTGCAATGATTAGACCTAAAGAGAGACTCAAAATATATCGACTTTACAAAAATATTATGATATCCCTTTTCATTTTGAAATGCTCATTGACCACTAAGATGATATAAGAGATGCTATTATAATGTGTCTAAAGATTTGAAATGTGGTGCTTTCTTTACATTTTTCTCTATTATTAAGTTCACTACATAAATTACCAAAAAAATATGAAGATGCGCATTAACTAAAGGTGGTAACATACAATAAGTTAAGAAAGGCACGATTTTCGAGGATTATTTTTTATTCGATTTACACTAGGAATTTGACGTTTTTATAATATCGTATTTTTATATTTAAATCTTATATTTTTAAATTTAATGTGTTTATAATATCAAAATTGTACTTTTATATTTTAATATAATAAAATTTAAAAATAATATAATGAGTTTAAAGTTATCAATTTAAAGTATAAAATTTATGAATTTAATGTTTTTATACTATCAACATTCTATTTTTCTATTTAAAATTTTTATTTTAAAATTTAACATTTTTATAATATCAAAATTATGCTCTTATATTTTAATATAATAAAATTTAGAAATAATATTATGAATTTAATGTTTTGAATTTAAAATTTTTTTTTATGAAATAATTTTTAAAATTTTAACTTTATTTATTTATTTTAATAATAAAAAAAAAAATTAATCATAGAAAACTATTTTAACAATATAAATTAAAATGTTTTGAATTTATATTTTATATTTAACTTTTCCTTTTTTGTTTCTCTATTGTTTGAGCATGTCAAAAAAGGAATCCACCTGTTATAGCATGCAATGCATGATTGTAGAAAAACAATACCTTGTTTGACTCACTTAGAGTCCATACCTAAATCTCAAAATGAACAAGGTTTACTGGAGTTTTTGTTTGGGGTTTTCACAATTTATTGAGTTATTTGGAGCTTCATCTAGCCGTGAGTGTGTGGTATATTTCATTTAGCCATGAGTGTGGAATATTTCATTCAATTAAGCAACATTGTTTTGGCTTTGTTTTTTATACATTCTTTTGAGGTTTAGTTTTAGATTTTGATCTCTTTGTATGGCCACATCTTCTCCTAATTACTAAACCACAAGTAAATGGATAGTTAATCACCTTTGTATTTTTTGAGCATGTGACCAAGGGTTTTATTAAAGGTAATCCATGATATTAGGAACGAGGCCACGTGTCGATTTACCTCTGAATTCTAGCAATGCATGGACTAAATCCAACAAGATGATAATGAAAGTCTTGCTTTCATAAAAGCTATTGGAAACCAAGGTTTCAAACACTACATAACGATGGAGGTGATTTTGTTGAGATATGTTCATATCTCAGCTGCATATATTCCATGTTTGTTTTTAATTATTTATTCCACGTCTCTGTATTAAGAAAGGGTTTAGATGATTAGGTTGGTATATCTCATACATTTATATTCCCTTATTCGCCACTTCTATAGAATCAAGATTTCGAGATGTTTACTTATCTAATGGGTTAGTCTAATCATTAATTATATTTTCGTTCTCTCTTTTAAACATATAAACATGAGAACACGGGCGTATTTATAATTATTCTTATGAATTATCATGTTCTTCCTAGGTAAATTGTAATAATATAGTTCAAATGATTACGTTGTAGTTTTAACGTAAACCAGATAATCTACAAACAAATAAATATAGTAATTTTAAAATGAAACTATGCCCCGACGATTTTGCTTCTCTGAATTGCATCTAATCGTTAACAAAACTTACAACAGATTAAAACCGTGGTATTACGGTGTTTTGTTATAATTTATTGTGTCGATATTGTTATTGCATGCACTAGTTGCTCTTGCATCGCCTTGATTGCTGGTAAGCACCTTGATTGTTGGTAAGGGATTTTGTACATTCTTAATGGATTTGGGTTTTGTCGTATCATTCCTTGTAAATTGAAATAATTGATTAACTTTTGTTGATAAGGAGTATATCTTTAACTTGCTTGCCAGAACTTCCTACACCTGGAGCCCTATGCCAAGAATAGGAATCACGTAGCTAGCCTACAGTTTGGAAGGAGAATCTACAGTACTTACCTGAAAAGCAGCTAGGCTTTAGGTTCAGCAATAATGATATCTCCGAACATGCCAAAACTAGCAGTCACTCCACCGGTTGTCGAAGACGTCAGAATCGATAAATATAACAACTTTTTATCCTTCTAATGAATATAAAACACAGAAGCTATTTTAGCCATTTGCTCCTTTGGTTCCTGTTGTTGCTGTGCTATTCTGATATCTCCACTCATTGCTTTTCTTCCTCCATGTACCTTTATACTGGGTGCTTGTCTGGTTCCATGTCGAGCCATAGTAAATATGTTTATGCTCACAGCCTTGCCAAGTGGGTAGGCAAGAGTGGGTTGGTAAGCCCCAAACATTGACTTCTATCCATCCATGGTAAATCACCAATTTTGTTATTGGGCACCCTAAGGTTCTCCCTTAGGAAGAAAAAGGTAGCACCGAAGAAAGGAAAGAGCGGTATGGACCAATAGGTTTTTGTTTTTATCGCAAAGCACGCTCGGCAAATGAAAATGAAGTGGGTAAACCCTTTCTTGGCTTCGGTCAAGAAACCTTCCCACCCCAATCTATTATTTAATCTATCGGTGCAGGAGATTCAATGCCTGTTGTATCGGATTCTCTGCTTGCTGTTATCGCAACATCCATATCCACCTGAAGAACTATATCTCTTAACCCTATACCCCTTTCTGGAATCACTGCTTACTAGGAGGGGACAGCTAGTCAAAACTCTTCTCTTATAAGCAGGACTGGATAACACTACCCCCCCTTAGGAATACCCAACAACACATATTACCATCATCACATCGTGTACCCCCTTCTTTTTTCAAAGGAAAGAAGACTTATAATTAGGGCAACTACTCTTTTAAATGAGAATAAATTAGATTAGGGTCATTGCTCATAAAACCATATATATAAACCTCGTCACCTTCATCGCAGGCCCAAGAGGAGGTGGGTGTTAGTGCAGGTTCATTCATTCCACCAAAAAACACCTGCCTGGTGCTGGGCCCGTGGGCATACCAATTTTTGGTTGGAAATAAGACTAGCCGGGATAACTTCACCAGCAGCATTACTTGTAGTATGACCATGCTTCTTAGCCTGCTAAGTGGTTAGGCGTAAAGTACAACGTACTGAAACAATGGTTTGCTGCTCTAGTTGGAATAGATGGAAAGTTTGCTGCGACCACCACATGATCCGTACCTCTCATTGAAGTCGGGTAACCGAATTTCCCACCCTCTCATGTGATATGATATCAAGGAGGTAGAAGAAAAAGATAAAAGAAAGAGTTAGAAGTAAAAAATGTTGAGAGTAGCGAGAAACAATTCTAACTACTTCGAAAGTAAATAAACAACTAAACTATGAAATGTAAGTAATAAAATGAGATAAGAAGTAGTAAGTCTAACTACCTTGAAAGTGGAATGGAAGGACATATTACCCAATATTAAAAATAGATCTTTCACATGCAAGTTACGAAATCATGGCATGGGAATTCTGACTATTTACAGCTACTATTAACAGCTTGGATTATGAAATAGGAAGATAAGTAGCTTTGTAAACCAACATCAAATTGATTCAAATGTCAATGCCCCAACTTATATTTTATTTGGACATATGTTATATTCACAGATTACTCCCTCTGCTAGACACATTCATAACATTGACGATCTGGTGTAAATAAGCCATTTTTCCAAGAAGATCTCATCAATCAATTCTTCCTATGTAGCAATATCTGTTCAATCTATTTCCATTGTGATAGATCAATCCTACCTCATTTACACTATTCACTGGTCGAACAAGCAAGATCACATTTATTTACTTACTTTCTTAGCTTTACTTCGATACATTCCCTCCAACATATTCTTTTTCTTTTTTTACCGCCCATATACAATTAGAACCTACGGAACAGGATTTACTTGATTTGACGGATGATATGTTACCCATCATTGCTAGCTGGTTTTTTTATTACACCAAAACCTATAGATATTAGTAAACTTCCAATCCAAGCACATAACCTTAAGTCAGAGGTTAGTCCCATGTTTCCAGGGTGGTTTTTAGTCCACAAGATAAATTCCTAGAGGTGTGGCGGTTAGTCCAATAGATTCCTTCCCGAAGTGTTCAATTCTCATCAGATCTTCTGGGCTGTAATTTAAGAGGTCCAATAATGTATGTATATCGGCTCTTCTAAGGCAGTTATAGGTTCCGGGGGATAACTCTAATTGGTCAATGATGGAGGCATATTAAACCCTTTAAGATAAAGTCAATCATGGTCAACTATACTCAACATGCATGATCATCCATAGTAAACCATGATCAACCATGCACATCATGTTCAACCAAAGTCAACTATGGTCATCCACAATCAAACAAACTCAATGCCACATATCCCTTTTAAGAATGTTGCAATGCAATAGAACCATCAAGAAACATATGAATTCAACATAACTAAACCAAGATGAATGCCACAATGTGACATAACCATTGAGAAACATTGCATTCAACATAAGTTAACTAAGATAATTGCCTCAATGTGACATAACCATTGAGAAACATTGCATTCAACATAAGTTAACTAAAATAATTGCCTCAATGTGACATAACCATTGAGAAACATTGCAATTGACCGAAGTCAACCATTATCAATCATAGTCAAACCTTATCAACTATTATCATCCATTGTTAACCATAGTCAACCACAATTAGTGATCGTTAAACACAATCAACCATGCAAGTTAAACATAGCCAAACATCACTAAATGCAATTAGTTAATTGTGTGCTCATTAATGAATAATCGGATTAAGGATGTGCTTTGAACATGGTCAACCATAATCAATCAAAGTAAACACAATTACCTAAATTTTACCATATCCAACTATTATTAACCATAGTGAAACATGGTAAACAATAATCAAACATGGTCAAATGTAAACATCCATTGTCACCCTTATTCAACCATAGTCCATTATATTCAAACATGTGAACCATGGCTAATGATGGTAAAACATAATCAACCATGGTGAACCATTGGCATCCATGTAAAACATGGTGGACCATATCCAACCATGATTTAACATGGTTGACCAAAATCAACCTTGATTTAAAATGGTCAAATTTACCCAACCATCATCAACCATGTTCAACCAAATTCAACCATAGTCAAACATGATCAACCGAAGTCAACCATATTCAACCCTTATCTATATGCTAAAGGCTCTTCAACCATAGTATCCCATACTCACCCTTTTTCAACTATATTAACCATGGTTAAACATGGTTGACCATAGTAAAGAATAGTCAAATGTAGCTTCCATGATTAATGATGGCCAAATATTTAATCAACCATTATCAACCCATCATTAGCCATATTTAATCATGGTGTAGTAGAGTCAAGCATGTTAAACATGGTACCATCTTTGACAATAGTAAACCATGGCCACTTTTTAACCATAGCCCAACATAATAAACCATATTTGACAAACTATGGTCAAACATAATAAACCATGATCAAATTTTAACCATAGCCAAACGTGGCAAACCCTTGTTAACCATATTGTTAAACATGGTTAACCATAGTGTTAACAATGGTCAAGCATAATCAACCACATTCAACCCATCGTTAACCATAGTCAATCATGGAGAAGCATAGTCAACCATGTTAAACATGGTGAACCATAGTTAATGATTGTCAAATTTGATCAAACATGGCCTATGTAAGTCAACCAAAATCAGTGGGACATAACCTTCAATGAACACTACAATGCATCGTAACATAAGTTAGCCAAGAAAATTGTTATAGTGTGACATAATCATTAATGAACATCATCTGCTATTATCATCCTTAGTCAACCAAGGTTAATTATAGTCAACAATTTAGCATAAGTAAACCAATATTAATTATGACATTAATTCAATCATGTTCAATCATAGTCAACACGTTCATCCATAGTAAAACATGGTCAACCATATACATCATGGTGAACAATAATCAGCCATAATTAACCATAATCAAAATAAACTCAATGCCAATAAGCCTTGCAGAATATCACAATGCAACACGACCATTAATACATGTATCAAACTGACATAAATAAGCCAAGATTAATTTTGACATAAAAGTAATCATGGTCAACCATATTCAACATGTTCATTTGTAGTCAAATATTATCGACCATTAACATCATGGTCTACAACATTCAACCATAGTTAACCACAATCAAGCAAACTCAATGTGGCATAAACATTAATACACATAGCAATTGACATAAGTCATACAAGATGAATTGTGACATAAATTCAATCATGATCAACCATAGTGACTTTGTAAATCGACCATAGTAAACCATGATCAACCATGCACACCATGGTCAACCACAATCAAATAAACTCAATGCAAAATAACCCTTTAAGAATATCACATTGCAACATAACCATTGAGGAACATATTAATTCAACATAAGCCAATACGAATGTCGCCATGTGACATGACCATTGAGAAACATTACAATCAACATAAGTTAACCAACATAATTGTCACAATGTAGCATAATCATTCAAGAACATTGCAATTGACAAAAGTCAACGATTTTCAAACATAGTCAAACCTGATCAACTATTATCATCCATAGTTAAACAGAGTCAAGCATTGTTAATCATAGTCAACCGTGGTTTAATATTGTTGACTATAGTCAACAATATCGAAATGTAGAAACCATGGTTAATGATCATTAAACATTATCAACCATGATTAATCATATCTAGACATCCCTAAACATAATCAATTATGTGTTCATTGACTTTGTTGTTTACCTACATCATGGACCAAATGCATAATCGAGTTAAGGATGGGATTTAAACATGGGAAGCCATAATTGAACATGGTTAACCATAATTAGCTATAGTTAAACATGGTTACACAAAGTCAACGGTATTCAACTAAAGTAAACATAGTCAACTAATTTTTACCATATCCAACTATTATTAACCATAGTGAAACATGGTAAACCATACTCAAACATGGCCAATCGTAGACATCCATAGTCATCCTTATCTAACCATAGTCAACTATAGTCAAAGATGTGAACAATAGCTAATGATGGTAAAACCTTCTATCAACAATGGCCAGACATGGTGAAGCATTGTCAACCATGGTTTGACATGGTACCATTTTTTACCATAGTCAACTATTGTTGAACATGCGAACAATGGTTAACAATTGTCAAACATAATAACCATAGCCAAACATGGTTAACCATAGTGTTAACAATGGTTAAACATAATCAACCATGTTCAACCCATGATCAACCATAGTTAATCATGATGAAACATAGTTAACTATGATGAAACATAGTTAATCATGGTGAACCACAATAAATCATTATCAAATTCTCAATAATTGTTATACTTTGAAATAAATTATTGTTGTAGCTTATTGCTAAAATTATAAACATAAATACAATGATATTTTTAACCAATAAAATGCAACGGATAAAAAAGGAAACCAATCAGATTGGGCACAAGTGTTTACCCTAGAAAACCTTAATGGGGAAAAAACAAAATTCAATGTTTCTTCTATTAATTCTTGGCTCACAGAGAAATTCAGAATTTTACAACAATGCAACCTGTAACTCTGTCCCTCTGGAAAATATGCCTCTCTGGCTAAATCAGCCCCTGGAAAAAATCAACTTTGTCTTGGTGAATTTGACCCATGAGAAATTAGCCCACTGAAGGAGAAATCAAGCCCAACAAAATGGCCTCAACAAATCATCCCCTGCATCACATTGTGTCAACCATATGACTACCGTACAAATTGTATAGACCTTCTAGTGGCTTGGTATAGATTGACCTTCTAGATCGGTTGAGTAAATCGACCCTCTCTTCTTTCTCCAGATCTTCCTTGCAAAAAATTCTTCTATCGCTTTCTCTTCAACCACTGAGTCTCTCACTCTTCTCTTGAGAAAATCACTCTCAAAAGATCTTGTGTTGGTGTGTGTCTAAGTTCTCCTCTCCTTAGGATTTCTTTTATAACATTTCAATGATCAAAACCCTAACCATTGATCTCCAAAGTGATGGATGGATAATATAAAATATTGAGCATCACTTAAGATCAATGGTCACGACTTAATCTAAATTCCACTTAACTTTTCACTTTAGTAAGCATTAGTCATTAGCCAACAATAAATTAATTAATGTGCTTGTTAGTATGTGGATATTTTTGGCATGAAAAATATCATATGTGGCTATTGTACAAGGCACCTATGTTTTGTTTTAGCTCTCGGGAGATAAAATATTCAACGGACAACAACAAAAACCTTAAAGATGACCAATGGATAGCGACCAAGATCCTGAAGATGGGCCCTATGATAGAAGAAGTGGAAAGTCGTTAAATCATGATCAAATCAATGGCCAAGAGTTAGTGCATGCCCACAAAGTGTGAGGGAGATAAAGGAAAGAAGCGTGCGTGCAAGTTCATCGGTGCTTGATCTAGATTGATGTCCTAGATCAAAAGTGCATCGATGAATTGCGCCCACCAAAAAGTGACCTCATATGCACATTGTCCTCAAAAACACCGAGGACATGTTCTCCACAATGGTTGGCCGCCCCTCCTTGAATGTGGTTTTCCTAAACCACTGATGATCGATGCGTTACCACTCTGAGAAATTGGAAGTGATATCTGCCCGAGATTTTCAAAAAGTGCTTTACATAACATCCTTCCTACCAACTCACATTGTCTCTTCGCCTTCCATCTGTCATGTGGGTCCTATCACTCTCACTAGCCAGCTCACCCCTCATCCCGTCTACCACTTGTCATACATACCCCGTTAACGTTGTTTTTTCCTCCACCTCATATTCAAACATTTAAAGCGTATTTTACTGAAGGGATAAAAGAGTTTGAACTATTTTAAAATATTATTATCTTTTATTCCCAAAGAAGTGTGCTATGGAAAACCAACGTACCAGGTCAACCTTGCACGAAGCCTACCGGTCTAATTTAGTAACAAGCAGTCCAACTCAGCCTCGAGGTGTCATCCAAGTATCATTCTGCCACTTTTATCCAGCTCTATTACTGAAATCCTTGTTTCTGCCATTAATTCAGTAAAGCCCTAGTTTCGTAAGTTAGCCTTAATTTGGCAGAAGTTACCCTAATTTGACTGCAATTCACCGAACCAATGAGTTAAAATGGTTCCTAAATCTAAAGTAACTATTCTGAATCCTTGTTTCGCAAGGGAATAACACATTTATGATCACAAAATTGATGTTTTTGACACCATTATTGCCAATTCCTACCTAGCTGAAACCATTAAAGAAGCCAAGACCCTGGCTTTTGTTGACTAGGATAAATTTATCCTTTGGAATTTGAACTTTGTTGGGTCAATTTGCCCTAGGTATGTGGTTTTTCTTGAATTTGTCACCTGGTGCTCCAAGCATTAATCCCCAATCAAGCGGGTGATTTTATCCTCAAATATGTCCAAGAACCTGCGCTTCATCACCCCAGATGCCCTCAGAAGAATTTTACGTATACCAGAATCCTTAGCCCCCTATCCTTTGAATAAAAAAACCATGTCAAGTGATTTTAGAACCCTCAGCCCCTATGAGCATCATCAATTCATGTCCAATCATTTAGAACCAGAGGTGGCCATACCAACTATTCCACCTCCCTATGCCACAATTGTGTTCTCTGAAAACTCCAAAAAAACCATCTCCATCATATGAACCATTGTTGGTTTAGAGGATGACAAATCTGTAGATGAAGTGATACTGGGAGTTTTACTCAAATTGACCACTGAACAATGTAGAATACCACCTCATTTCAACCTTTGTACATACATGGTTGATAAAAATCCATGAACAATTAGAGGAGTTTCCTACAATTGAGTACTTTAGGTCCCCTTCCTTCTTATTCTTTTATTAAAATTATGATCACTTCAAACACTTGGGATTGAGAACCATAGATCAACAGGGAACACAACTCCCCGTGTATGAGTGGACTGATTTGGTCATGAGAAGAACAGATAGTTCCAACTTCTCAGAATTTACATACAAGGTCATGAGGGTTTCCTACAACTTGATTCATGGCATTTCACCCCAAGAATGATACCAGAGAATAAGAGACACCTTTAGTTTACCTCATAGATCCAAGTGGGTGATTGGTTTCTCTATGAAGACCACACAATTATCAAGGTCTATGGATTTGAAGAAGAGCCTTAAAAGTTTCCTACTTTCCTAACACCTAGAATATTTTCTATGGAATTTGTGAGACAAAAGATGAGCTCAGATGAATTACATTTCAGCCAACATAGGTCTTTCTTATTTCCACAAGAAGTAGGACCTATTATCATAAGAGGGTTAAATGCCCCACAATATGTAGAAGGATACTCGAGTCAGCTGAATATAGAGAAGGATAAAAGAGATGCATATGATCTACATCAGGTATTATCCAAACAAACGCTTGAAAATAATAATTCAACATATGTATGCCCAGCCAGGCCTCTTTGGGAAAGAATGGCAAACAAAGAAACTTGGGAGGAGTTCCAAGAGCCCATAAAGAGTTTTGAAGAAGAAGAAAGTGACAACAACAATTACTAGGATAGAAAAGGGGAGCTAAGGAAGCCCAAGATATGGATATTGATCAAGACCAACAAGGACCAAAACCTAAAAGAGCGAAAACAACAACAGAGGGTGATGAACAATCACTAGTGGAAATAGCAAAGTCAAAATCAGTTGAAATCCCCAAGGAAATCACTAAGTTGACATACCAACCATATTTTCCAATAAAGACCCCAATTCAGTATGTCAGTTATCTCTCCATTGAATTTACCATACCTCAAAAGATATAAGGTTCTTCATCAGCTGAAGCACTCCATGTAAGGACAAATCTCCAGGATGGTTATAGGAATATAAGGGTGAAAGGCATAAATATGGTGAAAGAAATGAGACAATACATCCCAACCATAGGTAGGAGAATGATAGCAGTGGCTAATCACTAACAAGACACACTAATATTTTCTTTCCTAGAACCTAAATTAGCTAATCCAGTCAAGGTAAGTGACTAGAGAGAAGAAGAGTGCATTGTGAATTTTAAAGAGCTCAGTAAGCTTGATAAAATGGATTTTTATAAGCAGATTAATTATATGATGTGTACTGGAAATTTTAAATTAGAGAAGGAAGAAAGAAAACTCAGGTTGGCCCTCGAAAAGTTTGAAAAGCTATATAAGATGGAAAAATGGACTACTAGGGCCAAACAAATCACCATCAATTCATTGGAATCAAAATTGGTGGCATTAGCAGTTGATCCCTCTGATGGAGCCTTGATTAAGTCACTCATGGAAAAAAAGGACAATGAAATAGCTACACTAAAAAAGAAATTAAATATGCTTACAATATATCCAGTACAGACCAAAGAACTGAAATAGGTATATGAGGAAAAGGAGAAAATTGATGCCAGCATGATAGAGTTCCAACAATTATCTGAGGAAAGAAGAAGAAAAATTGATGATCTACAATGGAAAATTGCAAATCTGGAATTAACAACAACTAAAATATCCACTGAGGAGAACACTACAACCTCAACTCCTGCAATTCAAGCAAAGAGTCAACACGCAATACCAATCCCTACAGTTCCAATGGATATTAATCATACAACAAGCATAATAGAAGCAATAGGTGTTATCACATCCCCTTGCATCAATCCCACTCCGGGAAGGGAACATGATACTAAGTTTAGGCTTCTATCCCCATGATCATTTTTCAAATACATAACAAGTAAAAATACATGTGTGCAGATGCAAATCAAAATAAACATGCACACCAAAATTAAACTATCCACATACATCTAGCATGCAATTTATCAACATAATCGTAACAATCAATAATTAAATACATTGCAAAATTAAATCACATAGAATGCTTATCTTGGTATGAACTTGTCCCAAGCAACTAGCTATGCAACTGCAACGTTCCACCCAGCCATAGGCTAGTTGTGCTCATCAATCTCTCAACATAGCTTCCACCCCCGAGCTGGGCATGATTTCCACAAGGAAAGGGAACCTACCAACTCATCCATAGCCAAATATATATACCACAAGTCAACCAAGCCAATCCATAGTCGGGTTTATCATGTTGCTAAGGCAGTAGAAAGGAAGAATTGCTAAGCTAGTGAGCTCAACCACAGAGCTATTGGAACCTCTACAAGATATAGCTAGCTTGGTACCCACAATACCTACACATCCAACACAAGGAAGCATTCCCTTCACTGCTACACAGTCGCTTAGGCCATACCTTACCTTCTAGTGCCCTTCAGGGTGTTCATAGAAAATTAGCCAAAGCCCATTTGGTCTTTGGTGAGGTTACACTTTTCACTAGGTTTATCAAGCCAATTCTAATTCCTCTTCTAATCCTAATTGCTTACACACAGTTCAAGCAAAATCAAGGGATACACATGACCCAAGCCAAAGCTATATCTCAAGCACATAGCAATACCCAACTGATTGGAATGGAAAAACGATTTTTAACTATGGGATGAACAAAAATAGATTTCCATGGGTTTTCCTAAGTCGTGGCACACAAAAAACGAACTATTAGAGGGAAATTCGACCCTTGGTGGAAAAAATCGATTTTCTAATGGGTATATGGGCATTCAAAGGGAAAAAGAGACCTCTATGGACCTCTAAATCGTGATTTTCTTCCTCCTAGCCATTCCGCAACACAAAAATGAATTCCCAACTATGAAAAATGAAGGAAAACTCAGCAAAAACGTGAGGGAAAATGCCCAGCTAGCCCATAACTCGTGGGAGAGGAAAAATCATGGGTGAAGAATGACTTGGGAAGAAAATTTGTGGGGGTTTTCTTGCCCAACAAGCCAAACATGATTTTCAAAATTGACGGCTTTCCCATACACGAAATTGGGACCTCCACACTCTCCATTTCCCAAAGTAATAATTACCTCAACCACCTCTTGGAAGAAATAAATGATTGAGTGCATAAGTCAAAATGGGTAGTTAATGGCTTATGGGTTCTCTCATTGACACTTGGATTAACACTATCGATCCAAGGGTTTGAATATTTTCCCTCCCTATTTCTTGTAAAAATCATGCCCCCATACTCTTGTTGCATTGCATAGCTAGTTGTGGGTATTTGATTAAAATACATATTTACATGATATTTATGATTTCTATTGCATCTGGCTAGCATGCTAACCATATGCATCGATTTTAATTTCCAATACATAGAAAACCAAATTGATGGTGGCGCCTTGGCCTTGAGCCCCTCACCATGATTTTTATAGTGATATTACATCATTTACATTTTTGATGCAACGGGTTCAAAATCGAGATATTACAGGTGCAACATAAGCCACAGAAGGTCAGTTTGCAGCAATAGATGTGGCAGAAACTACAAGTGAACAACAGGCTTTTCCTGCAGAAACTATGGATGTGGATGCAATGGAAGGAGAGCATGCAAATTTGAGATCAAGTCCTTAAACTATTGAGGAATACAATGACCTAAGATCCCTCCACACAATTCGATCCTTCCTCGGGTTGAGAACCAGGCATAATTGTTTTCAAAGTTATTGCAAGGTCCGCTTTTCCCACGCTTGCCATCTTTTTTTATAAAAATTGAATAGATCCCAATCTCTCTAGATGTTTCATATATTGTAGATACTTCTGCAAGATTTTTCTTGTTATTTAGCTTCTGTTCAACCTTGTCTTCTGCAGAATTACCATAAATGTATGAACCAAACCCCAAAAACGTAAGCAAGAGAGAAATTATTTTGAAGCCACCCATATGGTCATCAAAGCATAAAATAGCTGCAATACTTGTCACAGGGACTCGTACTGCATTAAGCACTCCGGCCATCAACGTCGATGTCAGGTAAATCACTGATACACTTCCTAGTATTCCAAGATGGAAAGTTACACCCCCCCAATAAAAGCACCATATAGTACGAGATTGCACCATGTTTAAACACAGTTGCCTTTAACTTCATCGTTGTAAAATCAACATTTATAATAAGGAGCCTTTATAATAACACCAATTGTAGTAAAGATGCAACCAAACAACGAAACCATCACCTGTTGTTCTAGGACAACGTGAAAATATTTCCAACATATTGTCAATGGCTTACACTTGCTGGCTTATCAGAGTTTGAGTCTATGCCTATAATTACAACAACTGTAGTTATAATCACCACTGCATTTGAAGTGGAAGCATTCATTTTTTTCTCACAATCAAATGAGCAAATATTGCAGTAAATATGAGTAATGATGAAGCAAGAAGTTGATGCAGGAAATTATGAATAAGCCCACACATACATTAGGTTGTCAGCAACACTTAAAAATCCAAGTGCAACATATGAAATAATGAGTTTCCAACTAACTGGTGTAGGTGAAATTGCTTTATGAAAATAAAATAGAAGTAGAATAACAGTTGTTAGAGGCCATCTTTCTACTGCTATCCATGATGCAACCAACCACTATTTCCACCATCAACATAGTATAGACGAGAAAGAAGGCTAGAAGCTGGAAAATCAACCAGCATTGCAGAGCTGCTTAGGAATAAGAGCACCCAGTGAATAGGTGTCTTCCTTTCAAAAATTTCCAAAACCTAGAATAAGTCAAGTACCTTTATTCACACTCTAGAGAAAATTCTTGTTTCCTGAGATATACCTGTAATATTGAGACTTGTCAAATGTTAAGCACCCTTCAAATACCCAATACAAAAAAACTAGCTTGAGAGATAAAATAAATATTGAACTTAAACATGCACAAAAAACATAACTTATACTAGTAAGTCTTTCATGGTGCAAGCATCATTCATGGCTTACAAAAACACACTGACTCAAAATAGATCTCATTATGTTATTAGCAATACCAGGCCCAACAAAGCAATAACAATTCTATGAAGTTTGAACATGTGATGAATGGATACTTAAAGTTTCCAATTCCTAATAAAAGAGCTATATTCTATTATGATGGAACAAATATTTTAGAAAAAATGAGTTTCAGATCATAGAGATGATGAATAATAGTCTAGGATTGAATCGGCAGAGTTTTTTATTCCTAATTTAAAAAAAGTGATTGAATGAATCTATATTAGAGGGCAGTTTATCCCTTAACATTGGACATTAAAATCATAACTTATAGAAAAAGAAATATGTATGTGTGCATAAGAGATAGAGTACACTAAACAAATTAGAAATTGAAATAAATAAGAAAAATCAAAACCTACTCTAGCACCATCTACCACTAAAGAATGACAATTAGAAATTAGAATTCCTCATTTGATTTTACAAACAACTGGCAAATCATTAAATCCTTTGTATAAACTAGATTACATAGAGCATGTAAAATAGATCACTTCCTTAAAAGAAACCAGATTCCAATAATTCCGAAGAAATTCAAGTTGTCTCCCTGTATAAATTGCATTATAGCTAGCATGGAAAATAGCTCACTTCTTCAATACAAGCCAGCTTGTACCAGCTGATCAATTCTAAAGAATTTCAATGTGTTAGTTTAGCAGGTCTACATCATAACTAGCATGATTTTTTAGGGAATAGATCAATGAATTTCTCTAGAATAGTAGATATGTCATTTAAGCCAGTTAAGGTCGCAAATACTAGAAATACCATTGTTTCATTACATTGAGACAATGAGAGAATACAACATACAAAACAAGTAGTTGTAATACAACTTTCCAGACAGCATTGGCACACAATTGGAAAAACTTCAGGCTTGGTCCAACAATACCAGAACCTAGTACATAGTACATACATAAATTCGTAGACATGAGATGGTTTTGATGCAGAGCCACAAAAGGAAATAAGGTTTTCCCAAAACATGCTACAAATTCACATAATCATTGCAAACCATTGCCAATTCTCAAGGAAGGTAGTATAATTACTGCAATATTAGGAATTCACAGATATTAGGGTTAATTTGAATTGCCTGATTAACTTAGACAAGTTTTAGCAGCAGTGGCAAATCGCCTGTGTATGCTTCTGTTGGGAAGTTCTATTGATGAAATCAATGGATTCCTTTTAACAAAATATTCTAATCCTAAGCGAAATTCATTGTATGAAACAGACGCTATGCTCAACAAGTTAGAAACAATATGAGAGGAGCAAGGTAACGACCTATTATGAAGAAAAGACATGGAAGTGTCGAAAGGGAAGCCAACACCCTACTAGTATTGCCTAGATCCATTCATAAATGGTGGATTGGCCTTGTGTTTACATATGTGATGAATATTGTGAATTTATTTTTCTATCATATTTATTTAATTTGTGCACACATATTGTTTCTTAATTGTTTGTCTCATTTTCTTTTTCAAACTTGCAACTTTAGGTGGATTCGCTCTCAGCACAAGGACTTGCTCCACATTAGACTCAGGCCAAGCAAAGTATGCTTCCTAACTTCCTATCCATCCTTACCCAAATAGCACTTAGCTTTTCCAGCACTAAAACTTTATATTAGACTGGGTTTAACTGCTAGTTTGTTGGACTTGAACCTGGCTTGCACAAACAGTTGCATTCCCAACATTCTTAGATCTCCTTGCACTTGAGAAAATATATTTTACATGTGGATGGTAACATTGTCATAAATTGATCGGCCTTAGGAATCTTCCACTATTTCTTCTCTTTATGATGGTCTGCACGTTGGTCTTTACCATCAATGTTTGGACAACCCTCTTATGGATAGGCATCAATGAAATTTTATGGGATATGATCATTTATCTCTTATGTTGTTTTGTTTTATATTTCATTGTAAACAAGAGTAGTTTCTCTACATAAAAATGGTTTTACTTATCAAAAAATTGAACGGGATTTCAACGTTGATAGAATAGAAAGTTGTGCAGCTTGCGTGGTTCTGCATAGTCTAAATTTCTAATGTGTTTGCATATTGTTTGTAGGAATCAGTACAAAATGGGCAAGCCAGGAAAATGAAGGACTATCATGTATCTTGAGGTACAAGACCTCAAAGACAAGACAACATTTTCTAGTAAAGATTTGGTTTGGTCTGAAATTTATCGAGAAAAATAGATCATTGATCGTGTTGCTTTAGTACCTTCACATAGAGTTGAGGACTTTATCAAAAGGGAGGAAACAAACCTCGATGCTCCATGCACTTTCCTACAGCAACAAAGCAAACAACCAGGAAAAAAAGATAGTGTTGCAATACAATATGAATTGTAAGTATTTTGAAAGTGCATTGGATACATATTAGTGTTGAGATTCCATTTATCATTGATAGTATTTATTAATGTTTCAAAATTTTCTGCATAGATATCAATGTTCATATGGCCCAGATGACAAAAGAAGAGAGCAATTAACTAAATGAAGGACCTCACAGAAGAGGGGTTTCCAATGCCATTTCATTGTGAAGGTTATGGTTCAATGCTCTCATATATAAGTTTTAACTTACAATAGGTACGAGTATGAAGATGAGGAAAAATGGCCCTATCATAGAAAACATGACACTTCAGCTAATGCGAGGACATTGCGTAAGCCAAAGCTTTCAAAGGACATTGTTTCCTATGTGGAGAGTTGTTACCTTATGGGAGTGTCCATTGATTCGACTTACAAAATACACATCGAGAGGCATGTTGACATGGTCCCGAAAGCTCGAGATAGGGATTTCTTCCTACACAGGAAATACATTGTAAACATATACACCCGGTTGATGAAGGGTAAATACCAACTTCACCAAAAGGATGAAACGAGTGTCAACTTATGGTATCAAAAGTGACCGGAAGATTTTTTTTTTACCAAAATCCCAATCGTCGTAGCGTCCCTTTTATCATGGGAATTCAAACAAAATGGATCCTCAAGGCCATGGTCAATATATCCCATAGTAGCATAATAGCCATGGATTCAATGTTTAGTACAAATAAATACGGAGTAATTCGAATGTCAATGATTGATTTGATATGCATATTTGAATTGTAGCCATTCAATATGATCGATGGCTTGAATTTGACATGACATGTTCTTTGAATATCGCAGTATTAGCTTCACACACTTGTGGCATTTGATGAACAACGAAGCGGGGTTCCAGTAGCATGGGTTGTGGCAGAACAAAATATATCAGCTGATATTGCACTATGGTTGGAGCAGCTCATGCAGAGGTATTACCAAATCCGTCCTGATTGGAAAGTCATTGCCTTCATGGTCGATGATGCATTGGCTGAAATTTTTGCTTTGAGGTAACTTCAATGTTCTTATGCTACAATATATCTTGCATTTATTCTAATAATCTCACACTTAAATGCTCTAAATATGGAAGGAGGGTCACAGGGTGTGAGGTGACCTTGTGTTTTTGGCTTGTACAGAGGCCGTGGAAAAAAAATGTGTACAATTTGGCCATCAGTAAAGAAAAAGCCGATCAAATGTACGATGATTTAGGTTTCATCATGAAACACAGTTCCAATGATGATGTGGATGATGAAATCCATGGATTTTTTAGCAAATTTGCAGATGAGGGGAATTTCTTACACTACTTCCATAAGAACAAGGTTGTCGGTGATAAGCTTCTTAAGTGCACAAAATCTTGATGGTGCTTTTGTTTTTATCTTTCATAAACATGTTATACATGTTCACTAACTTGTTTATTTACATTTAGGGATGTGGGTGAAAGGATTTCAGAATTTCCTCCATGCCAATCAAGAGACCAATAATTTCGTTGAGTCATACCATTGTTACCTGAAGACCAGCTTTCTATGTGATCGAAGGAAGGAATGTGCTCGGAGGATGGATTGGTTATTGTACATGCTCCTAACAAGTGTCGAACCTTGTTATCGGTACAAATAAATTTTTAAAGAATATGGATACTTGAACAATTATAAGAAAGATAAGCAATAGAAATCATCACTGGAAAAGGCCAAAAGGATTCAAGATAATGATTGTTTTCCTCATGAGAGTATAACTAATGCTTATTGGGTGACAAAAGCTAGGATCAAACTTTGTTCACAAGCTATGTCCTCAAGATCTCTAATCTACTTACATTCATAAACATCTCTGTAATGTAATTAATATGCTTACCTGTCACCCCCTTAAGTTGATAGTGTCCATTTCCTCACTATAGGGTAGTATTTCCCACCAATAGACTGGCGACTCCACTGGTGAAGTTTGTTTTTCTGCTCTAGGAAACCCTTCTTGTTTTCATTTCCAGTACTTCTTAACCCCATTAATTTTTTGAGAAGCCCTGTAGGTTATCCCTATCTGCTTCCCTTTGCTTGACTTAGTCTTGTTACACCTCTACAAGGTTATTTTTTGACTCTTTAAGACTTGTGCGCTACTCTACTGTACATACAGCAACGCCCAGGCGCTAGTTTGTCTCTGCACAGTGACGCCCACCCCTCCAAATGCGCTAGTTTCCCTACTGCATAGTAGGGCACATTCCTGTAGCTTTCTATTGGTTGTTTGGTTGAGTTTTCTGCTGGTTTGGGTGGTTTTTTAACTTTGTTTTTGGCCTTCTTGACTAGTCTTTGAGGTCTGTAACCTTTCTTTGAGTCTCATTAGTCTCTTTTGAGTGCTTTAGGTCATCTTTTGGCCACTTGTTTACTTTGGAATTGTTTGTTACATTCGTGATTCTTTTTGGAGATTGTGTATTGTTCTTTAGTGAACACAGATGCTCATCCATGCCCTGATAGTGTGTTGCTGGCCTGCAAACCTCTGTGCTTAGCATTTTCTATTTGTTCCAACACTTATATGCTCTTTAGGTATCTCATCCTTTGTTTTAGGGTTTGATCCATTTTTGGAGTCTTTGGGGTGTCTTCCAAAACTTTTGAGTCCCAACATTTCTTGACTTAGTTGTCTTTTACAGTATTAAGTGAGTTTAAAGTACTCTAGTTTGCTTCATCTTTTAGTATTAGTGTTAACAAGGTCCTCTCTAGTTTGCTTACCTACCTATTACTTGTCTTAGTGTTCTTGTTAGGGTTTGGTGCTTTGGAGCATTCTTTTAAGTTTGATTTCCAGTTTTAGGCATCTTTCCTCCTTGTTTTCTTCACACTTTGCTTCCAAGTTCAAGAGCTTTTTCTTTGAAAAAAACTCGTAGGATAAGTCTTTTTCGGATCATTGATTCAATTGTTGTTAAATTAAGAGCCATTTTGCCATACTTGCACACTTTTTATAGGTCTTACTTGCTTCCACTTTTAAAGTTCTTTTTCATTCATATATAACAGAGAAATCAAATAAGTTTGGTAGCTTAGAATTGTAGGGCTTATATTTTTTGCAAAATAGCATAGTTTATTTTGTTCAAAATTTGAAAAGAAAACAAAAAGAAAAGTTTTTGCTAAAGTTTGATTAGTTTTCAATTTGGAAAGAGTATCAAACGAAAAAGAAAAAGTTTTGTTGTTGAAAGTTATATTTCATGCACTTTGCTTTCTGTTGCAACCACATCACACAACGCACTACCCATTGAGTAAAAAAGTAACCCTAAAATCTTTAATAAAATCAATTAGAAATGATTTTTTCTTTCTAGGGATAAACAACACCAACTAGCTTAGGCTAGAGCTCTGAGCTTAAATCACCTTAAACTGCTTAGAACTTGTTTCATTACCCAACAATCGTAGTAAGATTTTCATTTAGGTAAACCAATATATGTCAAATATTCCAGGGAAACTCTACTGAAACCAGAGCTAAGCACGAGGCCATGGAAGATCAGAATCATTGAGGATACCTCCCTCACGTTCCTTTTGACCATAAACCAGGGTCGATTTGCGTACGAGGATCCATCTGGATTTCGGGATTTGTTACCCTACCCACGCATTTTGATCAGGTCAACGACTATCCCCTCGGGATATTTCGCATGTATGGTAGCCTTAGTATCTGACCATAGGTTCATACACAGGTGACAACGGAGGGTATATCTATTGTACCTAGGACAAATGTGGGAGGAAATCCCTTGCAGGTCTTTGGGAGGGTGGTTGGGTGATTCCAGCGCTTGCACCCTTAGTCATTGTATTGTGGACCCCGAGTAACTGTTCTTCATCCTTCGTTGATCTGTTCTGGGCCCTCATCATCCCAGACTCTTCTCCAGAAGGCGTCTTGTTTGACTGGTTTGAATACTTAGGACCTTTTTAGTGGTGTCTTGTTTGCCTCCTAGTCTTAGTGGCCACTAGGCTTTTTGCTTAGTTTTTATTTTTTATATATAATCGTGGAAGACCAAGAACTTCATGGGTCGAGAAGGTTGCAAAACCTTCCCCCACTTAGAACGGAACCACTACCTCAAGCTAGACAATAGAGGGTAGACTCCAGTGTTCCTTTGGAAATCACTGGTGAAATAGAAATTCCTAAAGAACTACAACCTGCAACAGAAATCCCTGAAATAGAGGTTCCTAAGGAACCACAACCGGGGACTTCAGATCAACAACATTTTAGTACAGTTGAGATTGAGGATCTCACTTCTGGTGAGTTCAATACTCTATTTAATCCTCCTCTGACTAATCTTAACATTCCACTTCTGTTACCCGTTGGTTTCCAGCAGCCTGATTATAGTGCATACTTGTTCACACCTGGGCATTTTATGACTAATACACGAGGCGAACAGGGAGTTCCACAGACTCCCACAATAGGTATGAATAAAAATACTGTAAATCCTCCTACTGCTACACCAAGTTCGGCACAAACAACTTCTGTTCCGAATCCGTCCTTCAGCTTTAATACTGGTACATTAGGCATGCCGAGTTCAACAACTACGACATCTGACTCTACACCTACTTTTGGACCTAGCAGTACCATGAATCTTGTTCCACCTCCCGTAACTCAACCGTCATATCACATACCCAGTACTTGGATTTCCACACCCGCTGTAGGGCTAAATGCTTCTGCAACTATGCCTGTCATGACTACCATGACTGGACCGTCCACATCGAATACTATTGGTTTTAATACCTTTGCAGGTCACAACACAAATCAAGGTAATATAGCTGCAGGAAACGTCCCTTTTTCCTTATTCTCTAGGGGAGGGGGTAACATTTTTAACCAGCAATATGGTGGGGCTAATGCCCAGCAATAGTGGACGAACACACAGAGCACCAACCCACTTTCATTTGGGTGGGGGAATTTCAATAATACTTTCACACAGCAACAGATGACTGGGGGCAACCCCTACCAGCAGATGGCTGGGGGCAACCCCTACCAGCAGTTCATGGGTCAAACTATGGGTGGTTCCCCCTTTATGACCCCAGCTTATCAAATGCCATCTTGCAGGCCCCATTTACCATTTCTGGCAACTCTAAATTTGCCAGATCTTTCCAAGTTGACAAATGATCTAGTGTACCACAATGCTACATGGCCACCGGTTCCTACCACATTACATTCGGAAATTCCAAAATTTGAAGGCAAAACTGGTGAGGACCCTGGTGATCATGTCACCACTTTCCATTTATGGTGTTCTTCAAACTCATTAAACAAAGATTCCATTAGGTTGAGATTGTTCCAGCGAACCTTAACCGGTGCTACAGCTAAATGGTACATTGAATTACCTGCAGCTACATTCTTTAATTTTCGGGATCTCGCGACTATTTTTCTAAACCACTTCCAACTTCATGTTCGGTATGATGTCAGAACAAATCTTTTGTCTACATTTAGTGAGTGGTACTTGAAATCACTCCTTCCTTATATTTCTAAGGAAGTAGCTACTTCAGGAGTGTCTACAGAGGAAGAAGCCATTTTACAAACCCAATAGCTAGACCTCATTTATGCAAAATATGGGTTACTTTATGAGATCATACCTGATGCACCGTGATCAAATACTGATCTCGGTTGACCTAATCCTGGACCACATGCTGACAGCATAGTAGCTTCAGTAGATTCTGCAGCTTTCGAAGCATTGACTAAGTAGGTTCATGCCTTATCCATCAAACAATCGACTGCAGAAACTTCTGTCACAACCTCTCCTTCTACTTCTGAATCTGTGAACTAGGTTCAGAATAATCAAAAGGTCCCTCGGCAGCCCAATAACAAAAAGAAGGGCAAGAAAGGAGAGGGGAACCATCAAAATCCCAAGAACAAAGAGAATGTTGAGGAGGGTAACAAAGAGAAGAAGAAGGTTAAGTTCCCTTGTAAAGTTTGCAAGTAGGACCACCTCACTCACCAGTGCCCTCTACTCGAAGAATCCCAGAAGCTACTTCAAGAGAAGAAACCTGTCGTACTTAAAGATCCATTCCCTAAGGGGCAGGGTTAAGCTTCTGGCACCTCCAATGCTAGGGGAACCACTCAGGCTTCAGTTGATCAAACCTTTATTAATATGGTTAGCGCGGATGCACTTTTACAAACGCGAGTAAGAAATTATACCCCAGATGTGCAGAACAAGGATGAAGAGATTCTTGAATCTTCCATTCCTCTCCACATTCCAGTGGATCCGCTGCCCAAGATTCTGAAAGGCGTCTTGAAATGGGCCTCTCACAATCCCAACGCTCGGGTTGCTTCCAACTACAATGTGGTTGAATATCTAGCCTAGACCCCTTGTGCTATGTCCACTTTAGAAGTTTTGCAAAGTTGTCTGTCACAACGAAATGCACTTCTGGCAGTGATTGGAAATATGGAATCATCTAACATGACTGCACGCTTTGATATGGCTGATATCAAATATCGGTTGTCGTACCATGTTTCCCTACAGATTGAAGTGGTCCATGGTCCTATGACCATTAGACGGGCTATCGTAGATGAGGGCGCGTCGACGTGCGTGATGTCCATTTCTTGCTGGAAATCTTTAGGCTCTCCCGAGCTAGCCCCCTCTAACACACTGCTTACTGCCTTCGATGGCAGGACTTTTCGTCCACATGGAGTTCTACCATCGTTTGAAATTACACTTGCCGGTAAGACAGTTGCTGTAGAGATCGAAGTTCTAGATGCTCCGCTTGATTACAATATGTTATTAGGCCGAAGCTGGACATATGCCATGCGAGCCATTGCATCACCAGTTTTCCGATTTGTTATGTTCCCTCACAAAGGCAAGATCCAGTCACGGTCGATCAACTTTCGTTCTCTCGAAAAAACAACCAGACTTCATCGGATACCACTATTCCTTTAGTTGATCAATCTGCCCCAGTAAGCGAGAGTTTAGGAGTAGGGCTTTACGGGTCGTTAATAGGCACTTTCGACCTTCCCTCCCTTGTTCTTTTTATGTGTTCTGATGTGGGTACCTCTACTGAAACTTTCACGGTTGGTTTAAGAACTGATCCATGGATCCTTCCCACTACATCAAAACCCTCAGCGCCTTTATCCGTTGCAGAAGTAGCCTACATGGAAGCACAACATGCTGCAATGGAACATATCGTGACTCCGCCAGTATTTGCTGAGTCGGATATGGACTATGCTCTCGCATGGTCACTGAATTCTACCCACTCTTTCGACTGTTTAGATATGGTCTTCCCATCTGATGAAGCCATTTTGGAAGCCATGATGGGCCTGGACCAGCCATGGGAACATATGCATCACAGGTCCTATCTGCTTCCAAACCTAGACAGGATAGAGAGAGGATAATTCTCTATAAGACCCAGTGGATTTGTTGATTTGTCATCTTTTCCTTCTACTTCAAGAGCTGTTTATGCTGAGGGAAATATGGCTAATATATCGAGAACAATTTCGATTAACATTTTCACCAAACCCAAGGTCGTGGAAAACATTTTTATTGGTGCAGACTGTTCTCCAGAAGAGATCGCTCTGTATACTAAGCTTTTTATAGAATTATACGACATATTTTCCTGGTCATATGAGGAGATGCCATGTATCGATCCAGCCATCGTCGAGCATGTCATCACTACATACCCTAATGCAAAACCTGTGAGACAAAAGCTTCATCCTGTGAATCCTCGAAAAGCGGCTGCCATTAAGGCGGAGGTTGAAAAGTTGCTTAAAGCCAGATTCATCTATCCAATTGACATGACGGAATGGGTTTCAAATCTTGTTCCGGTTGATAAGAAGCAAAGTACCATTCGAGTCTGTACCAACTTCCAAGACTTGAACAAAGCTTGTCCGAAAGATAAATATCCCACACCATTTATCGACTAGATCATAGATGCCTGTGCAGGACACAAGATGTTCTCTTTCATGGATGGATTTTTGGGATATAATCAAATCCAAATCAAACCTGAAGATCAACACAAAACAACTTTCATTTTCCTGTGGGGAACCTTTGCTTACCAGAAGATGCCATTTGGCTTAAAGAATGCTAGAAACACTTTCCAGCGAGTGATGAACTTCGCTTTTCATGACATCAAACACCTAGTTGAACCTTATTTGGATGACCTCCCAGCGTGATCTCGAAAGAGACAGGATCATCCAGCTCATCTGAGACTTGTGTTTGAAAGATGCAGACAATATAAGATTCGTTTGAATCCTAATAAGTTCCTATTCTGTGTTGAATCAAGACGTCTACTGGGTTTCATTGTATCTAGTCGTGGCATAATGGTCGACCCATTAAAAGTAGAGGCGATTGTAAATATGCCTCCTCCTCGCACCTTGCGACAACTCCAAAGTCTGTAAGGCATGTCTAATTTATTACGGTGCTTTATTATAAACTATGCTAAGATCACAAAAGGTTTTATGAGACTACTCAAACAAGATTCCTACTTCTTGTGGGATGAGGCTACTCAAGCATCCTTTGAGGCCTTGAAAAAGGCACTACTTTCAGCCCCCTTGTTGAGCCCGCCAGACTATGCAAAAGACTTTCTTTTATATCTGGAAGCGTCTCTTAATACAATTGGCATAGTACTAGTTCAGGAGGATGACACGCTCCAAGAACATGTTGTTTACTATCTTTCTCGTGCATTGACAGCTCCTGAGGTTAAATATTCACATGCGGAGAAGTTAGCACTTGTTGCGGTCTATGCGGTACAGAGGCTTCGTCATTACATACTTTTATGAACAACTACTGTGATAGCAGAAGTCAATCCCTTTCAGTATGTTATCACTCGATGAATCATCAGTGGGAAGTATAATAAATGGATTGTAATCCTACAAGAGTTCGATTTGGTCTTTCAATTGGCCAAGTCGAAGAAATCACTAGTGTTCACTGAGTTAATCTCAGAGTTTTCGAGTGACTTAGAGCATGTCAAGGAAGAATCATCATTCCCAGATGAACATATCTTCCTTATTGCCTCCTCTAACCCATGGTATGGGGATATCTTAGTATATCTCCAGACTTTGAGGTGTCCTACCACTTTTTCTTGAGAAGAATGATGCAAATTGAAAAGTCATGCGAAAAACTATCTCATCATGTCAGATACTTTGTATCAACGTGGGGTAGATTCCATCTTACAACGTTGTTTAACTCTAGAAGAAGCAGAGGCAATATTAAATGATGCCCATAGTGGAGCTTGTGGGGGACATCTTTCTGGGTTGGCAACAACTCAGAAGATACTGCGTGCTGGATATTTTTGGCCCACAATCTTTAAAGATTGTGTGGAAGCGGAGAAACACTGTCGTCCGTGTCAGTTTTTCACCAAGAAAATGAGGGCACATCCATCTCCTCTTCATCCTGTGATTACAGCAGGCCCTTTCACAAAATGGGGGGTTGATTACATGACTTGCAATCCAGTTTCGGCTGGAGGGCATCATTATATCATCGTTTCCATCGACTACTTCACCAAGTGGGCGGAGACAATGCCTATTGTCAAGGCAAATGGAGAAACTGCCACTTATTTCGTGTTTAATCATATTATTGCAAGGTTCGGTATACCCAAAGAGATTGTGACTGATCACGGAAGTCATTTCCATAATAGCATGATGACTGATCTATACACAATGTTAGGTTTTCGGCAAGAACATTCATCTTCATATTATCCACAAGCGAATGGACAAGTCGAGGGAGTTAACAAAACTTTAAAGGTAATACTGCAAATAACTGTCAATTCTAGTCGAAATAACTGGCACATCATGCTATACCCTACTCTTTGGGACTACCGAGCAAATGTAAAGACTGCTACTGGGTTCTCTCCCTTCCAACTCATGCATGGGATTGAAGCAGTCGTTCCGATTGAATGCAAGATTCCTTCGTTAAAACTGGCTATTCAATTACTACCGGATACTTCAGTACTAGAAGAACATTTGTTACATTTAGAACATCCAGATGAGCAGCACTGCGACGCGCTCACAACAAACGAAGTCCATAAGAAACGGGTCAAAGGACAATATGACAAGTCTGTCAGACCTAGAGTGTTCCTTGAAGGGGATCTTGTCTACTTTGGGATCAGGACAAGGAACCTCTAGGACCTGGCAAGTTCAAGTTCATGTGGCTTGGGCCTTACATAATTTCCAAAGTACTGAAGAAGGGCGCTTACGAGCAAGTATATTACAAGGGTAATAAGCTGCCTGAGCCTAGAAATGGGCTCTACTTGAAGAAGTACTACGCTTAGGCAATTGTGCGTTTTCTTGTAACATAGCTGTATATTTTTGTAGAGCTAGTTTTTGCTTGTGCTTGTTTAGTTAACCTTATGTATGTTTTCATTTTGTGTATCAAATGTCGACTAAATATTTCTTAGGATTTGTTGATGGCGCTAGTCACCACACCGGACAGTTGGCTTCAGCAGCTTGGGTCATTTACTCACCAGCTAGCCATCTGGTCTCTTCGGGGGGGTTTGTTTGGGTCCCACTATGAACAATGTGGCTGAGTACAGTGCGATTATAGAACTTCTCTGAGATGTCGTTATTCATGGCATTTCACATTTGGAGGTAAGACTTGATTCGAAACTAGTTATATTTCAGTTAACAGGTGTTTACCAAATTAGAGATCCTGTGTTGCTACGTTAGTTTCTGCGAGTTAGATTATTGGAAAGACAGTTTGATTCCATTATATATCAACACATTGCAAGAAATTTAAACGCATTAGCTGATTCATTTGCAAATTATGTTTTAGATTGGCATTTGTATCATACACTTGCATAAACAGCATTTCACACATAAAGTTCAAACACATACACATGTAAATAACCGATATTGTATATATATCTGATACTGTATCAAAAAATATATGAGTTTTGGATCACAAGTCTATCACAAGTCATGTCATAAAGTACAAAACTGGGCTCTGTGGACTCAAAAATATACATAGAATGTATCCATCTCCTATGGAGAAGGAGGGGCCTCATCATCATCTACTGCATCCCGATAATAGATGACTAGCCTAGCTATCTTCCGCAGCACCCTAAGCCATGCTGGGGGCACCCCAACTACATCTTCCTACATATCAATAGGAATCTGATCCATACGGCATGCAGGAACATCATGAGTCAACCGACTCACTTTCCGCTCTATGGTCCCTAACATAGCATCAACAACAACAACATCAGCTGGCCTCACGAAGATGGTAGTATGTCTCTCGGGATGGATAGGCCCAATATCTGCATTATGACACTTGTTTAGTACTTCAAAATTCATTCATAAAAATCAAATACTTGAAAGTTTGAAAAAATTAAATAATTCTCAAAATAAAAACATACCAATAGCTCCCCATGCTCCACCTGGAGGAAGCACCAGCTCTGGATCATGGTGGAAGTCCAATCCAGCATACGGAAACTGCTCGAAATGCTGGCACCTGCCTCTCCCACCACCCCCAGAAATCATCAGTATGACAACAAAAGTGACTTTCCCCACCACCCTAGCAGAGAAATATGTCACCCCAACAGCCCAATCTCGACTCACGGGGGTTAACTGGAGGTAGAGGCATCCCCAATCTCAGAGCAGGTACCCTCTTGAAAAAGAAGGTACATCGAATGTTGTCGTATCCAAATTTCTTCATACTTCTGGATTTGCAACCCATAAATTGAAGCTTCATGTTTTCCAGTAAACCAGTGCACCAATTGTACACATGTCCCTGCAAGCATCTAACACTAATATGCATAGAATTCCTCGAAGCTAGGTGTTGTGTGGCACTCCCTACCATGCAGTTTATCATACTCACAATCACTTTTAGAGGAAGGCTTTCAATAATAGAAACCAAGATTTGACTTCCTGACTTCTCAACACCAGCCACACAATATGCATTAAGTATTCTTGCACTAATGTTGCACCCACATTGCGAGAAGACCCCTTCAAATTTATTGCATCTCCCCTCCTAGAGAGTCTAGTAATAAAGTAGATATTGTCGATAGTAAGCTCCAAGGTTTGTCCTCGGATAACAAAAGTATTGGTATCTACATCCCAGTATTGCACAAGTCTTCGAAGCAGTCTATTGAGTGCCCTCATGTTTACAGTTTGGTAAAACTTCAACAAGCCACATCTTCTGAGAGCATGGAGAGTGACTGGGTCTTGCATTGCTAGCCTATCGATGTCCTCGTGTTCTCTCTCCCTCCAGACAAGAACCATCCTGCCACAAGCATGTCAATTTTTTAGCCCTTGAAACTTTTTTCTTCACATTCAGGGGTGGGTGCTACTGTACATGCTATACAGTCACGCATGGGCGCTACTGTATGTGAGCATAGTAGCGCCCACCTCCTGGTATGCTCTACTGTGCTCACTGCAGAGTAGCGCACACGCAATCCACATTGTGAACATTGCCTTACAAGTGAATTTTTGCTCAAAAATTGACAAATAAGCAATTGAAATGCAAGTTGGGAGGATTTAAACTTACTTGGTAGAGGTAGAATGCTGATTGGTTGCTCGAATCGATCGCCACAGAGGATTGAAGTTCAAGGTTTGCCCCCAAATTCTTTCCCTACAAAACAAAAATGAAATTTGAGTTTATTTGTGAAATTACATATATTGAATTTGATTTTAATTTTTACCCACCCTTGTTAAAATGTCTATAGTTTCAAATTGTACCAAATTGTTCTAATTAATCAATTAATAGTAACATATGGTACAAAGGTGATTTCACCCATTTGGTTCTCATTCTTTCACCAATTTTTTGTAGGATCAATCCTCTAAGATCAAATTTCTCAATGATAGACCTTTTTAACTAGCTCATAGTTCAAATTTATGTATCATTCGAGATTTTTTGTCGCGATTACTAATATCTTTGTTGAAGATCTAGTTTTGGCAGATTATGAAGTCATGATCCCAGAAGCTGTCATTTAAGTCATTTTAAGCTCTTATTTGGACTATTTAAACCTAAATAAGATCGCCGAGCAAACTTGTCCTCTTCAAGCTCGATAAAATAATTGAAGGCTCATCCACTCAGGTATAGAATTACCCCTTTTCCGAGCCTAGGTGGATAAACTACGGAAAAGATATACTCTAGGTATACTTCTGTATGCACTAGAAGAGTTGTTCTTCCATTGTTTTATACTTTTTCGGGGGAGGAGACTAACTTTACGAAAAAGGACCTTTTGGAGCCTTTCTTTAGGGCTTTTAGGATCTCTAAATACGAAAACACCAAGCGAGCATTTACCTACTCGGGCTCGATGTGAAATCCACGAGATGGTAACTAGAGGACTGTTTAAGTTTTTCAACTCTATAAACAAGAAAACACTGCTGAGCACAGACCAATCCAGGCTCGATATAAAATCCACGGATAGTTGAAAAGAGGATTGTTTAAGTTTTTCAGACTCTATAAACAGGAAAACACCGGTGAGCATTAACCTACTTGGGCTCGATATTAAAATCCATGAGTAGGTGTATGGAGTTATTCTTTAAGTTTTTTAGACTCCTTAAAATTGAAAACACCGGCGAGCAGGAACAGATCTCGGCTCGATATTAAAATCCAAAGATCAGTAATATAGAGTAATCTTCTATCTCTTCTTCAAACTCTGTAAACAATGAAGAAGGTCCCGAGTCTTCCTCCCATGGGCTCGTTAAAACTTTTACATGTTTGGATCTATTGAGTTTTCATTCTTTCTTGGACTCATTAAAACAACAAGAAAGGTATTCTTTTATCTAAAAAGAATAAGGGATGAGAAAGATGTGTCATATCTTCAGTGTCAAAGGAAGTTCAGTCAGTTCTATCCTTGAACAAAGCACCTACTTGAGTCTATCATGTCGGTTGGGTTTAGTTTTTGACCTTAGGGTGAACCTGATCTCTGAGTTGTTTACTCCCCCGGTTGGTTATTCTTCCAACTATATGGAGGGTTTGATAATGTCTCCTACATTTCAGGCTTATCATTTTCCCCATTATGTTGAAAACAACCTAAGTCACTTTGTGTCATGCTCACTGTTCAAGGATATACCCTGTGTCGGCCATTTTGCAGTTTACCCTGACCTCATGTGTCAGCCATCCTAGTGTTAGTCTTGTTACTCCATATCAGCTCATACCAGTTGAGTGTTCCTCGAGTTGGATGATGGAGGATGCCTTAAGGCCTCCCTCCCAATGGAATTCTTCCCATCGACATCAACTCATTTTTCTCTGGGAATGAAGTTTAGAGTTTCGGTTAGTACCTTGGATATTGCACTCACCAGTGGAATTTTTCCTCGCTGTTGAATGTAGAGAAGACATCAATGTCTCTTCTTCGACAGGATCCCCAAGTGTTTGAATCCAAGTCCACTTATTCACACTTGTCAGATCGTACTAGGTACCTTGGGCCCCATCATCATCATCGATGGAAGCCCTTGCGTTTGTTAACAGTATACATCAATGACTGGTAATCAAACGATACCCCCCATGTTCGACTATCAGCTCATCTATTCACATGGTTAGGGTTTGTACCTTGAGTTATTTTGGATGAAGACCTTAGGATTTTGATGACATCACCTTATTATGTTATCACCCAAGTTGCGCAAGACTGAGCCTCACTTATTTTTGGCTCTCCATGAGACATAGATCCAGTTTGTTGTTATGGCTATGATCTCTCAGTTTGACATGGATCCATGCTTGTATTTCAATTGGCCATGCTATATATACATCTCCTCGTTATGTATTGGAGATCATGTTGTATCACACTGCACATCTATTTGATTTCAAGATTGTAAATTGCTCGTTGACCTTGATCTTTGTTTCAAGTGTTCTTGTGATTTGTTTTCGTGGGTTCCTTGCTCCTCCTATGGCTTTGGATTACAATGTATTTCGGCCATCGTTTCCCTCGAACCTCACACATTAGGGGGCATCTGTTATAGGTCAAATCTGTACTTCTCCATCTGTGATCACCTTGAGCTGTTGATCACACAAAAGGACAACTTGGATTGAAGAGCGTGATGACCTCAGATGAGACCTTGACCTGATTCACCTCCTTGCAAGCTAGAAAAACCCTAAAAAACACTATATTTTGACATGGGCGCTACTCTACTTCAATAAACCAATGCATATACTCTAATCCAGTGTATAGTAGTAGCGCCCACCCCCTCATGGGCACTACTCCTCTTCAATAGACTAGCGCACAGCATCTAAAAAGTGGTGAACACTTGTTGTTAAACACTATAGTCACGCCTTGGGCGCTACTCCACTGTGAAATAGTAGCGCACATCTTAAAATATGATCAAAAAATATTAATTTGACGAATGGGGATTAGTTGCAGTTGGTTTCCCAACTTCCCCTACAACCATCTCTCGACCTGAATTGCCTCTCTTGTCCTATAAATACAAGGAGGATTGAAGAGAGGGGTTAGACATGAAAGCTTTAAAGAGATTCTTTCATATGAGAAGCTTGTGTTAAAGGAGGTTATGCTGGAGAAACTTTCAAGCCAGAGAAGAGCAGGAGCCCAGGATCAGGTTGCATGAGCATGCTGCAAAGTCAGGTATACTTTGTATCATTCATATGTTTTTGACAATAAAATGTTGAAGCATCTTTCTCGTCCCAAATCAATTACTTATTGGATTATGTGTTTGTTTGGATCATGTTGGTTAATGCTTGATGTTTGAATTACTTGTCAATTCTATCATTATTATATTGGCCAAGATACGCTGAGAAAGGTCTTTGTGTTGCAGGTGTTGAGAAATTGTAACTTCAAAGAATATTATATTTGTACTTTATTATTCTGGAGATGTTTCATTCCTCCTTGAAGATCTTATTGTATATCCCGAGATGTTTATTCCTCCGTCAGATTGTGGTAACTTGGGTTATTAGACTTCCCTAGTGGGGGTCGGCCCTGTATGTGTTATGTGGGTCAAAGGGTTATTAGACAACCCTAGAGGGGTCGGCCCAGTCAGTTGTAGTGGGGTATTTAACCCAATGGTTAAATACGAGCCTACATGATTTGTGTAAAAGACAAGTCGGAGTAGTGTATAAATAGAGGAGGTGTATTCCTCATTTTACACACACTCACTCACTTGAGAGTGGCGCACTTATGAGAGAGAGGTCTACTATGGAGAAGGAGGAGCTTATGCTTAGGGTTACATCCTTTGTATTTAGTGATCATCTATATTGAGGAATATTTGCTGGGTTTTCTACCCCATGAGGGTTTCCCAAGATAAATCTGTGTCTCTTGTGTTTATGCTGTGCTGGTTGTTTCTTTAGTGATCCTGTATATGCTATTATTGTGAAATGGAATGTAATGCTGCTATTTTCTGTCTTAGCATATTAAATCTTAATAGCAGGTTTATCGAACGGAAGATTGATTTGAGGATCGAGCGCAAGGTTGGACAAAAGCTAGGATCAAACTTCATTCACAAGGTATGTCCTCAAGATCTCTAATCTAATTCCATTCATAAACATCTCTGTAATGTAATTAATATGCTTACCTGTCACCCACTTAAGTTGATAGTGTCCATTTCCTCACTATAGGGTAGTATTTCCCGCCAACAGTGAGGAGTCAAAGTAATCTTGATAAGGTATACCTTGTCAAGTGGTATCATATAAATTTTATAGTGTGCGAATTCCGATGGTCTATTCATGGGAATATTTGCAAGCATTACATAAAGGTCAACTGGTTATATTTCAACTCAAGCAATTTAGAACCATTACTTCATCAGGATGCAATGGACAACACACTCAGTGACCTGCCCAAAATAAGTATTGAGCCCCACAACCTTAGTGTAGATGTCAACATTGATCTGGTGGCCACCGATAGTGTTGATGCAGATGTGGAGGCACTTCATCTTGCTAGAGAGGAGTTGTTTAGATACATACGGTTGATTCAAAACAACCCCCCTAATACTTTGAGCAAGACCAAACAATTGACTGATATGGTGAAAATATTGTTGGGAGAGGCCAACAATCAACACATTATGGATTTTGAATTCACGGTTGGATTGGATGGTCTTCATTTGTCTTTGAAGAGAAAGAAGAGTTTCCTAAGCCCTACAAAGAAACAAATAAGAAGAAAAAAAAATAGTGGAATGGAAATTGATTTGAATGTCCCTGCATGTGAACATGAACCATTTCAATTTCATTACCTCAACAAATGTGGACATCCTCCAACAAAGAAAGCACTACCTATGGTCCTAGGTTAGTCTCATTGATTGGAGAGAGGAATGGGTTTAGATTACCCTTTTTATCCATCACCAGTAATTACCATGTGTTGTCTTTATATTTTGCAGATGTGCAACAACCCACAACAATGACCTCAATCCAAATCCAAATGGAAATGCAAAACCATCCAACCTTTCCCGCCATTCCAGGTACATTTCATTGGACTTTTCACATGTTGGGAGAGTGAATTGTTTTTAAAATCGTATGTTTCATATCCATTCATTGTTTTGATGTTTGCAGATGTTCAACAAACCACAAACCTAGACTCAATTCAAAGCCATATGGAGCTGCAACATGCCCAGTTGCTTGACAAGTCTCCAATAAGTGATCTGCAAGGTTTGCAAAAGGCTATGTTTTCAACTCTGCTGCCAACGCATTGATTTTTTTGCAATCATGGGTTACAAATCCAATGGTTTTATTTTTTGATGTTTTGATGTGTGTAGAGGTGAAACGCTCCTTGTTTTTTGTGCACCAATCCAAGGTCATGGGGATATGCAAGTAAAGCCTACGTTTCTTACTATGTCAGGTAGGTCTAACGAAACTCTCGTAAATCCCTAATCCCTAATCAAATTCTTTCTCTGGACTATGCTAATATGGTCTATAGTGACTATTTATTTTTTTAATTATAGATACAAGTAATTGATTGATGGGTTTCCTTCCTTCCAAACATGCCCAACCGGTTGACAATTCTCTGATTGTTTATCTTCAAGGTCTGGAAAATGCCATGGTTTGTACTCGTTGTCAAATACCCTTTATGCATCCCCATCCTTTAACATATGATGTGTTGATGTGTGCAGATGTGCAACACTCCCTGATCCTGCCACCAATCCAAGGCCATGGGGATATGTAAGGCCATCCTCCTACCGAACATGGTTGGTTGATTTCCAAAGCTTAATTTGCAAACAGAAAGCAAAGCAGTTCTACAAATGCGATGCCACATGCTAACATACAGTGAAAGAATTTGAGTGCTGGGATTTAATATTCTGTGTCAAAACTATATCCATTAATATATTTTTTCTAAGAATATTGTAGTCTTTTCTGCTTTTCAGGGAGAACTGCCATGTAAGGTGTAACTCCCATGTTCTCTAATACTTGTACCATCTATCACACTATGAAGTCTAGTCTACTACGGATATTTTGGAGTAGCCTTCTACTATATTTTCGGTAAAAGGAAACTTGTAGTCCGCTTTGGGATCTTCCTTAATCCTCATCACTAACCTCTGTTTGTGGATCATTGGCAGAGAAATCTTCATCAACGCCTACTTCATTTGGTTCTAAATTGTTGGACTGCATATTTGTAATGTAATTTTGAAGAATATTATCCAGATATACCTAGTCATCATTTGACTTGTGTAGTGGTAGCTTGGCCATTTACTTGTTCAGTTATTTCACTTTCCCTCTTTTCTTCAACCACTTTGTTTTGAGGCTGGTCTTTCCTTCTCAAAACTTTGGTAGTACCTTATCTACAATTTCTTGCAATGTCTCCATGCTTATGATAGTTTCTTATGCTCCATACATAATAATCTGCAAATCACTATCCAATTTAGCCATAACTCTATTAAAGAGTATAGTCTAGATTTTCAAAGAATGTCCAACATAAGTCCTTCAAATCTGTTGTTGTTACTGCAGAATAAGGTCTTTACTAACTCTCCACAAGCAGCTCTTTACACATAGTCTTTGTACACTTCGTTTGATCCTATAAGGAAATAAAATTTTATCAACAATATTGCATTGTTTTCTTATTGCTACTAGCTTGACTAAATTTGCAGTCAGTAGTTTGTAATATGGATGATGGGTCTTGAATTATTGGGAATCAATCTTCGACCCTGAATGATCCAATGAGGGGACATGATAATTAAGTGGTGACATGTCTTGGAAAGTGCACAGGAAAACCAATGTTCTGATTAATTAATGACATGTCGAGGGAAAGTGCAGAAGAAAACCAATGTTTTGTAGGACCAAAAGACTTCAAAGGATGCATGTGATTGCTATAGGTTATGTGTGATTACGCATTGTTTGAATGCTTAAGTGTCAAAATTTCAAGAAATTATTTAAATTATCTTTTCTATATTTTTTCATTTAATGTAACACTTGACTGAAAGTGAGTGGTGTAGTGTATGGCAATGATAGAGATTTTTTTTTTTTATCTAGGAAATATTTGGTAAGGTTGCTGCCATTTCAATATTTTCCATTCATTTTTAATGTGTTGGGAAAAAATTTCTAGTCAAAATTTCAAGAAACTGTTTAAATTAACTTTTCCATTTTTTTTTCCCTTTCATGCATCAAGACATTATATTATTTTTTCAAAATTTCAAGAAATTGTTTAAAATAACTTTTCCTGATTTGTAGTATTTTTTCAAGAAATTCTTCCCAGTAGAGAGAAATGCTACAAGACATCTGTTGATACCAAGCTGCCTCAAATCGCTATCCAATCTCATCCTTAATTTTGTTAAACAATGTAGTTTAGATTCTCAAATAATTTCCAACATAGGTGCTTCAAATCTATTCTTTTTATTGCAAAATAAGGTCTGTCTTAACTCTCCGCAAGAATCTCTTCACACACAGTCTTTGTACACTTCATTTGATCCTGCAATAACCTCTTCATATAACTCAATTAGTCCTTCAACAATCCAGAATTCAAGGTGTAGAGATTCAGTCTTATAACAGTCCTAAATAGGATTTATCTCAACTCAACAATGAGGTCTATTTGAATGCACTTCAATGTCTCAAAGATGCCACAAGTACACACATATTTTGTATATTTCAAGAGATGATCCTTAATTACCCTTGACTAGTACTCTTCATCATTCACTTTTGGTCCTGCTGATCTTTTTCTTGCATTACCTGTTATGGAGGGGTTTACACTTTTCAAAACATAATTTGGGATCTTCATAGATCCTCATCACTCACCTCTATTTGTGGATCAGTGACCCCTATAATTTCTTATGTTTCCTAGTGATTGCTTATGTTCCCTAGTGATTGCACCCTATGATTGCGTATGTTCCATAGTGACCAATTTTATCTTTGGTCACCAAATTGATGCCATTTGGGTTACATATCCCTTTTGCTTGAACAACTATATTTACATGTGGACTGAGAATATTTGGAAGAGGCAACTTAGATTCTGGTCTCTGTCTGCTCTGGAATTTGAGCTTCTTAAGCATGCAAGGAATTCCAAGTTCTAGGGTCCAACATTTTGTTCATATTGACCTCTAAAATTAGTTTGGTGTTCATATTGACCAAGTAACACACATTTCAAACAACATTATACTACAACTGTGAGACTAAGTAACACACATTTCAAACAACATTATACTGATCTATTAACCCAAGATCATCTGATGAAGCCATTAATTTCTTACAGTGAACACGGTGCTTCTTAACAACAATGACAGGTTACTATAAGTATTTTGATCAAAATATATGTGCAGTGTAGAGACTTGATTCCACCTTTGCTCATTCTTTGAAGTTTTTCCATCCCATAGATGGTTCACTAGGTTTTTACTCTGTTCATTCTTCTTTGCTTTCTTTTGTTTCCTTTCACTTGGATGTAACTTGCCTCTATTCTTTTTTTTTGTTTCTCATATGGAAGTGATGCAATGCACATAAGCACAAAACAAATATTACAGAATCATCCCATCCTCTTCAGCAAGCTTAGGTTCACTCTATTCTAAATCGTACTTTGGATTATACAACAAAAAAAACACTTGGTTGGTGCGAGGAAATTGCAAGCTCTATGAAGTCATATAAACTGCTTATCAATAATTTTAAATTTGTATATACATTGTTTTAAGTATCCCACTTAGATCTTATTCCAAATATGTTATTGGATGTTTGGGTATAAACCTTATTTAACATTACATAGGCATAAGATAACATTACTTATTAATCCTTCAAAATACCAATGCCTTATTTGTATTTCAAATATAAATATTTGGATATCTTGGTTGGGATTTTAGTGTTGGATGTAATTTCTATTCCTTTTGGCCTAGTCTGGTTTATTGTGGACATTAACATAAATTCCAATTTAACCATACCGCATTGAACTTCTGTTGTTCAGCTATATCTTTAATCCAAAAATCGACACCTTAAGTAAACTTATGATGTTAGAATGCTGACCATCTGAAAATATTATTTGGAAGTTTAGGATAAGAGTTGACATATTATAATTATTGTCACTTCATATGCCATCTTGAAAATTGGTTATGGTTGCTCATTTTCATATCATATATGGTCTTTCCAAAACTTAACAACACTCATCTACTTATATTTATGGAGTTTCATGTGTTCCTTCAAGATAGCATTGACTTGATTATTGATCTTGGTACTGACATTTGTTTTTTACCATCCATCATATTCATTTCTATGAATACACCCCAAGTTTCCAAGCATGTAAGTCCCCATCTAATGTGTTTCTTTTTTGGATTATTACAAGTGGTCCGATTTCAAAACCTGCTTTTCTTGAGCACACACTTGGTGCGATCTGCCAAGGGTCAAATATGGCTATTGCATTTGACCAGCCCAATATGAGGTTATATTTGTAAGATCTCAACCATCATTTATTCCAGAAATATCTGTGCTTGCTAACTAAGACTTCCAAAACCTATACATTTCTACTCCAAAAAATATTCCAGCATCGATATACTACTATCCTATGTACTATGTATTGTTCACAAATTGAATATAAATTGCTTTCATATACACTAAAGTTGTCGTCATGGCTAGTATAATGTACGGAAGATTTAGGAACTTGGAGAATGCTTCTCCCTTTGTTGTAGGTGACATTTCCTCTTCCACAAATACTAGATTATTACACTTGTTAGATGCCATACACAAGGATCTCCTGGAAGTTTTGTGAACTCCTCTTCTTGCCTCTCTAGCTCTTGCAAGTAGAGTAGATGTCTCCTTGTAGAGTGGTTTCTTTCTCCTTAAACCTTCCCTTGCACTACAAATTCCACAATTCTGCTAGTTGTAACATCCCCTCCCGTGGACCCAAATCAAGGAAGCGAACATGATGCCAATCCGTGGGGATTTTACATAAGCTCATCCCATTCATTAGATTCATACAAATAGAGTCAAAAGTGTTCGGATGCAAATTAAGCGAATATGCATAGTGGAATAACACATCATCCACATACATTTCATACTCATCCAACATATCAAAATAATCATTGCAGAAGTAAATACACATAGAGAATACTTATATTCATTGTGCAATTGTCCCAAGCAACTAGCTATGTTGCTGCAACGTTCCACCCAACCATAGGCCAGTTGTGTTCATCAATCTCTCAACACAACTGCCACCCTCAAGCTGGGCATGATTCTTACAAGGAAAAGGGGACATTCAAGCTCATGCACAGCCAAAGCAATAAATACCCATAACCCACACCCCAACATACTCTTTTCTCACAAAGCAAGCACAATCATTTGGAATGGATGCACATTTTTAACAATGGGATTTACAAACAAGATGGCCATGGGTTTTCTTAAATCGTTTCCAGCCAAAAACGGATTGTGGGATGGGGAAAAACAAGCATAGGGAGGAAAATGATTTCTCCCCCAAACTATCAAAGCATTCAACAGCCAAAACTGTCTCTATGGAATCCCTATTCAATTTCCCTCCTTCCCCCACTGGTATATAACACAAAAATACCCTTCTCCCAGCTGAGAATGAATGAAAACACAGAATTTCGATTGGGAAAAATGCCCATCTAGCTCCCAACTCGTGAGAGAGCCAAACTGGTTGATGGATAATGGCTTGGGGAGCAATTCATGGCTCTTTTCTTGCCCAAGAAGCAAAACATGATTTTCCATGAAGGGTGGCTTTCCCATACCTGAATTTGGACCACCATACCTCCCATTCCCCAAGGCATTAACTACCTCAACAAACTCTTGGGAGAAATGAATGATTGGGTACAAAAGTCAACATGGGTAGTTGAGGATTGATGGGTTCTCTTATTGACATTTGGCTTGAATTGATTGACTCAAGGGTTTGAATGTTTTCCCTCCCAATTCCTTGTAAAATCATGCCCCCATCTCCTGTTGCATTGCATAGCTAGTTGTGGGCATTTATATTAAAAATGCATATTTACATGATATTTGAAATTCCAATGTACTTGGCTAGCACATAAATCATATGCATCACTAAATCGATGGCGGGGCCTTGGCCTTGAGCTCCTCACCATGATTTTATAACAATATTACATCATTTACATTTGAATATAATGGGGTCAAAATGGGGACATCACACTAACTAAGGTCCTTCCCTGTAAACGTTTTCACTTAAAAACATAAGGACTTTCAAAGTTTCTCGACTGACAGACCACACCGAAGCATGACGAAAACCCAGTCACTTATTCTGTCGAGAAAAACATCAACCAAGACCGACAGAGCACCTATGAGGGTTTGAAGACCCGGAGCTTACCAGGATTGGAGTTTCCATCCATTTCCAAACCCTGATTCAATCTTTCCTTATTGAAATTTGGTGCCTGCCACATAAACAGGCGAGGTTAAACATTATACTTTTTAAACTGTAACTGAACGATGCAATAACTCTGAATTTTTCTAAAAGAATACTTACCTTGCAAACCGGTGACCAAACTCTATACATACGTCTGTAAACGCCGAGCTCGTTGTTTGGACGGGACCAGGGTAGCATTATTGTTGCTGCAGGGAGGTATCCTTCCACTCAAAACTCAGAAAATGAAATAGCTAAACTATCAACTTAACTGTATTGCAAACCCAAGTCACAATGAGTGTTAACACCATTACAGCAAAGATGAAACCTGCAACTTCCAACCTCGCCTGTAGGTCACGGGGTCGATACCCACTTACATTGTTTTCAAAACCCTAAAGACCAGCAGCTTGTCGACCCTCACAGACCGAAAAAATAGCAACAATGAAATCACATTAACTTTCTATCAACCCATTACAACGACGCCACACTAGAGTTGTATCCAACAACCAAGATCAAAGTTGATCAATGATCGTAATCGTGGCAACACATTTTGTTTTGGAGCGAACAACATTTGCACTTATTGATCATTCATTGCCCTTAGCATGGCTTTGCCAACTCTTGCAAACGATGGATAGATAGATGGCCAACTCGGAAGAATATCAATAGGAAGTATCACATAGCAACCTTTGTAGTTTCCTTATGCATTGAGTTGCAATACGTGGAAGTGTTGTTAAGTCCCCGTCACCACATTTTTATGGATGGCCATTAATGTAGGCCTATAACACGATCACCAACACCGACTCGTAACACATGCCAACCATCAACCTGTCAATCAATAAATTAATGCATGTTTAGTACTCTATCTATTTCAACAGCATTGATTTATAACATTAAAACATCAATTTATATGTTAGATTTTGTTTCGAAGTCATATAGTCATCCAAGCCTTTGGTTTACAATGTTAAAACATTACGTGTTATGTTAACAATAATCCAAAGTTGATTAGTTCCCAAGTTTTGGCTATGACACATTCTATTTGTGTTATGTTTTTAATTATTGATCAATGTTTATATATGTATATAGATCCAATCCTAGGTCGCACTATAGAATCATTATGTTATGTTTATTTAACATTTAAGTCTATATAGTTCCTAGGGTAGATTCGTAGGTTATAATGTTAAGTATTATGACCATACAATAGTTGTTTCGATAATCAAAATAACAACATTTTGTTATGTTTAAATGTATAAATATATTATGAACGATAATTATATATAGGCCACAAGCTATGTTCATTTGTTTATAAATAGATAATATCATAAGTATAAGCATAGGGTAGTCAATGCTTAAAGAATGATAATGTTAGCATTTTAAATTTTGTATATTTATCAATAATTCTTCATGTTTCGTACTTTTGCAATATCAAGAAATATAGGATTTGCATTGGTATTTAAATGAATCCAATGATAAATATTTAGCATTACAACTATTCAATGTTATGTACTTTTACCATATTTTCTCATTACAAACATTTAATGATTTTGCGGTACAAATACTACATCAGTACTATGAAGATAATTGATTACCTTAGGACGACGACAAAGCCAACTACAACAACGACAAGGATTACAGCAATAAAACTATCAGCCTGATTATGTTTATGAACGACGTTATTGTAAACATTGTTGAGTTATAAGATAGCTTTTGAAAACAGTAAATATAACCATGTAAATCATACCTGTATGCTTTTTGTGAGTCGTATCAGATTTCTAACATTTTATTTATTTACGACATTGAATTGAAACTATACACGTGCTTTGAATTTACGCAATCATGGAAACTCTTACCTGTCGTCTGCACATAGAACATTTCAAATGCTTTAGCGTTGCAGCTAAGTAAACTCCAAGGCACCTCGTAGGACACCCTTGGTCATCAAAAAGCAAACTGTCAGTATCATCTCAAAAGAAGAAGTATCGCATCATATTCCTGACCTGTCAGTGCATTAATTACAATAATCATGTTTGTCAAGTGTGTGTTAAAATTGTCAATATCACAATGCTGCTAATACAGAAATTAAATTATGTTTAGTACTTAACGACCTTTTAATCATTTCTTTTGTACTCACACAATTATTATTTTCCGCAATTATAATTTTCGCATTTAAATGTCATTTTCAAAAGTTCTAAATTTTTATGAAAATTCGGGATGTTACATTGTGTGTACATGTATTTTGTATTTGGAATTAAAATGAATTAAGGAACCCTGAAGGTGCCATGGATTCTAATCGATTAGGATGGGAAGTCATTTCCATGACTGTTTTGGGGATTGTTTCAAAAACTGCTTGCATTGATTCCATTCTATCAAATTGAGGAAGGAGGGAGAAAATCCTTTTTCAGGTTGAATGCTTGCTTTAAATTGTTTCCAATGTAGTAGCATTCAGTTTTGTATTTGAATGTTTGCCTCCATGGAGGAGAGAAAGGAGGTGTAACCTCTACCATCTTATATTATTTTGTTGTTTTTTTCTATGCGAGTATGATCTCTAAGAGGCTTACCTCTGTAAAGAAACGAAGCAAATATTTCCAGAAAAATTCTAACTGTCTTTGAAAATTTGAAAAAAAATTCTAAGTATTTATGAGTTCTGTTAAAGGCTGTGGCAGCGGAATTAACGATAAGTTTTGCGCGCGGCGGCGACAATTTTAACTTTAAATCTACGATGCACGCGGTGAAAGTAATGTTAAATTCTACGACACTAGCGGCGGATCTAAGCTTACAATTTGCGCACGGCGGCAATTTTAGGCTTAAAATTTGTGATGGAGGCTTGCGCGCGGCAACGATTTTAACCTTCTCTTTCGCGACACAATAAGAGAAATAGTTGTTAATTTGCCGCCGAAAGATAGAATTATTTTTTTTTTAAATTTTGCCTAAGGGCTGTGGTGGTGGTGAAAAATAGGTTAACTTTGTGCAACACAGCGGTGAAATTTAAACTAACTTTCTGCGCGCGTGGCAGCGAAAGTTAGGCTAACTTTCTGTGTGCGCGATGGTGAAAGTTAGACTAATTTTCACCGCCGTGCGATGGCAAGAATTGGGCTAACTTTTTCCTCCGTGCACGCAGAAAGTTAGCCTCACTTTCGCCGCCGCGCGTGCAGAAAGTTAGCTTAACTTTCGCCGTCGTGTCACGCAGAAAGTTAGACTAATTTTCACTGCCGCGCGGCGGCGAGAATTGGGCTAACTCTTGTGGCTCTGTCGACAAAGATAATCTCAAAAGCACCGCAACAGTCGGCGAGAAAGCAGTTAATTCTGCGTCGAAAAGAAGAGAAAATTTCAATATTTTTCTAAGTGTTTTAGAAATTTTTGGTTAAGGCCATGAGCGGCGAATTTATCCTTAAAGTTTGTTTGAAATGCAGGAGGTGAATTTATCCTTAAAATTTTATGACGTGGGCAGCGAATTTTTCCTTAAAGTTTGCAACGCGGGCGACGAATTTATCCTAAAGTTTGCGACGCGGGCGCAAATTTATCCTTAAAGTTTGCGACGCGGGCGGTGAATTTTTCCTTAAAGTTTGCAACGCGGGCAGCGAATTTTTCCTTAAAGTTTGCGATGCGGGTGGCGAAAATAGCCTTAAGATATGCAACAAGGGCGACGAATTTTAGCTTAAAATTTCGCGACACGTACGGCGCTTTTTAAGCTAAATATTCGCGACACTGGCGGAAAAAATAATGATAAGATCTGCAACACCGGCGGCCATTTTACCCTTAATATTTGCGCCAAACGGGGAAAAGCAATGGGAGCAATAAGGCAACGCCGATGGAAGGGAAATCTCTCACCTTAAACCATTTATGTTTATAACATAATAATTGTATGCTTGGAAAATATCATGAATGAATGTTATACATGTGAATACATATATTGAATTTCTACCTTGTGAGAAGATCATAGCTAATAATTGCTTGTGTGCATGGTAGAGAGCCCATAAAATTGGATCAGCTATGATGTGGAAGAGAAATTCCATGCTACAATGAGGAATTGGAAGGGAGAATTCCTCCACTACCCTCTTGATATTGTATTTATAATTTTGAAGTGGTTGTGCATATAAATTATGGCATAGGAATGTTGAAATGCAAGAGATAAGATAGATGAATATGCACTAGATGGCATATCAATAAACATTGCACAATGAATGTGAAAATGTTTTGCATGTATATTATATTGCATATTGGTAAAATAGTGAGGTTTTACATATGCAATGAGCCATTTAAGATAATGATTGTGGTTGCTAATAATCATTTGTGTTCGCATTAGTTATAGGAACAAAGGCAACTAAAGCATGGCTAAAGAAGTTGATGACGTTGTTGCACGTGACCAACGACCTTATGAAGAAAGGATGGTGCAACAAATCCATGATCATGATGTTGGCAAAAGTACTGAGTATCCTTGGTAAGAGGCCAACGGATCAGGTAACATCAAGCAATGTTAATAACAGCCATGCAGGTAATGGTTAATTGTGCTTAGTTGCCTGAATATTGAAAGAGGATTTGGTGAGATACCTTCACTATGTTTAAACTATGTTGAATTGTTTGCATGTGGTATTTGTTAGAAAAATAGGATCGCAGAGCAATAACAATAAAAAAAAATGCAAATATAATCACACACACATTACAAGAGAGACACAGATATATCGTGGTTCACCCCAACTTGGGCTACGTCCACACTGAATTTGCCAGTCCTTGTTATTATTACCGTCCAGTAAGGTGAAGGGATACAACCTGCAGCACAGCCGCTGCACTTCCTCTTCACTATCTCACAGTTTCTCTCCTAATCTTAGAGATCTTTACAATGCATAAAACCTAATACATCTTGCCCTAGCCGTATTACAATGTCTTTCTTTTATAGGGGAAATACAGTGGGAAATACCAAGGGATACCCAAAACCATGGGCCCGCAAAACAACTGACGAAAAGAGCCCCAAAATTTTTTCTCAAGGCGCTTCCCTCGAACCCCCATTGGTGGGGGCTCTGCCCCCGAACCCCCATTGGAGGGGGCTCTGCCCCCGAACCCCTAAAAATGGAGAATGGGTGTATAGTCCTCTAGGGTGCACAGCTAAGACAATATCATCTATGAGACTGGAAGATCTGACTCCACAACCAACAATCTCCCACTTGGAGACTGATCGCAACAACTCCACCACTGCTGCACTTGCTGGACTTGGACTTGGCAACTTTCTCCTCTTCACCTTCATGCTAGAAGGCCAACCGAAACCAAGAAGGAACTCAGTTTCTCTCTGGTCACTACCTTTGTGAACATATCTGCAAGATTCTGGCTAGTATGTATCTTTTCCAGCTTCAACAGTTCATCTTCCTAAACAGAGCGTATGAAATGGTACTTGAGCTGTATATGTTTAGTCCTGGAATGGAATGTTGAGTTCTTTGCAAGATGAATGGCACTCTGGCTGTCACTATACAACCTGCTATCCTTCTGCTTCTTACCCACTTCCTCCATAAACCTCTGCAACCAAATCATCTCTTTACTAGCCTCTGTAACAACAATATACTCTGCTTTTTTGGTTGAAAGTGCAACAACCTTCTGCAGTCTCGAAATCCAACTTACTGTTGTTCCACCTACAGTAAACACATACCTTGTGGTGCTCCTCCTGCTATCCTTATCACCTGCCATATCTGCATCAACATATCCCTGTAGAACAATGTCTGAACCTCCAAAACATAATGCCTGAGTGGTGGTACCTCTCAAATACCTGAGAATCCATTGTAGTGCCTTCCAATGTTCTTTACCTAGATTGTTCATATATCTGCTCACAACTCCCACTGCTTGTGCAATATCTGGTCTTCTGCACACCATGGCATACATCAAGCTACCAACTGCTAATTGATAGGGAATCTTAGACATGTAATCTGTCTCTTCCTATGTCTTGAGACACATTTCCTTACTTAGACTGAAATGGCTGACCAAAGGTGTACTTATTGATTTTGCATTCTACATTCTGAACCTCTCCAACACCTTTTGTATGTACTCGCTCTGAGACAATGTCAATTTTTTATTTTTCCTGTCTCTCGTTATTCTCATACCAAGGATTTGCTTTGCAGCACCCAAATCCTTCATCGCAAATGAATTAGCTAAATTCCTTTTGAGTACATTTATATCCTGCATGTTAGACCCTGCAACAAGCATGTCATCCACATACAATAACAAGATACTATATCTTTCATTGTCTAGCTTCTTGAAATAAACAGTGGTCAAAATGACATCTACTATAACCTTGTTCTATCATAAACCTGTCAAATTTTAAATACCACTGCCTTGGAGCTTGTTTCAAGCCATACAAACTCTTTTTCAACCTACATACCAAGTTCTCCTTACCTTTGACCTCATACCCTTGTGGCTACTGCATATGTATCTCTTCCTCCAAATCCCCATGGAGAAAGGTTGTTTTTACATCTAACTGTTCAAGATGCAAATCTTCTACCACCACTAAACTTAAGATAGTCCTAATTGAAGTCATCTTAACAACAGGAGAAAATATTTCATCAAAATCAATACCTTTCTTATGTGCAAACCCCTTTACAACAAGTCTCTCCTTGTACCGCTTCTTACCTCCTTCTTATTCCTTCAACCTTAAATCCATTTGTTCTGCAATGCTCTTTTACTAGCAAGCAACTGAACCAGATCCCAAGTCTGGTTTCCTACCAATGAGTCCATCTCCTCATTCATGCCTTGCTCCCACTTCTTTCTAGTTTCTATCTGCATTACTTCGTCATAACATTCTGGTTCACCAGCATCAGTCATCAACAAATAATACATTGAAGGAGAGTATCATTCAGGGATTCTACTTAACCTAGTAGATATTCTTGTAGTCGCAGGAGTTTTAGGTACTTGCTATTGTTCTTGATTTTCTGGCACCTTTGGAACTTTATTTTCTTGAAATTCATCAAGTACTGTGTACTCTATGGTTTCCTTTTCCTATTTATTTCCCTGCAACTGATCTTTATACATGACCTTTTCATTGAATATCACATCTATACTCCTGATGATTTTGTTATTTTCATAATCCCATAAGCGATAACCAAATTCATCAACCCCATATCCAATAAAGGTACATTTCTTGGATTTAGATTCAAGCTTTGTTCTATTTTCTTTATCAATATGGACAAATGCTTCACAACCAAATGTTCTCAGAAATGAGTAGTTTACCTTTTTATCTGTCCATGCCTCCTCTGGAATACTACCATCCAAAGCACTTGAAGGTCCTCTATTTATTAAATAAACAGCAGTATTTACAACATCCGCCCAAAACTATAAGGGAAACCCTGCATGCAGTCTCATACACCTTGCACGCTCCATGATCGTTCTGTTCATCCTTTCTGACACACAATTTTCTTGTGGTGTTCCTGGGACTGTCTTCTCTCTACAAATCCCATGGTATGAACAGTAACTATCAAACTCCTTGCCACAGTACTCACCTCCATTATCAGATCTGAGACACTTCAAACTTTTCCCCGTCTCATTCTCAACCAAAGCTTTCCACTTCTTAAAAGTAGCAAATACATCAGATTTTTGTCTAATGCAATGAACCCAAGTTTTCGTAGTTGCAACATCAATAAACGTAACTTAATAATGAGAGCCACCAATAGATTGTACTTGAGCCGATCTCCATACATCTGTATGCACTAGCTCTGACTTTTCATTCTTCTTCTGTTTCCCAACCCTTAGAAATATGACTCTCTTCTGTTTTCCATAAACACAGTTTTCACAAAATTCCAAACTCACCTGCTTCAAATCTGGTAGCAACTTTCTTGAGTGGAGAATTTGCATCCCCTTCTCACTCATGTGGCCAAGCTTATGATGCCACAATGTTGTATCTGTTCCTGTGGAAGCTAAAGAGATCGAATGGTCAGTATTATGAGGACATAAATACAATGTACCTATCATGTCTCCTTTTGCTATCACCATTGATCCTTTAGTGATCTTCCACCACTTTTCTCCAAATGTAGATAGACAACCGCCATTTCCCAACTGCCCTGTTGAGATCAGATTTCTTTTCATAGCAGGAATATGCCTAACATCTTTCAACAGCCAATCAATTCCATTCTTAAATTTTATCCATACCTTACCCATTCCAACAATTTTACATGGCTCATCATCACCCAATAAAACATGTCCAAAATCACCAGGAACATACTCATGAAAGTATTTCCTATGGGGTGTAGCATGACATGAAGCTCCTGAATCTACTACCCAATAATCACTAGTATTATCTAATGCAAGAATCAAAGCACCTTGTAACACATCACCTGCTACATTTGCTTCCTGGGTAGTTTCCTTCTGTGCATCTCCTTTCTTCTTTAGAGATCTGTAGTCTTTCTTTAGATGTCCTTTCTTTCCACAGTTCCAGCACTCTATTTTTCCCAGTCTGGACTTGGATCTGGCCATTTTAGACTTGCCACGATTACCTTGGCTCTTTCCTCTCTCCTTTTGTCTTCCCCTACTCTCCATGGTCAACACATTACCCGATGTCTCATCTATGCTTTTTCTTCACATTTTCTCGCTAAGAATAACACCAATAACATCATCAAATTTCAAGGTGTTTGAACCAGAGACAGAGTTACTTACAACCATGACTAAGCTATTCCATCTTTCTGGCAATGAACACAAGATTAGAAGAGCCCTAACCTCATCATCAAAGTTCACACTTACAGAACTTAGCTGATTTGTAACTGTATTAAACTCATTTAAATTATCAGTAACAGATCCACCTTCAGACATTTTCATATTAAATAAACGCTTCATTAGAAATACCTTGTTGGAGGTTGAGGGTTTTTCATATAGCTTACCCAGTGCGCTTATCAAACCCTCCGTTGTTGTTTCTTTTGAGATATTGAAAGCCACCGACGAAGCCAGGCTTAGCCGTATTGTTCCCAGAGCCTTTCTGTCAAGAACCTCCCATTCTTCATCCTTCATGGCCGCCGGCTGCTTTGCTCTTCCTCCCAACGGTAGGAATAGATCCTTCTGGTATAGATAGTCCTCCATTTGCATCTTCCATAACTGGAAGTTTTGGCCGTTAAATTTCTCAACCTTAAAGTTTCCTTCTTCTGTCATTGCTTCCACTCGAACCATAAACCCTAGCTTCCTGCGGGTTTATCTGCTAAATAGACCTTCGGCTCTAATACCAATTGTTAGAAAAACAAGATTGTAGAGAAATAACAATAAACAAAAATGCAAATATAATCACACACACATTACAAGAGAGACACAGATATATCGTGGTTCACCCCAACTTGGGCTACGTCCACACTGAATTTTCCAGTCCTTATTATTATTACCGTCTAGCAAGGTGAAGGGATACAACCTACAGCACAGTCGCTGCACTTCCTCTTCACTGTCTCACAGTCTCTCTCCTAATCTTAGAGATATTTACAATGCATAAAACCTAATACATCTTGCCCTAGCCGTATTACAATGTCTTTTTTTTATAGGGGAAATACAATGCGAAAATACCATGGGATACCCAAAACCATGGGCCCGCAAAACAGCTGGCGAAAAGAGCCCCAAAATTTTTTCTCGGGGGCGCTACCCCCACACCCCCGTGACTTGGGGGTGTTGTCCCCAAACCCCCTTTTTTGGGGCATTGCCCCGAACCCCTAAAAATGCAGAATGGGTGTACAGTCCTCTGGGGTGCACAGCGGAGACAATATCGTCTATGAGACTAGAAGATCTGGCTCCACAACCAACAGTATTGAGTGCTTGAATGGGAATGTTAACCTACCGAGTATGGTGAGGTATGGGTAAGTGAAGGCAGTGATCCTTACACCCTATAATTGCTTAGAAATCTCAATGCATTCATATGAAATTATGTCATGCCATGACGGTTGTGAGTTTAACAACCAAAGCACGTGATGACTTATGGTCCTGTGGTAGTGTATGCCATATGAGACAAGCATGGTTAGGCCATAATATGTTGGAATGCATAGCATTCATGGATTAATGCAAGGTTGCATTGATGGGCTATGCATTAAGTGAATGTACATCAAAATATTATGTAAATGTTGTGGATGTGCATGCATATGTGCGAGTGCACATGTTGAGATACGTTGTGTGAATGCATGGTTGTGATATATATATATATATATTTCAATGCAATTAGATAATAGATGAAATGGTGAACTATTGTTAGTATTGAGACCATTCCATGAGCTGCTGTGCATGCAGGAAAATGATTGCATGAAGAAGGTAGACATGTGATGGGATACTAGAGTGCTCTGTTGAAAGGACAGAATTGCATGAAATGTGAAGTAATGAGTATTTATAGTTTATTTAAATTGCATGGATAATGTGACTATGTCTTGCAATTTTATTGTGACAATGATGCATATACAGGAATGTATATATTTCATTGCATTTCAAATGTTAACAGTTGAAGGTGTTTGAATTATTGAGTGTCATAATTCTAAGATCACTTCATTGACTGTTGTGGCAATGAAAGGATTATATGCATAGATACTCACAATGTGTTTGGTTGATTGAAGTTTCAGTTTTCAGGTAGAAAAGTCTTACGTATGGCAATGAGGATAAGTCCATAGTAAAGAGTGGGATCTACCATGTGTAGAAGCCAAAGGCTATGAGAAGGTTCTCATGGTTGTAAGGAAGACACATTGCAGGAAGACCAGGAGTGATGGCCTGCAAAAGCCAAACTAGATGGGAAAGACCCCATGCTTTGGAAATGGGTTTCGGGTGAAAGGCCATTGACAATATCTCAGCTAAACCGCATGACGGTAAACCATGAGAGTGAGATGGTAAAGCTATGCCCAAAAGGCATGTGAGATACATCTGCAAAATGAATGAGTATTATGTGACCCTAGACAAGAACATGCATGTCTAACTTATTAGGGTTAATATGCAGAGCATGCTCTATCTTATTTATATCATTGCAGACTGCTTGAGTATGATTAAGGCATATATGGCACACATCGGAAAGGGGGTGCACACCTTTTATGGTGCTGAGTCATGATAGGGTTTTCAATATTGACTACACTCTAAGGGAATGGACGCATTCCTGGTGTTTCAATACTTGATAGTGAATGATATGAAATATGATTACAATTTTAGAGCAGCAATACTGATGAGCCTACTTATTCTTCTTGTGATGTCAGCTTACACAAATGCACTCTGGTGTTGCATGTAAGAGGCAAAGTTAAGAAGGGTGCTCAAGAGGACTGTATGGATAGTGGTAACCTTTATACACTCACACTGAAGGACATTGGAAGAGATGGATGGGCCCGGGGATCTGTGTAGCAAGAAAAGGGGCATCATCATTGTGTAGTGTGAGTAGGGTATTATGGGGCCATGCTATCCTGCAGTCGAGTAAGTCACCTATGGAGTTCCTGAAGGGAACCACTGGTTTGCATAAGAGAAGGATCCACGTAATCATATTGTGTGGTTCTTATTGTGTGATAAACCCAGAAGGTGTGCTGGCTTGGCAATGGTTGTTGCATGCCTGATAAACCCAGTTGGTGTACTAGCCTGGCATTGGTTGTTTGCATGTTGTGGAGGTATTGGTGAATGGTGTTATTTCCTGACAAACCTAGTCGAAGAACTAGCTTGGAAATGATCATTGTATGCTTGATAAACCCAATCAGCATATTGGCTTAGCATACTGCTTTTTGGGATGCTTGATAAACCCAGTTAGCGTACTGGCTTAGCATACTGCTTTTTGGGATGCCTAATAAACCCAGTCAGCGTACTGGCTTGGTATTGCCTATTTAGATGTGTGTGGGATAGCATGTGTGCTGGCCAAGCATCCACCCCACAAGTGATCCAAGGCTTGTAAAGCAGAGAAGGAAACTCGTGGAGTAGCGAGGAATTGGATAATACAGATAAGTATTCATTTTCATTTATTTCTTGCTTGGAATAATGAAGATTTCAGGTATAAGTTTTCTAATAGCTAAGCTGATACACTGTGGTTTCTTTGTTGGAAACCTTGGTCATTGTAGGAAGCATGGACCCTGAAAGAACTATAAATTCTTGGTAAAACCAGAGAGTAACTGGTTGTGCATTATAAATTCTTGGTAAATCCAGAGAGTAATTGTTGCCCGATAAATTTAGAGAATAGTTGGTGGAGGAATTAACCATTTGATGTTGTGGAGTAGTTGGCGTGTTGGCCAAACATTCTTTAATTAATTAATAAAACCAGTTGGAGCATTGGCCTAGCATATTGCTAAATGAGATAATTGATGAAACCCAGTCGGCGTACTGGCTGGGCATTGCCTATTTGAATGGTTGTGGAGTAACCTGCGTGCTGGCCCAACATTCATTATTGCATCCACGGGCAATCCAAGGCTTATAAAGTGAAGAAGGAGCCTGTGGAATAAAGTGAAGACATCCAATGCAGATAAGTATTTGGTTACATTGCAGCTTCTTGCTTATGAAATACATGTGTATATGATTTGTTTATGATTTCTCAAACTCTTGTTTAGAGAAAAACCTTATGAAATAAACTAAACATGTGAATTGATTCAATGTTTGAGTGTAGGTACTGTTGGAAGCAAGGACCAGGAAGGCATCATAGGGATGCATATGGACATATGACCGTCCTAAAGAGCTGAATATGAGCAGTAATAAAATATGGCTCTAGTGAACATGAGTGGGTCCTAGCAACCAGAGGTTCTGTAAGCAGAATGGGAAGGGGTACCCAAGTTGAAAAGCATTAAACAGACCTTAGACACTAAGTGTCATAGCCAATAAAGGGCAATTCAAGCATTCACATTAAAGTGAAAGAGACTAAGGAGCATGAAACCACAGTGATGGCATAGCTCCGTAATAAAACAAGACTAAGAGGGAGAAACTCTTACTCTTCTCTTTCCTTTTTATTGATGCATTTATAAAACAAAGAATTGTTGAATGCATGTCATGACTAGAAGAAGAATGTGTTTGTTTGCTTGAATTAAATTGTGAATGCTAAAATAGTTATTTCACTGTGAAAGGATGAACATGAAAGAGATCATGTATATGTTGGGAAAGCATGAAAAAAATAATTAAAACAAATTGGAAGTCGCATGAGTAAAGCATGGACGTTCCATGTCAATTGGGAAATAATTGACTAATTTTAATGTTTATATTATGCTTATCCTAACAAAGAGTTTCCATGATAAATTTCACAGGAAGAAATTGAAACAATTGGTTGCAGCCGACACAAGCAAGTGTTGCTAGTGAGAAAAGTGAAGAGCCAGTTGTGCGCATTGATCATGGCAGCAGACCAAAAGATATTGTTTTGGTTGAAAATATTCCTCAAATAGTTGCCAGGACAGCAAGAAAGATGGCATCCATGAAATTCCAGACTTGCAGAGTAGCTGGAAGGTGAATAAAAGGAAGGGATTTCTGTGGAGCAATGCCCACCTGCAGAGATGGAAGGTCAAATCCAACAGGAGCAGTTGTGGAAGCTAAAGGACTTGATCCTGAAGGTTCAAAGTAAAGAGATGAAATGCCGGATAGACCTACCACCATTTGTGAATTTTGAGGCATGTGTAAAGTGGGTATATTCTCTGAAGTATTGGAACACCGAGGACAGTGTTATTCCAAGGGGAGGGGAATGTAACGTCCCCAATTCGACCCCATTGCATTAAAATGTAAATGATGTAAAATTGTTATAAAAATCGTGGTGGGGAGCTCAAGGCCAAGGCCCCGCCACCGATTCATTGATGCATATGGTTTATGTGCTAGCCATGCACATTGGAATTGTAAATATGCATTCTAATAAAATACCCACAAATAGTTATGCCATGCAACAAGAGATGGGAGCATGATATTACAAGGAATTGGGATGGAAATATTCAAACCCTTGAGCCAATGAAGTCAAGCCAAGTGTCAATGAGAGAACCCAACAACCATCAACCACCCATGTTGACTTTGGTGCCCAATCATTCATTCTCCCAGGAGTTGGGTGAAGTAGTTAATGCCTTGGGGATTGGGGAGGTATGGCTATCCAAATTCAAGTATGGGCAAGCCACCCTCATGGAAAATTGTGTTTCTCCTTCTTGGGCAACAAAACACCCACGAATTGCCTTCCCAAGCCATTATTGATGACCAGACTTCACTCTCTCACGTTTTTGGAGCTTGCTGGGCGTTTCTCTCATGGAGTACGTTGTAAATTCACTGGTTTTCAAGCTGAGAAGGGCATTTTTGTGATGGCTGGACTGTGGGGAAAGAGGAGAATCCATTGGGAAGCTCAATAGATAAGTTTGATAGCTTGTTGTTTCCTTTATTTGTTGAAAAAACGTTTTTGAATTTCCAGATTTGGTTTCATTTGTGGAAAAAATCATTTTTGTGAACCCTGCTACCAGTTAATGACTGTGTGAAGGTCATTTTGGCCCTTGAATGCCCAAGCCTTTTCCCTCTCATGCATTCTAAGCTAGCTGGGGATTTTCCTATCACGTTTTTCATCTATCTCCTGCATTTTCCATGCCTGGGAACTCGTTTTTGTATTGCACAATGGCTGGGAAGAAGGGAGCCACGAATTTGGGATTTATGGAGGTCGTTTTTGTCCCTTGAGTGCTCACAAACATTTTCTGGAAATGGTTTTGTTCTCCCAGAGTGATTCCCCAATTGCCTTTTTGTTTTTGGTTGCCCAACGTTTTTCTTCATGCCCAGAAATTGTGATTTTGCTGTTATGTGTATCCATGCCCAGTTTATCAGTTTTCTGTGTGTAGAGGATTGTTGGGGTTGAAATGGGTTTCCATTGTTTTAGCTTGAGCTTGAGTGGAAGCATCCACAAATGAAGAGGGTTTAGATTTAGCCTGATAAACCCAGCTGTGAACTGGCTTGGATTAAATTTAAATGATCATTTGGCTGTGTATGAGCTTGAGAGTCCCCTTTTCCTTGTAGATATCATGCCTAGCTCGAGGGTGGTCTCTGAATGCTGAAGTAATACAGACTGGGAAGAGACCTACGGTTGGGAGGAACGTTGCAGCAACATAGCTAGTTGTTGGGGACCACATTACAATGATATAAGTATATTCTCTGTTTGTATTTAATTATGCAATGTGTTAAATTGAATGGAAATTGTGAATTGTGTGTGGATGGTGTTTATTCCGATGTGCATGTTAAATTGATTTGCATATGCACACCTTTGAATTTTATGGCTATGAATCAAATAAAAGGGCTGAGTTTTTATGAAAAACCCCATAGATTGGCATCATGTTCCCTCCCTTGCGTTGGTTGGATGGGTGGGTACGTGACAAATAAGGTGTGTGGGTTATTTTATAAAAGATGTGCATGATTATCCAGTTGCCATTGGCATGATGAAACTATGAATTAATATAATGCATGTACTTTGCACTTAGTAGTTGGTTGACATTCACATGATGATAGTATGTATGAGTGTATTTTTTTATGAGTGTTGAAATCCATGTTGAGGAAATGTATAGATAAAAATATAGTACTTTGGATAGTCAAAATTATGTTGAAAGTTTAGTGGTTGCATTGTTATGGATTATCATGAAAAGATATAAGACAATACTAAATACTTGTCATTTCTTAGCTAGCCTTTGCATTGTAAGTAGGAAGGGTACTTTTGAGGTTAAGTAACTTATTAAGAGTCCATTATTGTAAATCCTTATGCGAATAATGAATTGATTGTAAGTGTGGTTTTTAGGTACACAGAGAGTTGACTTACAACGTCAATTCTCTTTTACCTCATAATTGGTAAACTTTGTTTAAAAGTATAAAAGTATCAAGTATGGTTGGATAAACCTATAACATTGAGTATGTTTTAAGTAGAGTGAATGTGTGTGAATTACTTTTAAAGGATATACCATTATGTTTATATTATGTCAATTGAATTATAAAAGAAATGAAATGAATGTGGAGGAAAGGTGTATAGAGAAAGAAAAGAGTAGTACCTTAAATATGTTGAAAGTAAAGTGGTAGAAATACTGTGGATTATGTGTTATATTAACTTTAGGATTTTGCACTATAAAATGAGAAGGTTAGGTTGCATTGAGGTTTGATAAGAAAGCCATGATAAAGTTTTATACGTCTTTACGTGGACAAAGAGGTGTCATACTTATATTTCTTTAAGGGTCAATTTATAGAAGTAAAATTAAATGAATATAATTGGAAGGATAATGTTTAATCAAATTTAGTATTTTTAATAAATATTTTTAACTTGAAATTAAATATTTATAAATAATAAGATATAAAGTAAATATTTAAATAATATAAAAAATCATATATATAAATAAGAATGACAAAATAAAGTCAGTGGGTTGTAGCCTGGGTGGTTGGGAGGAATGTTTGTTTCCCTCCCCACCCATGTTCAATTATTGTAAGTGACATATTGCTCTTGTTGAGCCCATATTGTAATGATTGTAATTCGTGCCACCTTGATTCTCTAGAATAGCAGGTGGTGACCATTTCCCCAGGTGGACTAGCCCTCTAACAAACGGTGAACCACCTTTTGAAAAAAAAAAATGACAAAATAAAGTGAATATATTTAAAATATGATAAATGATAAGACAAAGTAAATTTTTAAATGATGTTAGATAAAAATGAAATGAATATATTTAGAATGATAAAGGTTACTCTTACTAAGTATTTTTGAATTAAAAAAATATGATTCTTAAATAAGTTCAATTAAAAATATTTATTAAGAACATTAAACTTTATTATTTTAAATACATTCATTTTTTTTAATCCACAAATTAAAATATAAATACAAAATATTTATGAGAAACATTAAATTTTAATGTTCTAAATATATTCATTTCATTTTATTCACAAATCTCTATATATAGCCTTAAGAACACAATTTTAACTTATCAATTTATGGCTCAAGTACCAAACAATAATATATGATCCAAAGAATATATATATATATATATCAAATTTGAGAAACGTGTGTGTGTGTGTTTACATATATAAATGGATTCAAGTTCATTCTCTTGTTTTTTTAATTTTAAAATGTGTGTAATGAATATTGATTAGTTTTCATTCAGTGTTTGCATTATTGATTAGTTTTCATTGAGTGTTTGCAAATGGTAGGTTGATGATTATACTTTAGTTGGGTTTATATGGCAAGTTGTCCACATGTGTGTAGTTGAAGGGTTCGGTCCCCCCCGTTGCCATCCACAAATGTGGGGAAGCATCCCGTAAGTTTTCATTGGAAAAATATATATGTATCTGTATTTTGACATGAGATTATGCTTATATGGGAACATTGTGTGGTATTAAGAAATGATGACCATATAAATGGGATTGTATCTAGTGTTTTACAAGGGAGTAAAAAATATGGTGAGAGTGTCTTAGACAATGTCAAGGGTCAAGTGTACAAGATTACACTACATAGTTCCAAAAGCAACCTAACTTATTCAACATCTTGGATGATGAACTTTTCAACATGGTTAGAAAATACTTCTTGTAAGTTTTATGACCTTATCTTAATGAAAAATCACATTAATTGAGGTTCACAACGTTGATGAGGCTTGCATGAAAGTGATATACAATGAAACCAAGAGAAAATGAGTAGTTGGGTTTTGAAATAGGAATGGAGGAACAAAAAACAAACAATAAAATATAAGAAGGTTGTTGGCATTGTACTTCAAAAAAAATTGAAAAAAAAAGATGAAGATACATCCAAAATTGATTCCCAAAACTAAGTAAAGATTCCTCTTGACAAGATCTTCATGGAAAACAAGTTGAAAAATACAATAGATAGATGAAAAATTATTTTTTATGACTCATCCTCGCTAAATGATGAGACATAAAAAATCTTCGATGATATATTTTGTGTTTATTGTTTATTTTTCAAGGATACGGTGGTCCGTTTGTGGGGATAGATGGATTTTATTCCATCCACTCGGGTTCAATTCCGTTGAGACATCTTCAGGCTTGGATGATTGGCTGACAGTTTGTTCGACCTACCATCCACAATATGTGGGGAAGTTTGTTGATATTTCCCATGTGTGTGAGATTTCCTTGATTCCTTTGGAATAGCAGGAAGGTGGTTTTTCCACGTGAAAAAGTTTGTTTTTATTACCACATGAGGAGACATAAAAACTCTTCAATGCTAATTTTTTTGTTTGTTACCATATTTGAGTCAATATCCGTAAGGGTATGATATCATGCAAACACATACATAACATCATCGCTTAGGTTAGATGCATGAGGACTTGGAAGTGCATCTTATGTTTAGGTTTTCCATCTTCATCCAATTTGGTTAAGAAACACCTTGTGATGAAATTTCTCTTAATTATGTAAGATACTAATGGGTAGTCCTTTCTTATGGCATCGGGATGTTATTTTTATATAATATCACACGCATTATGAAACTACTAATTCTCTTCAGCGCCATTGTTCTGTTTCAAAAGAACACAGTCTCGAGGATTCAATGTATCAATACATCATCTATTGATCAAAGGAATGTGGAGGTTCTTTTTTTATTTAGAAAGGCCATCACATTGGATCCACAAAGATCACTATACAACTGAATAGCTGAGAATTCATAGAATGTATGGTTTTTCCTGCAGACACCATGCTAAAAAAGTGGTTTCCCTAATCCTTCCTGGAATAAATCTCCAAGGTACTCTTTCGCCATCTATCGAAAATATTTCCTTATTGCATACATTAGATATTTCAAATAATAGTTTGACAGGGACAATACTAAGAGAATTGAATCATCTAGTCAGATTGGAATATCTTGAGTTAGGCAACAATTTTCTCACTAGAAGTATTCCAACTTCTTTGAGCAATTGCACATCTCTACGAGAATTGTCCATTTATGTTAACAATCTCACTCGTCACATACCTCCAGCTTTGGGTAATTATAATCAACTATTGTTTGTTGATTTTCCTTCCAACCAATTTAGTGGAAGAATTCCACTAGAATTAGGTTTGCTACATAACTTAATTCCATTGGAATTGAGTTTGCTACATAACTTAGAGCGCATGTATTTGGATATCAACCATTTGAATGGAAGAATTCTCATGGAATTGGGCTTGCCCCAAAATTTAGAGATCTTAAATCTAAGTTCCAACAACTTGAATGGAAGAATTCCAATGCAATTGGTCTTGCTCCAAAACATATTGTTCATGTCCCTACATTCCAACAAATTGAGTGGAAGAATTCCAGTGGAATTGGATCATTCCATAACTTACTGTTCCTATTTGTACAATCCAACAAATTGAGTGGAAGAATTCCAATGGAATTGGACTCAATACAGAACTTATAGAGATTGTATTTGCAATCCAACAACCTAAGTGCAAGGATTTTCTCATCTCTAGGGAATTGCAAAATGATGATTTATTTGTTGCTTTCCAGCAATAGACTTAGTGGAATAATTCCCACAAAGGGTAGAGAAATTGGTAAGAGTATTTGATATGAGAAGTTGTAAATGGAATGTCACAAGTTCAAATCCCCATGGGTACTTACTTAAAAAAAAAAAATAGTGGAACAATCCCTGAGGAAATTGGAAAATGTGTTTGTTTAAGTAGGTTGCATCACTCTAAATATCCCCACATCTTTATGTAATTGTAAAAAAATATATTCAATAATGGTTTCCAAGAATAAACTTTGTTGATATCTAGACAAAGATTTTCCAACGATGTTCCAAATACCTTCCATCGTTTCAAGGGTTACAAGTTTTAAGTGTTGGCTACAATAAGCTTCACGGTGACATCTCTGAATGGATCACAAATCTCCGTCAATTACTAGTGTTGGATTTATCCAATAATAAATGAAGTGGAAAAATACCATTTAATGCAGGAATACTCCACAAAACCAACACAACCACAAAACCAAACATAAATCCAAGCCAAAAACCCACTTGCAAAACAAATGAACTAGCCTTCTCCCACAATAAAAAACCAAATGCCATCACTCGACCCAAAAAAACCTTAAAACAGAACTCTGAAGAAGCGGATTTAATCCACCAAATACGGGGTCTTTCCATCATGTGCCACCACGTCAAACAGATAGCAGCAACAACATAAATGAATCTAATGAAATACAACTACCGCCCCATGGGATCCAATTCTCAATGCATGACGTCAAAAGGCTCCAACCAATAACGAGTGGAAAAAAACCCCTTTTGACATTGAATGTAGTACGCAGGCTTTCGTATGGCCACCTCCAACTCACCGCATTGCCAAATAATTCAAAGCAAAACGTTACCAAAACCCTAGCTCGTCACACCGTGCATAATAAAAACCAGTGATTGCTATTTGTTCTTGCATACGCAAGGTCACAATAATATATATTGTTTTTTAAATAAATAAATACTTGATTAAATAATATTATTAGCAAGAGCCACGAGGTGGCAAAGTCTCTGACTTTGTGTGACTGCTTTATGTTTAGTGTGACAATTGTGAAATCGCCTAGAAAAAAGAAGACTATAGCAATTACAAAGACGTGGCTCTTTGGTTACGATTCATAAGCATTGGTGGAAGAAGAGGACAACGCCTAAGGTCAAATTCTGAAAGCTGTATGCAAGAGCATCAAACTGTCAAAGGTCAAATTGTGAAAGCATTATGCAAGAGCATCGAACTGTCAAAGGTCAAATTGTGAAAGCATTATGCAAGAACATCGATATGGATAGGAAATTGTATTTGGTTTGTGAAAGAACATAAAAATTGTAAAAACTTTTTAAACTTATTTAATTAAATTTTAAATCATATTGTTTTACAAATTCAATTTTCATTCTTTATACTCTAAAGAACCCATAGTTGTGATTCATTTTGAGAATCTCTCCCACAATTAGGAACTTCGAGAACTTTGAATTTGCTAAAATTGTAATTTTGGCCATATGCATTAATTCATATCTAATAAAAAATCCACTTGATCTACGAACCCTCTCAGCCGAATACAATCCACACGGAAACAACTTTGCAGAATCGCTCCCATCTCTATTATAACAAGAGTCATGGTTTGATCTTGGGGTCTCTGCTCTATCGAACCCTCACGGTCTCTCTGTTAGAAAAATAGGATCGCAGAGCAATAACAATAAACATAAATGCAAATATAATCACACACACATTACAAGAGAGACACAGATATATCGTGGTTCACCCCAACTTGGGATACGTCCACACTGAAGTTGACAGTCCTTATTATTATTCCATCCAGCAAAGTGAAAGGATACAACCTGCAGCACAACCGCTACACTTCCTTTTCATTGTCTCACAATCTCTCTTCACAGATCTCAGAGATCTTTACAATGCATAAAACCTAATACATCATTTTTTAACCCTAGCCGTGTTACAATGTCTTTCTTTTATAAGGGAAATACAATGGGAAAATACCACGGGTTACCCAAAACCATGGGCTCGAAAACTGGTGGCGAAAACAGCCCCAAAAATTTTCCTTAGGGGCCCGCTCCCCCCGCGCCCCCTGAGCGTCGAGCCGGGATCATAACCAAACCTGGGGTACAAACATGGCTGAATCATCATCTATGAGACTGGAAGATCTGGCTCCACAACCAAAACTCTCTTGGGTGGACCTCTATTGTATCTGTCCCTGGACCTCTGTCATAAAGGTGTAAATAAAAACTGAATATGTATTTAATAAGAGATAAAAAAGGGAAAACAAAAACTAAAATAGCGGGGCTTGGAATACCATTAAACTAACTCATATATTTATTGTACCACTGCAAGAATATCAAAGCACTGTATATACAACTATATAATAAATTAAATCATAATAGCTCAATTTGTAACGAGAACAAATAGAGTGAAGGGAGAGTAATTACTTATACAATCAAATACAAAACAAGAAGTCGTGTTTATAAATATAGATAGAGTCGATATGCATACATCCATCCGTTAGAGGAATAACTTGAAAAACCCTCAACGATCTTACAGAACTCCGCAAAGGTAAAGAAATCATACTATGTTCATATAAAATGCATTACATACTGCAGTAATTTGGTCACATTTCCCTCGAGGAGTATGTTGTAGTTGAACAACGAATGTGCCGTGAATACTTTCCTTAATCAAACCCTTGGATCAAAACCCATATTTGTCTCAAAACCACATAAAAAAATGTCTAAGAGCATACCTGCAACAAAGAGTAGAAAAAGGGATTTGGAAAGTGTCCCGGAAAATGATGTGTGTTCCATATTCAAGCACAAAGTTAAAAAATAAAGATTTAGTTGTTCTCAAAAGAAAATTATTCATTAACAATTGATAATTATAAAGGAGAAATAGTTTAATGAAACTGTGGATAGAGGAAATACCTAAAACCTAATAATATTAAGTCATTGTCAATATTTTTAAATGTGATTGGAGCTATTCATTCATCTGCAACAATCAACCTGAGGATTAATAAATGGTGAAATAATTTATGTTAAACCTTAATAACTCTTGTAAACTGTATTTTCAAATAAAATAGACAATACCTTATTACTCGAAACATTAGGTTCAAGGCAACATTCAAAACGTGTGTTCGCCTCAATCTTCAGTGGAGTTTGTCTACCAAGCACAACAAGTTTCTCAAAGCCCATACTGCATTCAGCCTCAACATCGGATCCATTGACTTAGCAAGCTGAATGTGTTGCATCACACCCCCACACTTAAAGAAAACCATTTTATGAGGTATAAAATCGAGCACAACATTGTTGATTGCACTCAAAGCCTCAATCTGAATCAATAATAAAAAAATATTTAAGTACTTTGAAAAAATAAAATGCAAAATGAAATACTAATAATGTCCCAATTTTTTACTTGTCTAGACACCAAGACCAAATATGCCATGCCCTAGATTCCTATAGTATTTTAAATATCAAAACAAAAATAGATAAATTTACGAATGCCAAAATGCTATTTCATAATACCTACACTGCTGGGGAGTCATCATCCAACAACTTGAATAGAGGAAAAACAACACCTTCATATGTAGGGGAGGTATGAAGATTATGTGTAATGAAACTCTTAAGATATTAGTAAAATGCAACAAATATTTTCCAAATTCAATGGAGCAACTAAAAATTAATTATGCAGAGCAACTGAGGCAAAGGAACACACCTTAACAGATCGAGAAATGCTTTTTATAAAAGTGCATGCTGCTATGCGCACAGCCATAGATTCATGTACCAAAGCAGTAGAAATTGGACCTTGCGGTTGTAAGGAGGGATCATCTCAGAAAAATTATAAATATAAAAAGAGAATAATTGATATAGAGAGAAATTTCAGATGCCAAGAATATTTAATAGGTTGACCAGAGAAAAAAGATCAAAACACTCAACAAAGTCAGGGATACAAGTATCCAGGCATATTATCGCTAATTATGCTTCCAAATGTCCATACAAAATATTGGTTTTCTGTGTGTGTATTTAACTAAGCAAGAGACATCTAAGTTAGGCCCATCCCTTTCTATACTATATTTGATGTGCCAAGTATCTTGACATGATGTCAAGAAACAATAATAGAGTGAAAATTGTTAAAACAAATGGAAAGACATTGAAGCATTTCAGAAATTGACCGTTCCCTATGTCATTTGAAGTTATCATAGACCAAGTCCATAAGGTACCTTTACCACTGTTCCTGATTAAAAATCCAATTTATGACCTAATGGATAAGAGGAAAGAAGTGATAATCTTATAGTCCTGGAGTGTTAGGAATTTCCCCACATAGCAGCTTGACTCACTCTGACTGTGGAGAACAAATTTGGTTACCTTTTTAAACAAGGTGGTTGAAGCGTTCTAAGTTTCAAATTCCCAATCCAAAGCACATTTGGCAGATTGATAATTTATCTCAATGGATGGCAATTTAATACCCCTTAGCCCTCCAAAGGTAGGCTGGATTGCTTTTGAGAAAAAATATATTCTTAACACGTTTGGTTTCAAACAGAGCTTCAGTTACTCAGTACTTCAGACTCCAAATAAACATAACTAACATCTATGGAGGGGCAACACCATAAATCACGGCTAATTTCCGAAGCCGTTTTTCAATGTTACATAAATCAATGGCTAACTTTTTAAGATCGCATATCCATGCACAAGTGCAGAAATAAAACTCAAGGCAAATTTACAAACCTCCAAGGATAGAACCTTCTTCCTGATTTCTTCCAGCTGATACCCAAGCTCAGATAGAGCTATTAATACACATTATAGATGCTTGGATGGCAAGGAATCTTTGTGCAAAAATTTACACAGCTTTTCAATAGCATTTATGCCATAGGCTAGCTTCTGTAGCTCTTCATTATTTGCAACCAGATCTACCAATACACTAGAAGCTTCTTATCCAAATTGACCAGGCTCATCAAGCAACTTGACTAAAATAGTTAACATATTAGTCCCCATCTCCAATTCTTTTGGATAGCTAGAAGGGAAATCACAACCTATGTTTTTCAAGCACATGCAAGCAAGCAATCTTGTGCGAAGAGATTTTATCCTTTACTAATTTGATGATTGTAGCTAGAGCACCACCCTGTTTTGCAGCAATCAACTTCATAGAAATTTGAGGATTTTTCTTGACAAGAGCTCTTAATGCATCTAAACAAGCTCTTGTTCTCTTCATAGAGCTTCCCAACAGATTTACAAGGATGTCCAAAGCACCAACATTCAACAAAGCATGTTGTTGCATGTCGGTTTCACAACAATGTACAATATCACATGTGGCAACTTCTGCCACAGTTTCATTTGTATTGTTCAGAAGGGTAAGTAGTAGATCCACTCTTTGACCTTGAATCATATGATTTTTCGGTGCATGTGCTGACTGGAAAATCATTTTTAGGGACCTAGCACCAGCCTCCACAACCTGGGATCAGACAGTTTAAAGCTGTAAGTATCAAGACATGAACATGCCATACAGTTTAAATCTGTAAGCATCAAGACATGAACAGGCCATCTTTTCATTGCAAATTATGGTTCTAGCTGCAAGGCAGAGAACTCTAAATAAAATACAATGCATTGAAATGCGAATAGGTATTAGTAAAATCTTTTGATCAAAGAAACGGATGCTAGGGCCAAGAGCACCTCCAGCTAAGAAAATTATCACCGCCCCATCGTGGAAGAAAATTTCGAGGATGCAGATGAGGCCGGTGGTTCCAAGTAACTTTGTCATCTTCTTTCTTATTTGCTAGTTGTTTAGTTTTGGTCCTAGAAGCTTAGCTCTTGAAACTGTTATATTTCCTATGTCTAGATTAAACTACTCTTGCTAGCAGCCTTATGAGATACCTTTTGGTTTTAAATTTTCAGAAGTTGAATCTCTTGCTACTGTTAGGTTTTGTTTGTTAAGGGAAGCACACTCCACTATGCTAGCTCTAAATTTTCATGTCTAGGAAGAATGTAAAAGTTTCTTAGTCAGTTCTTTTTGGTCTTGTGAGAAGCCTATGTTGGCTCTTAGACATGAAGGATATATCATGCATGTAAATAAGAATTTTATACTATTATACATTCACTACGTAGCTTACAAAAGAAAAATATTTCATATATTAGATACTTAATTAACAATATTTCCTTATTAATTATTCTTTTTATCTATTCATTTTTATTTTAATATTAAAATTTTATACCAAAATTACTATAGTACATTTACAAAAACATATTAATTTTTAGTCATAATGTTAGGAACCTATGTCAACCCTTATCTTTACATTGTTAGTATATTGTATTATCCCATAGTATTATATATATCATGGTGTTGATCCGTAGTATTGGACGCATATGCTTTGTAAGTCATCTCGTAGTATTATATGTTCCATGGCATTGATCCATAGTCCTAGACACCCATAGTAATATATGTTCCATGTTATTGATCCATAGTATTGGATGCATATGCTTTGTAAGTCGTCCTGTAGTATTATATGTTCCATGGTATTGATCAATAGTATTGGACACATAGACTTAGTATATAAGTACGTGTTGAGGCCAATGAAGCCATCCACGAGTTATTTGTATGGAGCTTGCCCCTCGAAGTGGCCCACGATCAATAAATATCTTATGTGTTCTGTTATTCCTGGTATATCATGCATTTTCATTAATTAATTGTTGGAGGTTACTCACATCTGGTATCGGAGCACTTTCTTGGGCTCGTTGGGTGGAATTTCTGCCAATTTTTTTTTTTGCATCTGTATTGTTCCTTTCAATTGTAGGTTTAGATTCAAGAATAATCCCTATCCACTTAACTGTGGGAAGTACTTGGGAATATCCCTAAAACTCATTGTGAGGAGTACCACAAGAACCCCGAAGTAGCTGGCCCATTGAGAGGACTTGCCAGCGAAAATGGCAACGACCCTTACCTGATTCACTAGTTCCCACCCATGAGGTAAACCAAGAGTTTCCATTTGTGGAAAAATGGTTATTAGTTTTACCTGAGTCGTGGGGTGAGGGGTACTGCCCCAATATACAAGCCGTCGGACAGCATTGGTGGTTGATTGAATCCCCTGAACCGTTAGGAATCTGAACATACCTGGGTTCCATATCTATTTAAAGCTAATAAATAGCATATTACACTTATCCAGAGCTGTTGTAGATCAATTTTGAGCCGTTTAAGATCCATTCGAGAAAAAAAAACACTATAAAATTCTGTTTTTTCGCCACATCTTCTTTGATTTAACTCCGTTCCCCTTGAAAATTCACTGACACCCATGCAATCCAATTTTGCATATTTCATTCCTGAAGACCCTATCCCAAATTCCACTTCCCAAAGCCAGAAATCTCACATTTGTCTATTTTTAGGGTTTGTCATAACTTCTTCGATTTTCACCCAATCACCTTCAAATTTTGGCACATTGTTCATTTCCTATTTCTACTTCTTTGTCCCTATATGAAACATTTTCTTATTTTTTCCCCTCGCTTCTGAAATCCCCATTTTCTGCTTCCCTGTCCATTAGAAAGTGTCCAAAACCTAGTCAAACCCCAACCCACCACAATTTTTCCCAAATCCAAATTTTCCTTTACTAAAGAAGCTTATGTTTTTGTTTTTCTACCTATTCAAAAAAAAAAAAAACCACCTGGTTATGGTTGTCACCCGCACAGGAGAAAAAAACATGGAGGAAGAACTTGCAGCGCTCAAAACCAAACTCAAAGATCTGGATGAAAACTTTCTCGGCCTCCATATTCAACATTCATCCATGAACAATAAATGACAACCAGATTCTTTTGTAGACATTAGGTTCTCTTATTCCAGCAATTTCCATGGGTCGAAGCTTGATTTTCCTCGCTTCAATGGTGATGATTCGACTGGATGGATATACCAGGCAGAACAATATTTCATTTTGCATAATATTTTTGATGTCAACAAAGTTCCACTTGCATCCTTTCATTTGGAACATGAAGCCCTTCAAAGGTACCATTGGTACATCAAGACTCATGAAGAGCAAAAATGGACATATTTTTGCCAACTCCTTTTGTAACGATTTGATCCTAGTGCTTTTGATGACTTCATGAGAGCACTCACTGAACTTCATCAAATTGGCACTATGAGAGAATATTAGACAAAATTTGAGAAACTGGCAAATCACACAGAAGGATTGCCTGATGAATTCTACAGGAGTTGTTTTATCAGTGGTCTGAAAGATGCAGTCCGATCAGAGGTTAAAATGTTCTGTCCCAACACAATGATGGAAGTTCTAGGGTTGGCTAAGTTGGAAGAGGACAAGATCGTAGCCCAACAATGCTCCAAATCCACTTTTGTTTTGTTCAGAAATATGGTTTCCCAACGACCTCCCATTATGCCATATCCTCGACCAACTCCTATCAAGCATTTGTCTGAAGCAGAGATGAGGGCACATAGAGAAAAAGTGCTTTGTTATAATTGTGATGAGAAATTCACTCAGGGACATAGATGTGTTGAGAAAAATCTCTATCTCTTGGATTTGGATTCTCCACCTACCTATGAAATTGGTGAGGAAGCTTCGGATACCATAGATGATCATGTCAACATTCAATAGCTGCCTATTGACCCTCTGTCTCAGGATGACCACCCAGAGATATCTCTCCATGATTTAGCCAGAGTGACCACCCCAAAAACAATGTGGATAAGGGGTTACTTCAAGAATCTCCCTCTTACAATACTCATTGATTATAGTAGCACTCATAACTTCATTGACCCTCGGATCGTCAAGCAGGCTGATTGTTTTGTCCATCCTTGCTCCAACTTTGAAGTCATGATTGCCAATGGGGGCACCTTACCTTGCAAGGGGAAGTGTCGCAATGTACGTATCTCTATGGGATATTATAACATGCGCTCCAACATGTTTGCCTCGCCCTTAGGAGGATGTGATGTGGTTTTGGGCACTCAATGGTTATGCACACTTGTCCCCATTTATGGGATTTTGCTGAACTTTGGATGCATTTTTCAGTCAATGGGAAAAACAAACATTGAAGTGATTACAACAAGGGTCTCTCATCATCATCAGTTCACATCGCCTCGAAAATATCCTTAAGAATAATTCACATGGCGTCATCGCTCAGCTCCATTCCATTCAGATGCAACCTTCAATGGTCTCCACTACTCCTTTGGATCTACAACAAATTTTGGATGGATATGCATGTGTCTTTGTTGAACCAGTGGGATTGACTGGCTACTACCGTAAGTTTGTCAAGGATTACGGGAATATTGCAGCTCCATTAACTGCTCTCTTGAAAAATGATGCTTTTACATGGACACATGCTACTAAGTGTGCATTTGACAAACCGAAACAAGCTATGTGCACTATCCCTATTCTAGCTATGGCCAATTTTTCCAAGCCATTCACTATTGAGAGTGATGCTTGCAATAATGGACTTGGTGCAGTTCTCCTTCAAGATGAATATTCCCTTGCGTTCACCAGCAAGGTCCTTTCTGGTAAGAATTTAGTTACCTCTACACATGAGAAGGAAATAATGGCTATTTTGCATGCAGTATAGAAGTGGCACTCATACCTATTAGGGAATAATTTATGCATCAAGACTGATCACCAGAGTCTGAAATATTTTTTGGTACAATTGGTCTCCTCCCCAGCACAACAAAAATGGGTTAGCAAAATCATGATTTATGACTATGAGATCACTTACAAGAAGGGTAAGGACAATATTGTGGTGGATGCTCTTTCTCACACATTTGATGACCAAGTTTCTCTTTCAGCTATTTCTATGCCTGTTGCAAATTGGCTGCAATATGTTCAACAGGGCTTTGTCAATGACTCCTCATTATCGTAAATCATCCAACGGTTGTCCAACAACCCTTTTGTTGTACCATATTACTCTTGGGATTGTGATTCCCTGAGATACAAGGGCCGTCTGGTGCTTCCCCAAAGCACAGATCTTCAACAGGTTGTCTTCTATGAACTCCATGCTTCTCCATCGGCAGGGCACTCTGGGTTCCTCACACCGTATGAGCAGGAATGACGTAACTTCTTTTGGAAGGGAATGAAAATTACAATTCAACAGATGGTGGTTGAATGTGATACCGACTAGCACAAAAAGGGTGAAACAGAACTCCTTCTGGGATTGCTCGAACCCTTTCCCATCTCTACATGGATTTGGACAGATATTTCTATGGATTTCATTGAAGGGATCCCTAAATATGGAGGGAAGATAGTGATTTTGGTTGTGGTTGATCACCTCTCCAAATATAGTCATTTTTGTGCCCTCAGCCATCCCTATACCGTCTCCTCAGTCGCACATATTTTCCTAGACCATATCTTTCGTCTTCATGGAATCCCTTCTTCCATTGTCTCAGATCGCGATGTAACTTTCACTAGTCATTTTTGGGCAGAACTATTTCTACACAATGGCACCAAACTGAATATGAGTTCAGGGTATCACCCACAAACAGATGGTCAGAATAAAGTTATCAACAAATTTTTGGACACTTCTCTTCCTTGCTTCACCTCCGAACAACAACATCAGTGGGAAAATTGGATCCCTCTCATTGAATGGTGGTACAATACCTCCTACCACACTACATCTAAAATGACTCCATATGAAGCAGACTATGGTCAGGCACTACTAGTGCTTGTTCCATACACCCCCAGCAGTTCACTAGTTCAGGCAGTTGACACGGTTGTTCAAACTCGAGATCAGATTCTAAGCATTTTGCAGGACAATCTTCACATGGCAAGAAATCAAATGAAACAACAAACCGATCAACACCGTTTTGAATGCACTTTTCAAGTAGGTGATATGTTTTTTCTTCATCTACATCCTTACAAGCAATCCTCCCTGAAACTCAAATGGCATCATAAGCTGCCTCCAAAGTTTTATAGGCCATATAAGGTTTCTCAAAATATTGGGTCAGTTGCTTATAAATTGGAACTTCCTCCTTCTTTACTCATTCATCCAGTATGCCGTTTCTCTTATCTAAAGAAAGTTCTTGGCACCAACATCAGTGCACAAACTGTTTTACCAGAACAGGATAATGAAGGATCCATCATTTAGGAGTCGGAGGCCAGCCTCACTAGGCGCACTCGTCAACTTCGCTCTCAATCCATCACAGAGGTATTAATTCAGTGGCACAGACTACAACCGGAGGATGCTACATGGCAAGCACTCCTTCAGATTCAACACCAATTTCCACATCTAAAGCTTTGAGGACAAAGCTTTTTCTAAGGGGTAGGGGATGTTAGGAACCTGTGTCAACCCTTCTCTTTACTTTGTTAGTATATTGTATTATCACATAGTATTATATGTTCCATGGTATTGATCCATAGTATTATATGTTCCATGGTATTGATCCATAGTATTGGACGCATATGCTTTGTAAGTCATACCGTAGTATTATATGTTCCATGGTATTGATCCATAGTATTAGACACATAAACTTAGTATATAAGTACGTGTTGAGGCCAATGAAGGCATCCACGATTTATTTGTATTGAGCTTGCTCAAAGGAAGTTTCCCCCTCGAAGTGGCTTGCGATCAATAAATATCTTTTGTGTTCTATTATTTCTGATATATCGTGCATTTTCATTAATTAATTGTTGGAGGTTCCTCACACATAAATTAAGGTTTTTTTTTCACAAGTTTATCATGATTTATAGATCATAAATAATAATCAATTTAAACTAAACCAAGATCTAGAAACCCACAAAATTAATTAGATTCATAAAAACCTATATTAAAAATTTAAAACCCATAAAATTTAGATGGAAGGGTGATGAATCTACATATATAATTGGTGTTTGTAAATACATGTTTGACAAGGAGAAATAGAGCATCACATAACGTAATAAAAGAAAACTCTCAAAACTAATAAACCAATCATGATGGTCTCTAAACACATAGAATGCTTGATTACATGGCCATATGACTAGGACATGGCTAGGTGAAACTTTGAAAGTAAGTTGATAACGCTAATTGGACTTTGGCCATATTGACTAGGATATGGCTAGGTGAAAGTAAGTTGATAAATTTTTTATTTAGATTATGAAACTCATTAAAGTTATTTGGAAATTGGAATTTATATGGACAATATTGCACAATCTAAAATGCAAGATTTGTTATCTTTTAGGTGTGTGAGCATATTTGGTAGCTTTGTTTTTTTTCAAGATGAAAAAAATTGTACTTTTGCTATTAGTTTAATAAAAAAGTACATATCCTTACATAGACAATTAGAAGCCAAATGCTTTTTCATCTTAAACTACATATCTAAACAAAGCCCAGAGTATCAAAAAACATAAGCTAAGGTTCCAACAGCCAGATCAATCAAAGGTCAAGTTCAGAAAATGAAAGCTAGTTAACACTACTACACCAACCAGATAGCTAACCATGACTAATCTTCAAAGATCAGAGAAGAGCCCTGAGAAATCATTGAATTTTCAATCCATTCTTCCCATATGAGAAGTCCTTCTTCCCCATTTGGTGCTTCTTTCAATAATGCATTTGCTACATCATTGATTTCTCTGTAAATATGATCAATCGACCAATAATAGAAAGTATTAAGAAGTGACTCGATTCTCTTGCACTAGTGCTAGAATGAGGGAGAATGAAGATTGTGAAGATTTTTTCCTAGTTAACCACCATCAAAGAATCACCATAAATTCTGAGAGTGTATATTTCAAAATAGACATCAATTTTAAGAAGACACCAGAAAGCAAGAATTTCCGCCATCGAATTTGAACCTCTGCCACAGTTTAATTTTAAATTAAAGTAGTGATGCTTGTTGATGAACAATATTGCTCCACTGCACATTTACCTTCCACACCAGCCCCGTCAAAGAACCCAATGGTTTTATTAGAATGTTCTATGCTTTTGAGCTCATGAGCATTACACAAGCATTAATTGCTACAACATATTTGGTAGCTTCGTTGTATAGTGTAGTTAACAACATGGTAAGATGAAATTAAAAGCTATATTTATATGTTATTATTTTTAAATTTTATTGTAATTATTTTTAATATATCATTTTTTTTTACCAAAAACCTACTTCTTGTTATTAAGTAGAATCAACGAGAGCATTTAGCTATTACATGACATTACATCCATGAACAATAATTTTTTCTCTCTTCATAGTAACAGTAACAGTCCAAGTATTCACCTACTGTTGTCCCCACTATTACAAAAATGTTTAAACTCTACTCATATTAACATCAAAGTAGCCATATACTGCTATCTCCATTAACCAAAAAAACTAACCGTACTTTTGAATACAAACAAATATCACCCTCTCCCTAAAATTCCCAAAAAGTACAGTCATCATAAATATCACTGTTAGCTTCAAAATACAGAAATAGAACACTTAGAACATATGACCTTGTCAATGAGTTCTTCAAAATATAAAGTGCCAATAGGTTTTCCATTAGCCTTCTTGGAAAGTCCATCATCCACAGAGTTCAGCTCCCAACATATATGTTTGAAGGAGATATCTGCAAATGTAGCAATAAGAGAACTTATCTTTTCACACCAGTGTTCCAATGATAGCACATGTAACGATGAAACACCAACAACCCAGTCTAAAATCACTTTCAAATCTCCAAAAACATGTATAGAAACAAGACCAATACATAGGCAAAAATTAATAATCCCCATAATGCTAAAACTTCGACTCTAGTGTTGGTACCAGACCCACATTCCATCCAAAGATGAAAATTGTGAGAATAACTAAGCTTTAAGATCATTCCTCCTCCACATTGTCCCCTTTGAGCAACCCCATCAAAGTATCCCACTGCAACATCTGATGACATGGAAGGTTCAATTATGATTTCGTATCCACTTTGTTTCTCTTCCTTGAAGTACTCCCTGTATACCCCCAAAATTTTATTACAGGCCATAGAAAAATTATGTATCTTATTATCAAAGATAGCATAATTCCTCTTGTGCCAAATCCCCCAACATATGAAAACTAGAAGCTCTTTATGTTTACTCATAGATTTAACCCAATTTTCCAAATTTTCATCTACAAAGGAGGAACCCTACTCATAAGAAATATGTAGATCATATGTTATTCCCCTCCAAACCTTTTTACAAAAGGTGCAATGAACAAACAAGTGAGTAATAGATTCATGCCCTTAGATTGACAAAATATACAATAATTAGGCCCATTCCACTCTCGCCTGATTAGATAGTCCCAAGTCAATAATTTATTTTCTAAACATAGCCATAGAAAACATTTTAATTTCAAAGGTAAATTCCATTTCCAAATTCTTTTGCTCCACCAAGACCTAATAAATCTATAATTTACAATTGAAATAACTTCATAAGTAGATTTTGCACAGACTTGACCATTTTGTTTTGTTCCAAGACCACATAAGTTTGTCATCTACTTTCGATAACCTAATACCAGCTTGATTTAAACCAACAGCATATGTATTTCATTCTTCAATTATAGATCACTCTAAACCCATATCAACTGTTGATAACCAAATAGACGGCAGAACTATCCATCCAATAAGGTCTTTTTATATGTTCAAATAGATGGTTTCTATTTTAAATTTACGAATATATATTTATATTTCATAATATTCAATGGAATTATACTAAAATTTTTATGAATATAGAAAATAAAATATACTTAAAGAAAAAACATATTGATTTTAAATATAAGTAATAGTTTTTTATTAAAATAGAATTATGTTAAAAATTAAAATAATGATTATCTTTTTATTTTTCTTTTTTTTAATTAGAGTAGAATTATCATATAGTATAAATTTTGTTAAAATGGGATAGTCAAAGTACCTCTTATTAAATCATTTTGATATCGTGAATATTAAATAACTTATTTATTATAATTAGAATTAGTTTCTTTAATTTTGACTTGCCATTTACATTTCCATATTCCAACTAGGGCTTCACTAGTCACACCGTATGCCCTCCCTACATGTTTTTCCGACAACAAATATTCTATCCCTTTCTATTAGTCCATCAAAACGAGCTTCTAGTACTTGAGAAATCCTAAATCACTGTGTTTCTCATAGTTATGGGATTTTGTATTATAAATGATATTGGAGCAATTCACTCACCCTTTGAAACCTTTTTGTTTTTAAGATTTTTCATTGTTGGAGTGATGCTTGTAATTATTGTAACAAAGGTTGATTAATCTTAAGTTATCAATACTCTATAAGCTAGCATTGCCAATTGTTATGAATGAAGATAGAACTAGTCGTGATGCATGTGCTATCAAATCTTCTTCAAATGATTTTGGTCTGTCTCATTCAGAGGAGCCTCGTCTTACTGATCGTCATTCATGGCCTCCTCATCTTCCCAGGACTGGTAACCGAGCACGCTTTGATGGTGCGACCACTGCCTCAACTGGTATATGTGGGGCTGGGGCATTCATCGAATGTACTAATGGTGATCTGATACATCTTTGGTTTCATGGTGGTGTGGGGACGAATACAAAAGGTGAATTATTGGCTCTTTGGCTTGTACTATTCTTCTCGACAAAGGCCAACATCATTATGGAGCAGATTGTCGACGACTCATTATCTATTGTGAATTGGGAAAATTCGGTTGCTACTATCAACACACTGGCTTTGTCCTCTTGGTTGGCCCAAATGAAGATCCTTCTCTGCCAATGCCCCCAGAATTCTATTATTCACATCTTTCGGGAGCATAACTCTGTGGCAGACTCCCTCTCTCGGCGTGGTCTTGATGCAATTGCAGGTAGGATTTTCTATGAGATCTTGGAGGGCTCTCAAATCCCTTCTCGGGGATTCTGGAACATTTTTTATGCCTAAGTTTTGTTGGTTTTTTGTGCGGTTATTTGTTTTTCGTTTGGTTGGTCGCTGCCGGCCTTGGTTTTCCTTCTTGTTGATCTTCCTTGACTACATGGTTCATCTCCTGGGGGATTGGTATATCCCTGTCTCTATTGATGTTGGGGCATGGTCTGCCTTGTGGTTCTTTGTTATTTTGGTTTGGTGTTGTTAGAGTGGTTATTTGTGATGCATGTACTCTCTGGAACTATTTGATCTTTCGAATTGTAACACTTCATACTTTTAATATAAGTAATGTCATTTTCATATGAAAAAGAGAAGATAGAACTACCATATTTATTACTAAAATGTAATGTAAAAGTAAGTTATTTTGAAAGTTGATATCTATTAAATTTATTGGAATTTAGATGGACAATATTAATAAATTGAAAAGCAAGATTTGTTATAACAATACCATATTGATTACCAATTGCAAGGTAAAAGTAAGTTGCAACTTGGAATTTGATATTTATTAAATTATGGACAATATTGGTAAATAGAAATATTTGGAATTTGACATCTATTAAATCATTAACAATATCCGTAAATTGAAAAGCAAGATTTTTTTTTATAGCATTACCAATATTGATTACGAAATGCAAAGTGAAAATAAGTTGCAACTACAAATAAAGTTATTAGGGATTTGGTATTGAAATTTATATGGACAATATTGGGAAGTTGAAAAGAAAGATTTGTTATATCACTACCAAATTGACTAAGAAATACAAAGTATAATAAATTGCAAGTATAAATAAATTTATTTAAAATTTGATATTTATTAAAAATTTTAAAATTTATATATACTATATTGATAAATTGATTGGAATTTACATTGATTATATTGATAAATTGAAAATCAAGATTTGTTATAACACTATCATGTTGATTACGAAATACAATGTGAAAATAAATTACCAGTATAAATACAATTATTTGGAATTTGACATTTATTATTGGAATTTACATGGATAAAAAATAAACAATATTGATAAATTGAAAAGCAAAATTTGTTACCTTCTAAACATATTAAATTTATTAAAATTTACATGAACAATGTTGGTAAATTGAAAACCAAGATTTGTTATCTTCCCAGCATGGGGACCTTTGCATGTATACTTTACCGTGTTGAAAGTCATAAAAATTGCCGTGTTGACTGCGTAACACTGGGTAATAGAGAGGTAAGAAAGTTAATTGGAATTTGGTGGGGGTGCCAAGTGAGTGGAACATGACCTCATTTTACTTTTCCGCTTATTTCGGTGGTACGAAATATTTTCCATCGTAATGATTCTTTTTATATATTTATATTTACTATACGATGATAATAGTATAATCAAAATTACGTTGAATAATTTTCCTTTTAAATCATAGTATAATCAAAATTAGGTTGAATAATTTTTTTTTATTTAAAAGAAATAGATTAAATTTTAGATATTAAGCATAATTGTAATTGGAATTTGATAATAAATTATGGTTTTTTTTATGATGATGATAATTAATGTTTATTGAGACTAACTTTGATTTATCGGATCTTAAAAATGTTATTACTTGGTTTGCTTTAAATTTTTTTTCCTATACTCAAAAAGCTTAGAAAAAAGCTTTGCAAGATGTGGATGTAAGCAGACACTCTAAGAAAAAGTGATTTTGATTATGATTATGATATTATAAGTTTATTATGTTTTAAGACTATGAATAATTTATAAACGAATATAGATGTACCTTAAACTCCATCTATCAAAGAAAAAATTTACACTTCAAAATAAAATTTAACGTTAAGAATTTTTTTAAATATCTTTTTATTTTATTTTTGGTAACATTATCTTAGGTGACAACATCTCTCCATATTGAATTCTAAAACACCTTACTACTCTTCTTAGAATCAAACAAGTGACAATATCATGTAGAGCACTTCACTACTTTTGATGCAATCAAACTAAGATTATAAAAAAACATCATATCTATTTTAAAAAACAACAAACTCTTAAATTTAATCGACGATAATGAAGAATCTACCTATATCATGTTTGTTTATAAATATATAATTGACAAACTCAAATAGAACACTCACATAAAGTTGCAAAAGTTATTAGATTTATTTGGAAATTGGAATATATATGAACAATACTGAAGAATCTAGAAGGTAAGATTTGTTATTTTCCAAGTATGTGGGCATTTTTGGTACTCTTGTTATATTATGTATTTTACAACATGTTAACATGAAATAAGAAGATAATTTTTTATAAAAAAATTAAAATTTATATTTTTATTAGTAAAAAGGAAAAGTTAATTTCTTTTTTAAGTTTATCGGTATATTTAATTTGACTTTAAGTATTGGTGTAACTAGGGTTTTCACCCTAGCTCGTGCTAAAGAGAACCTACTAAGGATTTAAGAATCCTTACTAGCAGTTCAATCATGGGTAAAGGACAAGATTTAAAACAAGTAAAAATCAAACATTAATATGTGCATGAAAAAAAATCTAAGCTATAACAATAAACAGTAAATATCCATGAGAACACAGTAAATGAGATTTACAATTTTTTATTAATTGGGCAAACTAGAGTTTGCAAATATTTTACCTCAGTGGTGAGATTGATGGAGTCCTTGCAGCGCTCCTGTAGTGCACCAGTGCTCCAATGTTCTCTTTCTTCTCCAAGATGCTCCAAGGTTAGGCCAAAGGTTCACTCTAAATGGAGAACTCAAACTCAAATGGTTGGGCTAGGGTTTTCAAGTGATTTTGACATCATAAGGATAGGATGAATTGTGGGTGAGAAATGGGGGGCCTCCATCACCTTTTTATAGTGATTTTGGATAATGCAGTGCTAAGCCATGGTTTTGGGAAACTAATAATAGTATTGACAAATGGTATTTGGATTTTTTCCCTCTTTTTGAATGTATTTTTGACTTTTTTTTTTTTTTTTTTTTGGGGGGGGGGGGGATTTTAGGCCATTTGTGGAGGGTTTTGACCTATTTTGAGGGATTTTCATTAATTGCGGAGGGAAATAATGCTTTATGTGGGAAAAGTGGACAAACTGGTTATGTGACTAGGGATATGAGCTAGTGAACAATTTTTGGGTGTTAACAATTGGAATTTAGTAAAATATAATAATTAAGTTAAATAAATAAAAAATAATTTGAATATTTATTTATAAATATATATGAAGGAGGCTAAGCTCGTAATGAATTTATTTTTCTATTGTTTTTTTGAGTGCATAAATAGATTCAACACTCTAAAAAACCCACCTGAATTATGCAAGTTTGATAGCTATTATTTGAAATTCTAGAAATTCCTTGTTGGATTCTGTAAAAAACTTGTCGAACAAAATTTAAAAAAAGGCAAAAACTTCGCCTCACTACACGAATATTTATTTTTCTATTGTAAAAGTATTCATTTAATGTTTATCCATTTAATCACTAAACTAAATTTCAAGGTAACAATAAGGGTTCCTTAAGATTACAACTTTCAGTTATCCTTTCATTTATCTAGTTATTTTTTATTGCACTGAGAGGAGTGAGGTGCTCTACAACCCAGTATGGGAGAGATGTTGTCATGTAAGGTAACATAATGTAACATAACAAAAAATAATAATTAAAAAAATTCATGTCGGCTCATAAAAAAAAGTAAATAAAAAATACATGCGGCTCATAAAATAAGAGTTTAAATTTAAAAGAAAAATTACACCTCAAGAAATTGGATCCCTCTCGGTACTTGATAGATCCGGGTTTAAGATGGATCTATGTTGGTTTATATGCAATGCTCTCTTAGTGTAAAATTGTCCCATTTTTTATTTGTTATTTATATGCAATGTTGTCTTAATGTAAAACTTTCCATTTTTTATTTGTTATTTATATTAAACGATATCTCAGTGTAGAAATACCATATAGAACCTTTAGTATACATGACCAGGGATCCAATTTAACAATCAAAATGAGTGTCATTAACCATTTTGATAGTTAAATATGTTTATAAATTTTAAATGACTATCTATTGCAATTAGTAATTTAATTTAATAAACAATTTTTAGACATTCCAAAAATATTGAAAAATATTATCATAACATCATGTCCAGTATTTAAGTTTATTTACTTTGAGTTGTTATTTACATTTTTTATTTCCCACTTAGGATCCACTATTGACACTATATGCCCACTTCACACATTTTTCCCATAACAAGCTTCCTACCCCTTCCGATCTTTGTGCCAAAAATCCTCATCGATGCTACCCTATGTTGTCTCCATAGAAATTAATGTCTCTTTTGTAAACTTTCACATTGAAGTTTCTTGCTCCATTTGCTTCTTTGCCCAATAATGCTTTAAGAGTCTATGGGGTTTTAGTAACTGAAAAGGCCCAGATACCTATGATATTTGTTTCTCCCAATTATGGTGTTGTAGCTCAATTGTAATCAATGTTGGAGAAATTCATGAACCTTCAAGATGTTCCTTTCATATTTTTTCATTACAAAGGTAACTAGTGTTTTACTTAAGGATAACTTTCTTGTGGTTCATTTACCTTCCCAAGTTTGACTTTTGTAGTGTATATTGTAACAATTTTGGTTGGCATTTTTCAATGTTGTAGAGATATTCAAATTTTAGAGAGTAATGTCAATGGATTGGAAGTTGATAAACATGATAACACTTGCAACAAATGCTAAGTAATTTCAAGTATCAATAATTAATGACCATGTGCTACAAAAAAAAACACTTTCAACTAGAGGATTTTATGGAACCTCCCCATAAGCTCTTCCCTTGCTTGTTTATAGCAGAGGTGGGTAGATGGAAGGTTTAGCAGATATTTTATGTCTTGTGCTAATAAATTATTAAAATTCACTAATATGCATAACGACAAGTCACATTGGTGCATAACGACAAGTCACATTGGTGCACTCCATGTATCAAGCGCATAGTATAATCAACACAACATTTTATTATAAAATAAAAAATATATATATTATATAATTTAAAAAAATGAATAATGTGTTTAACTAAATTTTCAAATGCACATATATACAATGAATGCATTGTTAAATAGTAAACTAAATAAAATGCACACCAATGTGTTTAAAATATAAAGCACACCACCGATCACCTTGATTTTTTTTATAAAATATATATTTTTATATTGAAATAATTAAAATAAACTTAATGTGACATTTACATTAATTTGTATGCCTCAATGCACCATCACATAGGACAAAGCAATATGCAATGTTGTGTAAAACATAATCCCTAGTGCACTCCATATATAAAGTCCACAATAAATGCACATAATGTTCAATTCTATAATATAGTTTCTTATATTATAAATTTCAAAGAACACCGTGATGCCTCGTGTTAATATTGATGCCCTCGTGCACAACAATGAAAAATGCACTTTCGGGCAGCATGATAACATGTCTTTCACCTTAATGTACATTATATATTAAGTGCACTCACTACAATCTCTACATTTAAATTATAACATAGATTTTTTATTAAAAAATTCAAAAACAAAATCAATGCATTTAGTGAAACATAGATGCTCTAGTGCACACATAGAGACAAAGTACCGCACATGGTGTGCTACCTACATATAAATGCATTGTGAAAGGTTTATTTTTTATTATTATAAAATATAGAATTTTATATTAAAAATTGGAAAACCTTAATGTTGCATTATATCTAAACGTTACACCTTGATGCTTTCATATGAAAATGTACCATTCAAGGATGCTCTTGTAAGGGGTCCTAGTTATGGTCGGGTGGCTGGGGCGATCAGTTATGGCTGTCTCTATCCAGGATCGATCCCGGATCACTGGCATCGAGGCACCCTCATCCACAAAGCGCGTGCCAATTCTTCTACCATCGTTAAAAAAGAATGCTCTTGTAAATTAAAATGCACTCGTGCATCTTCTTGTTGAGTACACCAAAGTAAGGTAAACAAAAATAAAAAAATTACTAACCATATTTTTCATTTTTACTTGTTCTCCAATGGTAGAAGCATTAATGGTCACTCTATTACATCGACCGCCCACTGTTAGTATGACATTGTTGCCCCATTCCTCAAGTCATACGCTTCACTATTCATTTTCAAATTTTGAGAAAAGAATTATAAATCTGTTTTTTGTATCTACATGATAACCATGCCTCCTCAAACCACAAAACAATAGGTAAAATGATTCTTGCCTCATCATTTACATTTTTAGTAGATAAAAAATTGATATTCATCATAAATTTCATGTTTTTTCGATTTCGTTTTTAAAAACCACATAATGTGCTCAACTGGTTTGGTTCACATCAAACAAGTCGGTGCATGTTGTAAATTTACACGAACTATCATGTCCGATGCACTCTATTGGTTAGTTGTGCACTAGTTGGATGGTGCATTGAATGTTTTATCGTGCATCATATAATACCATGCATTATTTAAGGCATTGCACCATAACTGTGCATTTGTATATAAGCAACACAATGACACATTGGTTATGCATAGAATAAATACTCAAAAATATTTATTGGTGCTTAAAATGTATTTGTGCATTGTTTACGGTGCTTCCCTATATTGGACAAGCATCAACAAGTGTTTTAAAAGTTATATTCTCCCCATGATGGGTGCATTTGCAATTATATGTTCTCCTTTTTCTTCAAGCACACCCTAATACAGTTTACGATAACTATATGATATCCAAGTGCAATTCGTTAACTAACGTGGCATTATTGATGATGCGACCTTTGATTATAAATGAATTGTTGGTGTGCAAGTATTTAAAATATCTGGGATTGGTTGGTGCATTAGAAAATCCATTGGAGCACCATCGACACTGCATTTGGTCATCACACATGAATAGAATAACATCTTATTTAACAATTTGGTGCAAGCGCTCTTAACGAGGCCTGTGGGTCAGAGTACACATCACTCTGATACCGTGAATGGCGCAACCTCCTCTCTCTCAAGTGATGCAGGTCTTCAACACACACACACTAGTCCAATGCACAAGGGAGAGGACTCAACTAGTTCTGATCTCACCCACATAGCAAATACTCACAAACACACACAAAGGATCGAACAAAGAGTCATAAACATAAAGGCTCAATAGGCCCTTTTCTATTATGCACAAAAATATATAAATATACAATAACAATTGTTCCTTAATGGGATTTCACCAACTTTCTTTACATAGTGTTCCCAAGACTCTTCAAGCTTCTGTTATGCTCAATCCTCTCTAGCATGATGGTCTCAATCTCAGCTAGGCATTACATACACTTTAGAGTTTGCAACTCTGTTCTCTCATCCTAAACTTAGCTTCTCCTATATGCCTCTGCTTGATCTCTTCTCTCCTTCCCTTTTATGGGTTGTGTTCTCTATATTTGTCTCTTCTTGCAAATCTGCCTCGCTCTTCTTCCCCTCACAACAATGCCAAACTTAATTTTAGGTGTGCAGGTTCATATTCATATTCATTTTCACTTTCCTTCCTTTCTCTACATCATCAACTATTGTATTCTTTTCTTCCTCCTCAACCTGATTCATGTTCCCTCTATGCAACCTCGGTCCTCTAGTACAATGCCTTCTTCCTTCACTTCTTCTCTTGGTAGCTCGACGAATTTTATTTGCATTACGGTATTCCTTAGCAACCTTAACATTTCCCTTCTTACCTACTTTTTCACTTGCACACTTAAAAATATTTAAATAGTTAGTAAAACCAAGGACCACTACAGAGTCCTTCTCCTCATATCCATTGATCTACTCTACAACAACCATGATCTCCTCCTCACTCTTCTCACATCTCTCATATGTATCTTGGTATTCTCCACCCACTCCTCCTTCTGTGGTTTAGACTATGACCTCAACAACTTATACGATTTATCTCTTCTCGGCTCTGCCTTTATCTGCTATAGATTTGTTGGCTATCTTGCTCCTTCCTCTTCGTATATTCTCTTAATTTATACTGCAGTCTCTAACACCACCGCAGGTTCCTCAACCTCCTCTTCATTCCTAACAACAATGCAGTTGTTCTCTTGACATGTAGCATCACTCTCATTTCCTTTTTCTTCCCATGTTCTTTCACACTCACAATTATCAACTACCTTCCACCCTTCCTTGGGAAGACTTTCCAAGGATTCGTCATCCCTTGGTTGTTCTTGCACCTTATCCACCACAAGGTCTTCCTTCACATCATCCTTCATTTCTACTGTAGTGATTATGTCACTTCTTTCCTCTGCTCCACCCTTTCGATTCTAGAGGTCTCCATCCTCTTCCCCTTCAAGGAATATATTTGCATCCTTCTCTTGCTTCTCATGGGGTTCCTAAACCTCCTCCTTTCCATACAATATCCTATAATGGCCATTGTCTAGCTCATCTCCTCCTTCCTCTGCGTAACACACCATTATCCCGCCTTCCACATCATCTTCCTACTCATCACATCCCTTGACATGACATGCTTCATGTGCTTGCTCCAACACCTTGATCCTTTCCAGAATTAGCTCATTAATCTTCCTCACTTCTTTCATTGTGAGCTTTCTTGTCTCCTCCATCAAAAATTTTAGTAGATTTCCATGTTTCAAGGGTTTCCTGGACCCTTGAGATTTTTCTAAAGCTTCTATCTTTGCTATTGTTTTTCTCAATTTATCATATATTTCTACGGGGGTTATTACCTCCCATGACCTCCTTCTTTCCATGCTTCATGTTAACACCTAAAAGTCGCACACATGTGACATTTCGGCGATTCACCTAGTAAAGTGTCATCAACATAAAGAATGCATCTCACCATAGACATCCTCAATAGATCCAAAGCACAACATGAGTCCATAAGTGCCAAGAAACAATCAAAACAAAGGGTAGCGCGGGTATTACACAGTTAACCTACGCTATAGTACAGGTTATCCGAACAATGCCTATGCTACACCCGCTCGGCTTTTCCTTCGATAGCCACGCTACTGTCAAAACGACAGGACCACTTACCGCCAGCGACGCATTGAAGACTCAATCCTCCCCAAGGATCCTAATTCTTCTCCTCACACACTTGGTGGCATTAATCAACCCCCTAGTGTACCTTGGAACCAGTTCATGAAGGAGGAGAGTTCACATTTGGATCTAGTTGTTTGTTGGCTACCTCTTGTCATATAAAAGGAAGCCATTGGCATACATTTTTTAGAGAGAAATTAGAGCAAGGTTATGCTGCTGGATTTGAGTTGGAGCTTCGTCATAGCCCATCATTTCCTACCATTGTGAGCATTTCCAAGCTTACTTGCCACCTACCATCAAGAGGCAAGTGTTTCTCTCCATTGTTCTACCATTTACTTAGCATTTATTTTGGACAAGAAAAGCCTCCCTAAGGGAGATTGTCCGATTCCCCATCTCTTTCATTTATTTTTATCAATATTTTCATGTTTGGATGTGAACTACACTTACAATATTTTGTAGGATCACTTGGAGGAATACCAACCATCAAAAGGGGCTCTAAGGACTGAGGCCTTGCAGCAACCTACAAGGCTTATCTCCTCACCAAGTGGAAGACTGCACTTGTGCAATTTTTTCCATAACAGTTCTTATGGCGACCATACTTAATTTTGTTCATTTCTTTTTAAACTAGGTTGTTTTATGCTAAGTATCTAATTCTGGGTGTTTGTCACTTGCAGGAGAGCAGGTATTCCACCTCTTGCTTCCAGAATTCGGCCCCGTCATGGCTATAGGTTTTTTTTTTTCCATAACCACGTGGTTCCCGACATCTCTGTCGTGCTGACAGCGTGGAATCAACTCTGACAGTCGTGCATACACATAGGTTACTAGTTCACAACCCGCGCTACACCGCTCATTGCATTTGCGCGGCAAGTCAATGCATTACCCGTGCTACCCACACATCTGTTTTTTATTTACCCCCGTTGTCCACGCAGAAGAGTGTGGTTTGGCTATGCTACTATTGATTATTTCCTTTTTATCTACATAGTTTAGTTTGGCATCCCAATTGATGCTTACTAGTGAACTTAAATTAAGGCTAATTCACGCAATTACTTTATTTTTTAGTAATTAGTGCACCTAAACCAATATTAGGTAGTAAAGAGTACATCTCTCTTGAAACTTAGCTAGGTAACCAACTTTGAGGCTTTCAACGGGCCCCATTGTTGTCACTAGTATTCAAGACCGTTTCTTGTTTATGCATCAATCGACATGTTGTTTTTAGTAGTATTTATAGTGTATAAAAGACTTTTCGCACACAAGCAAGGACCTAAAGGCACTTATCGCTCGAAGTATCCTCTTCACCTCGCACTTCATGTGAGCTTGGTGAATAAGAAAAAGGGTGAGAAGTGTGAAATACCTCCATTGCAAACTTGTCTATTAGTTAGAATATTTGATTTTGCAAAGCATCATGAGAATCTCTTAGAGTTAAAAGTACGCATTACTTGATATACTCTTTTATTTAATTTGCCGATAAAATCGTTTTTGCTTTCATCACATGTGTTTGCACCACTCGCACACACTAAGAGGAATAAAGACTCTTCCAATCCTAGTATTCTCTTCACCTCGCACTTCATGTGAGATTGGTGAAACAGAAAGGTAGGTATTTTGAAATACCCCTCTGTAGTGTCCATTCTTAAGAAATTTTGATAAATTGGAAAACTGGCAATTTTTGGCCAATTCGACCCTTAGACTAGTATCGACTCAAATGCCTCCAAATGCCTCCAAATGCTTCCGAATTGGTTCTTAATGTGTTTGGAGGGTATTAATACATAAAAATGAGGCTGATAGATGCTTGGACACTCTCAAATGACTTCTGCAACATTCAATTACAATCAGGGAAAGATAGGGAAATTTACTAGTCAAATCGAGGTTCAAATCCCCCAAGGGTAGTGGTCAAAGGTGGATCTCCAAATGCTGTACAAAATTCCAAAATTTCAAAATATAGACATGGTATTGTTCAAGGACTTAAATGGGCTCCCAAATACATAATCAATCAGTTTCTGAAGGCTTCTGCAACTCCCATAAAGCAGAGGTTTGTGGACATGTCTTCACATAGGGGGAAATGCTAGTAAACTTCACCACTTGCGATGAAGTTCGAGATTTATGTTCCAAAGGATTATGACATGTATATGAAACTTATTCAAGACATTAATGACTCTCCATACATCATAAAAATCACATAGATGAACTGATACAAGTCGAAATAGAGCAACTTCAAGCTTTCATAACAAGATGTAGGAAAATGGCACCATTTATGCATTGTTTGGTATTTTTACATAGTTCCACTTGGTATTTCAAATTGAGAGTCTTATGAGCATTAAATATAGAGTATATATATCAGAATACAAATAAATGGAGCCTCAATATCTCCCCCAAAGACAACAACATCTCACCAAGTGCACCCTTCCTCCAAGAGCCAAAATATGAAGAGAATAGTGAGAAAGGTGTGGAAGCAAGTTGAGGATGAGAATGTCACTAGCTTCCCTGTAGATTCAACCTTCAACAAATAAATCCATTTTAGATCCAAATGAAAGGTCTGAATGGCCTCTCCAATTTCCAATTAGGATGGGAATCTTTCACCCTCTAATTTGGTACTAAGGCAAGTAGAGTAAACACTCCACAAGCATGAACAAGCTATGCTCTCCAATATGAAAAATGAGAAATGATAAAAATCCACTCTCCTTCTTTGTTCTTGACTTTATAAACTTCCAAATACCTCCTTAGCTATAATTCCATCCAAGAGCTTCATGCCAATTTGAATTGGGAAGAGATTTCAATGTGTGCCACTTGTCCCTCCATTCCTAGCCTCCTCCTTCACTCAATTCGAATGGATCACTCTTTGGCTGCCCTAACTCCCTTGTGCACCCTTTTGGAGGCTATTTTTAGCCCTGACATGTCATATATGTCATATCTCAGCAATCAGGTCTGATTTGTGTCATAGGTGTCATAGCATCTTCATCATTGTTGTCATATAAGCTAGGAAATCTAGCCCAAGTGTCTCAATTTCTCTCAAATGCCTCTTCCTCTTCCACGGGAGTTACTCTTCCACTCCAATTAGACCTTCATTGAGTCATGCCAAGTATATTGACCTTCCAACTCCCCCAATAATGTGGAATCCACCTAGAATTCGAATGGGTGAGAGTAGAATTCCATGTGGCATGGGGGATATTGCTTAAGTGGGCCCCACACCTCCAATGTGCCCTCATGACCAAGTTCCACCTTATTTTCCTATATTAATTATTTATCTAATCCCCATTTAATATATTTTTTCAAGCTAATTTCCATTTGGGGTTTTATATTTCCCTTATTCCAAATCTAATGTTTCCACCGCAACCAAGGAAACTAGTAGATTGGTGGAATTTTCTCTTTTTGAGATTTATTTGAATGGGGACATTACAGTCCTCCCCACCCAATATGACTTTCCCTCAAGCAATTTCAATTTAGGATTCTTCAATATTTTCCCTCCTCTATCAGGTGGCCTTCCATGAGGATGTCTCAATGTGGACTTAATACTTTGGGAGGACCCTACTTGATTCAGATAGGTGTGCATTCCTCTCAATACCATTTGTTTTCCTTCCGAATCTTTGAATCTCATTTTAGGGATTTGATAGTTCACTATATGTTCCTCTATAGAGTACAGCCATTGCACTCCCAAGACCACATTAGTATCAGCAACATCAACCACATAAAAGCTATCAAAACATGTGTAATTACCTATGGTGAGTTGTAGCTTTGGAATCCATGTTTTGCACTCCATAGTACGGTGACCTTGAATGATGACTGTGAAGCCATCGAATGGTTCAACAGATAGATTTCTCCTCTCTACCGTGGATCCATCAATAAATTTATGTGTGGCTCCTCCATTTACCAATACCGAAACCCTTTGTCTTTGTACCACTCCCTAGCATCGAATAGTGTGGAAACGAGGCACTTCTGAAAGCACTACCAGTCTCCCTTTGTTAGGCAATGGATGATCTTCTTCTTGTCTCCCTTCTTCTGTTTTGTCATATCCCTCTTCTTGGGCTGAGAGATGTACTTCTTCCTTCATACCCCCTCCATACTCATCATCATCATAAAATACTTCAATGAATTGTGCTTTCCCCTTAGCACATTTATGTCCTGGTACCCATGGTTGGAAGCACGTGTAACAGAGTTTCTTTCTTCTGAGTTCTTACCTTCTTGGTCCCTATTTCTTATCATATCCAATTTCATCTTATTTCCATGGCTTCTTTTCAAACCTGAACTGGGAAGGAAGGTTGGTCTTGGGAGGATACCTTGTCTTGGGTAGAACATTTTGCAGATCCCTTGCCAAGTTCGTGGCATCTTTCAATTAAGTATTAACTAAACCCTTCAAAGGTTCATCCAAACCTTCAGTAAAGAGCAATAATAATATTACCATAGATATATCATCCACCTTAACTGATCATTTTTGAAATTCTAACATGTACTCATCTGATGTTCCACTTTGCTTCAACTGTGCTAGTTCTCTGAAAGGCATTTATGGGTCTTTATGCTCAAATCTTTCCAATACCCTATTAAAAATTCTTCATATGTTGTAACCTGATTATGTCCCAAGGTTTTAATTCCATGGAACCACCAATCATTAGCATCTCCCTCAAGATGTAAAATAGCCATTTTAAGAGCATCCTCTTTAATCATTGGATTCAGCTGAAAATACACACCTAGTTTTTGTATCCAAGTATTTACAGAACTTTGAGATGAACCATCTGTTTTCACTCCAGGAGTCTTTCCTTGACTGTAAAGGGAATGAGCCTGGTAACTTAAAGAGATCAATAATGTATGAGAGAAAGGATCAAGTCGAATGACTTGATATGCTCACATCCACTCAGTAACACATGAATTCACTTGAAGAAAAAAGGATTTCTATTATACTGCTCAGAAAGTTTAAATCAAAGGTGTGGAAGTATAGAGAAAACGTATTATGCTAACAGAAATATACATACAACAACATACATGAATGGCCAGCTATGACAGGTAAAGTACTTATCATACTAGTAGAAACATACATGCGATTGCATACCTAAATGGTCAGACATAAAAGGTAAGATACTTGCAGCTCTAGTTCATCAATGCAAAGACAGGATGACAGCCATCAGGCATTAGAAAAACATTAGAACATGAATGTAATATTCGTAAACAAGTACAACGAAGAAAGGGAAATGAAAATCTGAACAAAGCACAATGAAAGAATCTTCTGTGTCAAGATGTACTCATGAAAATCTAAATGAAGTATGGTTACAAGTCTCTAAAGTTGAACCACAGTCCCTCGGATTGTCCTCCCCCTCCTCAATATTGCGAGAAGACATAAGCTTTATAGCTTTTACAAGGCAGTTTCAGATCCTAAGAAACTGGATCTGAATATGCTAATAATAGAAAATCAAAACAGTTTCACAAAACTAGGATAAAATCCTATCTTAAGGGTCAAACCCTTATCATGATGATCTTCATGGTCTTCATAGTCTTCAACAGCTGCAGTAGATATTCATAGGCTGAAAACTAAGTCGAAATTGCCGCCTTGACTGACAGGTCATCTCTTGCCACAAAAATTGGGTCAAACTGCTGAAAACTGGGGTTCAGAGATGGATTTGGTTCTCCAAATATATGACACCTGTATATAAAATGAAAGAGGTTTTTGTGGATTGGTTTGTTTTGAGAAAACACCTCTCTCATTTCTTTGAAATTAGTTTTCATTTGCCCGAGATATGTATTTCAAAAACATGTGTCAAACAGAGAAATTATGAGATCCGAAAATTAGGGCTCAAAGATGGATTCGATTCTCCCAAAATGTAATACCTGCAGGAAACATGAGAGAGGTTATTTTTCTCTAACATGTTAGGAACAAAAACCTCCGACTGGTTTGCAAAATTATTTTCCACTCGCTCAGAAAAATCATTTGAAAATAATCACTCAGCACAGTAAAAACGCCAATTTCGGTGGCTTAGAGTACCCTGAAATTTCGTTGTAAGCTGCCGAAAGCTAGGCTTTCGGTGGCTAATGAACAGTTCAAATGCCCGCCTAAGCCACCGAAACCTGAGTTTTGACTTTTTTGAAATGAAAACAAAATCCAATGTTTTTCAAACTTTATTACATACCTAAAACTCTAAAAAATGAGCCTTAAAAAATTTAAAAATGTATTTTTTCAATGACTTCCTATCACCTAAAATAAACAAACTTGACTATGTTATTTGGGGAGATAACATCTAGCTCCTACTCGGGGATGAAAGCCTCCCTGTGAGATTTCAAGAACCTAGTAGTTCCAGTCGCCTTTACCATTGGGCTATGGAGTCACTTGGCCTGTGCAACTGATCTCTGTACACTTTCAAAAACTGCCATTCTCAAGATCTGCCTTTATTCACATAAGTTGACTGATATTTATGTTGCAAACTAGAAGAAAAGAAATGCTCGGGCAATGAGCTTATTTCCTACAGTACTCTACTCTAACCTGTTCTGCATTTGGGTCAGGTAAATGCTGATTTCCATAACAGCCATCCAAGCAATTTTAAAATTGAAGAAATATCATCTTTATCACTAATTAGCAGCTGATGTCTGAAATGTAACAACATTGATAAGAACTCATTCAGGAAACCATACTTACCCATAATAAATGGCAAGCTAAGGAAATCTGAAATCTCCAGGTTCTCTAAAAAGTATAAGTCCATGAAGGCTGCCACCAGGTCTTTGAAACCGGGATAAAAAAACATGTTGATCCACGAAGAACCCTTGCTAAAAAATGACTACTTCTCTGCTGAAAAAATGATGACCTTCTTGTTCTCTTATGATCAGATCTTGATCATCAATCATTAAAATTTCCTTTTGAGAATAGTGCTCACAAGAGGATGATAAAACAGGGTTTACATCATATGAATAAAGATCAGTTGAAAACATATAATTTCCTATACAATCATCAGTTATTATAGGCTCATCCTGGTTTGCAAACTGATCATAAAATTTAGATTCATACCTATCTTGGGAGTAATTTGCAAACACTGAAGAATTTGATTCTAAATCTAAAATGAGCTCACATGCTTGCTGTTGTTCCAAATCTGCTTCAGACTCATAATCTTCCTATTCAAAATCTGAATCATACTGATATTTATCTGGCTCAGGTAGATGATGGTTTTAAAAATCAAACTGATCTAGGATTCTCCTCGAAGCACAAATGTTTTCCTCCACCTCTAAAGCATCTTCAAACATAATGCTTAATGATGAAGATTTCCTTTCTAGCAGAAGAAGGGCAAGTTTTGAATGTAGTCCCATCACATAATATATCATGGCAGTTCTCTCTATAGGCCGGATATCTAAAGGCATATCATGATAAGTGTTGTAGAATCTTCGATTGAATATAGGCAAAGTTTCGTCTTCCTCTCTCTTCAAAGCATAGAAATCAACGAGATACAAATCAAGAGATTTGTTCTCACCCCAATGCTTCAAAAAGGCATTTGACAACTCGATCCAAGAGCTAATAGAATCAGCTCTCAGACCCTTAGACCATGCAGTAGCATCTCTAAACAAAGTTTTGGAAAATATCCTCATAATCACATCATCATGAACTATCTCAAACTGATCAAGGAAGTTCTCAAAAGCCCCTAAGTGCCTCTCAACTGTAACATGATCATCTCCAGAAAACCGGGGAAGATACTTAAAGAAATCAAGAGGATAAGGGTTAAGGTGATAGGGCAGCCTTAAAGGTTTAAACATCTTATTTCTGATTTTGACTTGAAAAGCAATGGGCTGAACATGAGGGTTAATAGTTTGATAAGAAGGATCAGCAATAAGGGCAAAAGGTGCTGCGATATGGATAGGTTTTGAAACAAGTTCAACCTCCTCAAGGATACACGGATGCTCAAATTTAGAAGGAATTTGAATGCAGAACTCTTCTTTAGGAATAGGATGAGGTAAAGATATAGAATTAACATCAACCACACAAGGAGGCTGCAAACCTTCCTCTTTCAAAGATGGGTATACAAAGGTAGGTTGATGATCATTGGAATAAACAAAACATAAGATAATCCTCTTTACATGTGAATGGAAAAGCATGAAAGAGTTGATAAAGAACAACAACAGTTCATGAAGAAGACTAATGAACTGATACCTGGATTTAAAATTCGGCCTCTTCATCTTCTATCAACCAGGTCCTCCCTAGTGGAGTCTTTAATGTGAAGTCGCCAGGAAAATGATTACAGTTGAAATTTATGTCTATTTCTTTTCTTCCATCAAGAAACAGATCTATGCCGTTCTCCCAGGGAAAATCTGCTTTCACTTTCGTTCCTCGGCAACGACGCCAATTTGTTATCACTCCAGGAGTCTTTCCCTGACTGTAAAGGGAATGAGCCTGGTAACTTAAAGAGATCAATAATGTATGAGAGAAAGGATCAATTCGGATGACTTGATATGCTCACATCCACTCAGAAACACATGAATCCACTTGAAGACGAAAGGATTTCTATTATACTGCTCAGAAGGTTTAAATCAAAGGTGTGGAAGTATGGAGAAAACTTATTATGCTAACAGAAATATAAATACAACAGCATACGTGAATGGCCAGCTATGACAGGTAAAGTACTTATCATACTAGCAGAAACATACATGCGATTGCATACCTAAATGGTCAGACATAATAGGTAAGATACTTGCAGCTCTAGTTCATCAATGCAAAGACAGGATGACAGCCATCAGGCATTAGACAAACATTAGAACATGAATGTAATATTCATAAACAAGTACAGCGAAGAAAGGGAAATGAAAATCTGAACAAAGCACAATGAAAGAATCTTATGTGTCAAGATGTACTCATGAAAATCTAAATGAAGTATGGTTACAAGTCTCTAAAGTTGAACCACAGTCCCTCAGACTGTCCTCCCCCTCCTAAATATTGCAAGAATACATAAGCTTTATAGCTTTTACAAGGCAGTTTCAGATCCTAAGAAACTGGATCTGAATATGCTAATAATAGAAAATCAAAACAGTTTCACAAAACTAGGATAAAATAGCTGCAGTAGATATTCATAGGCTGAAAGCTAAGTCGAAATTGCCACCTTGACTGACAGGTCATCTCTTGCCACAAAAATTGGGCCAAACTGCTGAAAACCGGGGTTCAAAGATGGATTTGGTTCTCCAAATATATGACACCTTTGTATAAACCAAAAGAGGTTTTTGTGGATTGGTTTTTTGAAATTTGTTTTTATTTTCCCGAGATATGTATTTCAAAAACATGTGTCAAAAAGGGAAATTCTGAGATCCGAAAATTAGGGCTCAAAGATGGATTCGATTCTCCCAATATGAAACACCTGTAGGAAACCTGAGAGAGGTTATTGTTCTTTGACATGTCAGGAACAAAAACCTCTGACCTTTTTACAAAATGATTCTCCAGTTGCTCAGAATAATCATTTGAAAATGATCACTCAGCATAGTAAAAACGCCAATTTTGGTGGCTTAGAGCACCCTGAAATTTTGCTGTAAGCTACTGAAAGCTAGGATTCCGGTGGCTAATGAACATTTTAAATGTCCTCCTAAGCCACCGAAACCTGAGTTTTGACTTTTTTGAAATGAAAACAAAATCCAATGTTTTTCAAACTTTATTACATACCTAAAACTCTAAAAAATGAGCCTTAAAAAAGTTAGAAATGTATTTTTTCAATGACTTCCTATCACCTAAAATAAACAAACTTGACTATGTTATTTGAGGAGATAACACCATCAAAGGTAGGAAGGGGAATTTTACTCATGGCATAATTCAATTATTTATTTTGAAAAGGAGTTATGTTACCTCCTCTCATCTTGAGCTTGTTTTCAACAGTAAAGTATGATCAAATGGTAGGGTCCTTCTACAATATTCACTCAACTTTTTCCATTCTGTTACAACTTACTGCATTTCATATGGAGTGTTAGGATATTCTTTGGAATCAAGAAATTTAGGGGTGGTATCTCTTGTTGAGCTCTGAAAATCATGAGCTTTGTTAATTTTTGAGCATTAATTCAACATACTCTAGGATCTTTACTGAGAGAATAACATGTACATCATATCAAGCATATCAAGCATATCAATGCATATCAATCACAACAAGCAATCACATGAGACAATAGACACACAGAGTTTCACTAAGGAAAACCATAAAAGTGAAAAACCCCACAACTTCCTCAGAGATAGAAATAGCAATGATACAACCCAAGTACAAGAGATAGTCCTCCTAGCAACTACTCCTCCTTCCTCACTTGTGCGCCACTTTTCGATGAGTGTAGAAGTGAATAATGAGATGATCAAATAGAGTGCCTCCCGCACTCTATTTATACATGACCTGACCTGCCTAATAAACTAGTAGGGCCGACTTGTCTAACTCAATCTAATAACCCATGGTAATACTAATCAGGGTCGACCCCACACTTGGTGGTCTAATAACCCATCACATGCAAGTTGCGACACTTGCGACACTTGTCAATACAAATGATGACACTTATGTATAGAGGAATAATAACATCTCTATAGGAGTACAATATACATAGGTGAAATACATTCCGAAGTTACATATACTTCAACACTCCCTCTTAACTAGGAAGGTATTTCTCGACACAGATATGCTAGCACAAGTCTTCTTCTCTGGATCATAGTCACTGGATCATTGTCATCGAATCATCGTCATCGTCACTGCTACTTCTATCTCATCTATCTCTGATCTACTTGTCATAGGAAGTTCTACAGAGCCAATCCTTTTTCATACTGGATGTAGGCCCACCACCTGCAGGTCTTCATCACCACTGGCCATACTGTGGAATCCTCAAGACTTATTATGTGTGTCACAATGCCTCGAAAGAGTATCCCAGGACTTATTATGGGCACATAGCCCAAACTATCGGATCTCCCAGGTCTACTTATATGTGACCCCCACCACAATGCCTCGAAAGAGCATCCTAGGACTTATTACGGGCACACAGCCCAACCTATTGAATCTCCCAGGTCTACTTACATGTGGTCACCACAATGCATTGAAAGAGCATCCCAGGACTTATTACGGGCACACAACCCAACCTATCGGATCTCCCAGGTATACTTATATGTGGTCATGGAAATGCCTCGAAAGAGAATCCCAGGACTTATTACGAGCACACAACCCAACCTATCGGATCTCCCAGGTCTACTTATATGCCATAGGAAAATGCCTCGAAAGAGCATCCCAGGACATATTACGGGCACACAGCCCAACCCATCTGATCTCCCAGGTCTACATATATGTCCTCCTAGAGCAATGCCTCAAAAGAGAATCCCAGGACTGATTACGGGCACACAGCCCAACCTATCGGATCTCCTAGGTCTACTTATATGCTTATTTGCACAACCTGTCCATGGCCACATAGTATCAACCTGATACTCACCATACATCATCCTGATGTACATCATCACATGATGATCCTGATCATCATAGCATCATCCTGATACATACCATCTGGAGCAACATCTTGAAGCTCATCATCCATGATCATCCTGATCATACAATGCATCCACCTGATGCATACGAAGTATCTACCTGATGCATATCATCATACATGATCTACTTGATCATACAATGTATCTACCTGATGCATATCGTCATACATGATCTACCTGATCATACAATGTATCCACCTGATACATATCATCATACATGATCTACCTGATGCATACACAGTATCTTCCTGATACATATCATCATACATGATCTACCTGATCATACAATGTATCCACCTGATACATATACAAATACATGATCCAACTGAACATATCCAACATCCAACATGATGCATATACATATACATGATCCAACTGATCATATCCAACATCCAACATGATGCATATACATATACATGATCCAACTGATCATAACAAGCATCCAACATGATGCATATACATATACAGGATCCAACTGATCATATCCAACATCCAACATGATGCATATACATATACATGATCCAACTGATCATAACAAGCATCCAACAGATGCATATACCGAGCAGTAACTGGAGCATCGTCCTGTTGCTCATCATCCAGCGCTTACATCCACAGCAATGGGAAGGATCCTCCTCTCACCATGCTTGGAATGGCTCCATCAAATGTGTCCATCACTTCTTCCTCGAAGTGTCATCAATCTGAAGAACACCAAGCCTCTCTCTGAAGTACTCAAACTTCACTCTGGCTAGTGGTTTCGTCAACACATCTGCAACCTGCTCATCCGTCACAACATACAAGAGCTTCACTGCTCCTCTCTACACCATATCCCTGATATAGTGATATTTGATCTCAATGTGCTTCTACCTGTCATGGAACACCGGGTTCTCAGACAGCTTCACACAACTCTGGCTGTCACAAAAGATACTAGTAGCATCCAACGGGAGATCAAATAACTCAGACAATAGCTTCCTCAGCCATACTTCCTCACAACTAGCCGAACAAGCTGCAACATACTCTTCTTTGGCTGTACTCAGTGCTACGCAAGATTGCTTCTTGCTAAACCAAGAGATCACACCTGATCCCATACTGAAGCGGCACTTAGAAGTGCTCTTACTATCTGCAACACTGCCTACCCAGTCCGAATCAACATAACCCTGCAGGTTAAACTTTTGATTCACATCATACTTGAGCCCATAGTCACTTGTACCCTTCAGGTACCTCAGAATATGCTTTACAGCAACAAGGTGAACACCTTTGGGATCCGTCAAGAACTGGCTCAATGTGTTCACCGCAAAGCAAATGTCTGGTCTCGTGTTCGTCAGGTACATCAAGGACCCAATCATCTAACAATACACCGTGACATCAACTGGATCAGATGAAGCATCACATAGAAGCTTCAGGTTCGATGCCATTGGTGTGGCCATGGCCTTGCAGTCCATCATCCCGAACCTCTTCAGGATCTCTACTGCATACTTACCTTGTCCAAGGAAGATCCCATCTGCATGTTATATTTTCAAAATTTACTTCAATTTGATCTAGGATAACTGAGAGAACAACATGTACAGCATATCTATAGCATATCAATCATGGACACAATAATACAAACACAAGAGACATAGAGTTTTACTTGGGGAAAACCATAAAGGTGAAAAACCCCAATAACTTCCTTAGATATAGATAGAGAAATGATACAACCCAAGTACAAGAGATAGTCTTCTCCTAGCAGCAGAACCTCCTCCTCACAAGTGCGCCATTTTCCAAATGAGAGAAGTGTGAGTAATGAGTGATAAAATATAGATCTCCCGATCTCTATTTATACTTGTCTTGTCCTACCCAATAAACTAATAGGGCCTACTTGTCTAGCTTAAACCATGGTTTAACTTAATCCGGGCTGACCCCACACTTGGTGGTCTAATAACCCATTTACCCACATGACTTATACAGGGCCGACTCCATCAAGGTGGTCTAATAACCCATCAAGTATAAGTTACGGCACTTACAATATAAATGATGACACTTCCGTATAGAGGAATAATAACATCTCTATAGGAATACAAACACTTCCGTATAGAGGAATAATAACATCTCTATAGGAATACAATACACATGGGTAAAATACATTCCAAAGTTACATATACATCAACAATCCCTCTCAACTAGGAAGGTATTTCTCGACACAGATCTGCTAGCACAAGTTTTCTTCTCTGGATCATCATTAGCGAATCATCGTCATCGTCACTGCTGCTTCTATCTCAATCAATCTCTGAATATACTCGTCATAGGAAGTTCTACAGAGCCAGTCCTTTTTCATACTGGATGTAGGCCCACCACCTGTAGGTCTTCATCATCACTGGCCATACTGTGGAATCCTCAGGACTTATTACGTGTGTCACAAAACCTCGAAAGAGCATCCCAGGATGTTACGGGTACACAACTCTGACCTGTAGGATCTCCCAGGGCGCTATTACATGTGACTCCACCACAAAACCTCGAAAGAGCATCCCAGGATGTTACGGGTACACAACTCCAACCTGTAGGATCTCCCAGGGCACAAATTACATGTGGTCACCACAAAAACTCACAACAACATCCCAGGATGTTATGGGTACACAACTCTGACCTGAAAGATCTCCAGGGCACAAATTACACGTGGTCATGGAAAAACCTCGAAAGAGCATCCCAGGATGTTACGGGTACACAACTTCGACCTGAAGGATCTCCCAGGGCCCAAATTAAATTCCATAGGAAAAAACCTCGCAAGAGCATCCTAGGATGTTACGGGTACACAACTCCAACTTGAAGGATCTCCCAGGGAACAAATTACATGTCCTCCCAAAGAAATGTCTCGAAAGAGTATCCCAGGATGTTACAGGTACACAACTCCAACCTATAGGATCTCCCAGACATGCTCATCTGCACAACCTGTTCCATGGCCATAGAGTATCATCCTGATACTCACCATACATCATCCTGATGTACACATGATCATCCTGATCATCAAAACTGCATCGTCCTGATGCATGTCATCTAGAGCAACATCCTGAAGCTTGTCATCCATGATCATCCTGATCATACAATGCATCCACTTGATGCATACACAGTATCTACCTGATACATATCATCATCCATGATCTACCTGATCAAACAATGTATCCACCTAATACATCTACAAATACATGATCCACCTGATCATACCTGATACATATCATCATACATGATCTACCTGATCATACAATGTATCCACCTGATACATACACAGATACATAGTCCAAGCATCCAGCATGATGCATATACATATACATGATCCAACTGATCATATCCAACATCCAACATGATGCGTACATACATACATATAAATGATTCAACTGATCATATCCAGCATCCAACATGATGCATACATATAAATGATCCAACTGATCATATCCAGCATCAACATGATGCATACATACATAAATGATCCAACTGGTCATATCAAGCATCCAACATGATGCATATACATATACAGAGCAGTAACTGGAGAATTGTCCTGATGTTCATCATCCATGATCCTCCTGATCATCATAGCATTGTCCTCTTCAGATCATCTCATCGTCCACGAAGCACAGCCCATATGCACATCATCCAACACTTAAACCACTGACATGGGAGAACACATCTACCACCATTCAGGAAGGCTCCAGCCCTTAATTTTTCACCATGGGAGAACACATCTACCACCATGTGAAAAATGGCTTCAGCACTTACATCTACACCATGGGAGAACACATCTACCACCATGTGAGAATGGATCAGCAATTACATCACGATAATGGGAGAACACATCAACCATGTCAGAAAATCTCATGTGCATCTACATATTCCAGACTCATCACTTCCCTTTGGAAGGAACCTCGATCTGAAGTGCACCAAGCCTCTCTCTGAAGTACTCAAACTGCACTCTAGCCAACGACTTGGTCAATACATCTGCAACCTGCTCATCTGTTGCAACATACTCTGCTTCGGCTGTACTCAGTGCAAGACTGCTTCCTTCTAAACCAAGAGATCACACCTGATCCCATACTGAAGCAGCACCCAGGAGTGCTCTTCTTATCTGCAGCACTGCCTGCCCAATCTGAATCAACATAACCCTATAGGTTAAACTTTTGATTCGCATCATACTTGAGCCCATAGTCAGTCGTACCCTTCAGGTACTTCAGAATATGCTTTACAGCAGCCAGGTGAACACTCCTCGGATCCATCAGGAACTGGCTCAATGTGTTCACCGCAAAGCAAATATCTGGTCTCGTGTTCGTCAAGTACATCAAGGACCCAATCATCTGAAGATTCATAGTGATATCAACCAGCTCGGATGCAGCATCACATAGAGGCTTCAGGTTTGATGCCATAGGTGTGGCCATGGCCTTGCAGTCCATCATCCCGAACCTCTTCAGGATCTCTACTGCATACTTCCCTTGTCCAAGGAAGATTCCATCTGCACTCTGCCACACCTCCATACCTAGAAAATAGTGCATCATCCACAAGTTCTTCATCTCAAACTTGGCAGCAAGATTTCGCTGTGTGTCAGCAATCAATCTATCTTCACCTGTAATAAACAAGTCATCCACATACAAAAGTAGTATCACTGGATTGCCTTCCTCAACCTTGTAGTAAAGGTTGGAATCTGCTTTACTCTTGGTAAATCCCAAACTGGATAGAAAGCTGTCTATCCTACCATACCAAGTTCTGCACATATATGACTTCCCGTCATGTGTCTCAAAACAAGGTGGCTGCTCCACATACACTTCCTCTTCGACTACACCATACAAGAAAGCTATCTTGACATCCATCTGGTGTATCTTCCATTCCATCACTGCAACCAGAGAAAGTACTGATCTGATGGAAGTGTGCCTGGCTATAGGTGTAGAAGTCTCTTCATACTCAATCCCTTTTTTTGGGAGAAGCCACGAGCTACAAACCTCGTTTTGTATTTCTCCATGCTACCATCTGCAACATGCTTGATCTTATAGATCCATTTGGAAGTCACAACTGACTTCCCTTAAGGTCTTGGGACTGCATACCAAACATCATTCTTCATGATCGACTGATCATGGCATTCTTTCATTACTTCATCCCAGATCCTGGGAACTTCAATATCTTCAATAGATATCTTTGTTTCCGGAACAAATGTTGTAGTCCTTCTTTTGTAGGTGAAGGTATACGATCTTTCCTACAAAACAAGTTAAATTGCATGATTAGAAACATCTCATAGTTTTTAGAACAAATTCTTACACATAAAGAAATATGTCATACATTCATGCAATTATTTTAGCCAATGCTTCAATACAACATTCATCCATATCCTGTAACTTTCTAGATGCCTTCCAATCTCTACCAGAACATTGTTAAGAGTTTGCACTACTCCCAACATGTCAGCAAAGACGTTTCATTCTAGATAAGTAGCAATGGAATGTTGTACAGTGCCATAGGCCACTTACCCATCACATGCATATTAGTAGTATACTGTTCATTAATGCAATTATTCTAATATGCATAATACACAACCCAAGTCTAGGAACATAAGAATATATATCATTGAACAACATTATTTAAACAAACAAATATGTAAGAAATGAAAATTCAAATACTTATCATTGTTTGGTTGTTGGGTTGACTCCCTCTCAGTCTTTGCTTCCTTTCTGCAACTCCATTCTGATGTGGATTGTGAGAAGTGGTCAACTCCGTCTAAATGTCTGCATCCTTGCAGAAGCTACTGGAGTGTGCTCCCTCTTGATCTTTGCTTCCTGGATTACCTATCCTTGAACTTATATTCATCCTCGATCCCTATGCATGCTTATTAGTATCATCATTGTGTTATCCTTGAGGTCTCATACATAATCACACATTCATTAGTATAATCTTAATACTATCAAAACACAATAATCTTAAACATGTATAGTCATGATCATTTCAAACACAAATAATAAACATTAGTATTCAAGGTTTCAGGGAAGAATTCTTTTACTCATGCATATTCTTACTTGATCATAGGACTCTTCTGGTTAGTCAAATCATCAATCAAGATAAGAGACATAATATGCATAAACCCTTGATTACTTACATTTCTAGCTTCATGAATAATCATTATCAACAATACAATAGTATAAGATCCTAACACAAGGTAGGATTCTAACTTGATATAGAAAAAACATACCTGGATTACTATGTTAGCTAGTTATGTCTAACATACCCGCATGATGTCTTCTGGTTCTCTTCAATGACTTGTGCTAGTAACCTGCACATCTCATAAGTTAACCATTATAGAACCAAGTTATACATACCTCGTAAGTAGATCTTCTATGTGATCCATGACAATGGATGAATCTTTGTCTTCATGTCATCATGTCATCATGATCATATGTTCTTGAACTAGAACATGATTTGTCTTTCTTGGTGTACATTTCATGTTAGTGGACAACATAAACCTCATACAACACCATGATGCATTAGTACAATCATAAGTGTCAACACCCTAATCAATGAATATCTTCTATCATGCATTCATAATTTTATTAAGGTGATACGACAAGTCTAAATTTAATCAAGATTGTGCTAACCGTAATAACATGAAGACAAACATACCATAAACTTAATCATGAACAAATCTTGAACCATACCTGGATAAGTCATACCTGTCGAGATTGCTTGTAATATTCTTATGTAAGGCCTTAGCCTCATCTCCCTCTGAAACAGGAACTTCTTCACTTATGCAGGTGACCAATCCATTCTCTTTTACGATTAACCCAATCCACTTGATTAGCAGGAACTGGATCTGGAGCTGGATTAGGGTTTGTTAGAGAAACCCTAAAAATTCAAACTTTGAATTTCAAACTTCCAAAAGGATAGAAATATGCACCTTGATGAGCTGATCAAGCTGGTATACTCAGAATTTGAAAACTGCAAAGTTTCACCCTTCAAATTTGCCTTTGAAACTTTTGGATTCACTAGACATGACCCCGAACTAGGGTTTGATAAATCCCACCCTTTTTCCCAATCAAAAGGTTTGATCCAAAGCTCTAAGCTTCTAGTTTTCTGAGGAGCTTCCAGCCGTGGTCACAGATTTCAAAAATTCTCATTTTTGCAGAAGCCCTAATTTTCCACTTTTTCGATCAAAGTCCCGAACTAGGGTCTGATCAAGCTCGGCCTTCTGCCCAACCAAAAATTATGATCTTGGTCTCTAAATTTTGATTTTTATGAGTAGCATTCAGCCATAGTCTTCGATTATAAAAATTCCAACTTTCTCTGAAACCCTAAATTCCGGAAGCCATGAATCAAAGTGCTAAAAAATAATTCTGTTTTGAAAGAAATATGTACCTGATTGTTTCTGGTGTAACTCCAAACTTTTCAATCCACAAGGTATGAAAATGTTTCCTATGATAGCCCGACCTGTCATGTTTCCAAACCCATAGGTCTGGCCTCAAATGGATTCTCTGAGAGAGAGTTATGCCAAGTGTCGCAACGTGACCTGTTTATGGGATAAAACAGGAGAGCGAACTTGTACGGCGTGCCACGTGTCACTGGTTCAGTTTCAGCCTTTGAAAACGTTACCTGAGAAATTACAGTCTGTGCAATACCTGTCTCATTTTACGAAATTTCATTTGGAGCTTCCTATCCCAAGTTATGACCTTTTTTCCAAGGTCACCTATTTATGACTGCAATTTGGAGAGGCAAAAACCCTATATTGTACAGATTGTAAATCACAAAGTACAACGAATTAGAGGTTTTACTTTGGATACAAGGTACATGGGGATGTTATCTTCTCCCTGTACAATTTTCAAACCCTGAAACCTCGCCAAAATTTATTTATAGCAAAATTTATACGATGACTGGTTTTTTCTATATCAAGCCCTAGCATCACAAGTGCAACAAGTGTCATACATGCCATACCATGCCTTCTTTCAGGCTAGCTCTGATACGATGTTAAATTTTCAGAATTTACTTCAATCTGATCTAGGATCTTTACTGAGATAACAACATGTACAACATATCTACAGCATATCAATCATGGACACAATAATGCAAACACAAGAGACACAGAGTTTTACTTGGGGAAAACCATAAAGGTGAAAAACCCCAATAACTTCCTCAAAGATAGATAGAGCAATGATACAACCCAAGCACAAGAGATAGTCTTCTCCTAGCAGAAAAACCTCCTCCTCACAAGTGCGCCACTTTCCGAATGAGAGAAGTGTGAGTAATGAGTGATAAAATAGAGATCTCCCGATCTCTATTTATACTTGTCTTGTCCTACCCGATAAACTAATGGGGCCTATTTGTCTAGCTTAACCCATGGTTAACTTAATCTGGGCCGACCCCACACTTGGTGGTCTAATAACCCATTTACCCACATGAATTATACAAGGCCGACCCCATCAAGGTGGTCTAATAACCCATCAAGTATAAGTTACAACACTTACAATATAAATGACGACACTTCCGTATAGAGGAATAATAACATCTCTATATGAATACAAACACTTTCATATAGAGGAATAATAACATCTCTATAGGAATACAATACACATGGGTAAAATACATTCCGAAGTTACATATACATCAACACTGCACTCTGGCACACCTCCATGCCTAGAAAATAGTGCATCATCTCCAAGTCCTTCATCTCGAACTTGGCAGCAAGCTTCCTCTTGGTATCGGCAATCAATCCATCCTCACCTGTAACAAACAGGTCATCCACATATAGAAGTAGTATCACAGAATTTCCTTCCTCAACCTTGTAGTAAAGGTTGGAATCTGCTTTATTGTTAGTAAAGCCCAAACTGGATAGAAAGCTGTCTATCCTACCATACCAAGTCCTAGGAGCTTGCTTCAATCCATACAAGGCTTTCTTCAACCTGCACACATAAGACTCCCTGTCATGTGTCTCAAAACCAAGTGGCTACTCCACATACACTTCCTCTTCGACTACACCATTCAAGAAAGCTGTCTTGACATCCATCTGGTGTATCTTCCATTTCATCACTACATCCAGGGAAAGTACTGATCTGATGGAAGTGTACCTGGATACAGGAGCAAAAGACTCTTCATAGTCTATCCCCTCTTTCTGGGAGAAGCCATGAGCTACAAATCTCGCTTTGTATTTCTCTATGCTGCCATCTGCAACATGCTTGATCTTGTAGATCCACTTGGAAGTTACCACAGACTTCCCTTCAGGTCTTGGGACAACATCCCAAACATCATTCTTCATGATCGATTGGTATTCCTCGACCATGGCATCCTTCCATTCTTTCTTTTCCACTGCTTCTTCATAACAGGAAGGTTCTTTGTTCATAATATCACAAAGTAAGGCAACATAGTTGGTATGAGATCTAGTCCTCTTCCTTTCTCTGTGTTCTTCTTTTGGAATGCCATATCTTTATGCATCTTGAATGAGCTCTCTAGCCCATGCAGGTTTCCTCTTTTGAGATTTCTTCTCACGGGGTGGATCTACAGGTTCTTGTGGATCTTCTATTTCACGATCTGCATCTTGAATTGCTTCAGTCATAGTGGTGTCTTGAAATCTGGTTTCCTTTGGTTCTTCATGATTTTCAACAGGTGTCTTCTTTGATTTGATGTATGTTGAGTTCTCATCAAATGTTACATCCCTAATGACATTAATCTTCTTGAACCCTGGAAAGTATATTCTGTAAGCCTTCGAGCTTTCACTGTACCCCACAAAGATGCCCTTCTTTCTTGAAGGATCTAGCTTTGTCCTATTTTCCTTTGGAACATACGTGTATACTGGACAACCAAATATTCTGATATGGTTGACTTCAGGTTTCTTACCATAGAATACCTCTTCTGGTGTCTTGTTGTCCAATATCTTGTGAGGTGTTCTGTTTTGCACATATACACTTGTCCTAGTTGCTTTTGCCCGAAGATGCATAGGCAGATCCTGGTCATGCAGCATTGCCCGTGCTGCTTCCATGATTGTTTTGTTTTTCCTTTCTGCAACTCCATTCTGTTGTGGATTGTAGGGAGCAGTCAACTCCCTCTTAATACCTGAATCACTGCATAGCTTCTTGAAATCACCTGAAGTGAATTCTCCGCCATTGTTGGATCTGAATGTCTTGACCTTCTTATTAGTTTGATTTTCCATCAAGGCTTTGAATTCCTTGAACTTATCAAACACTTCATCTTTGTTCTTCAAGAAATAAACCCAAGTATTCCTAGAGAAATCATCAATGAAAGAGACATAGTATACATACTCACTCAGAGAACTAGATGACATCGGACCGCATACATCAGAGTGGACGATTTCCAAGATTCCTTTAGCTTTGCTTTCACTGCTTGGAAATGCCTTCTTAATGTTCTTTCCTTTTGCACATCCTTTGCAAACACCTTTATGCTTTGTCTTGATTTCAAGAAGACCCTCTATAGCTTTGCTTGCAATTGGTAGTGCCCTATAGTGCACATGTGCAAGCCTTCTATTCCAAAGTTCACTTGGCTCCATGGATTCATGTACCATGGCATGTTTAGGTTGTCCCTTCAATTTGTACAATCCTCCCTCTTGCTCTCCAATCACTACTGCATCATCTATAGTTTTACCCTTTGGCCACATTAGGACTTGGCCATCTACAAATGCAATCCTCATGCCTTTTGCATCCAATGCAGATATGGAGAGTAGGTTCTTCTTGAGCCCATGTACATATAGTACATCTTTCATCTTCAAAGACTTTCCAGAGTCTAGGTTGTAGGAGGCTTCACCACTTCCCTTGATGGGATATTGATCGTCATCCCCAAGTTTTACTTTATGGGGTGACTCATGTTCAGATAGATTTACAAAAGATTCTTTAAACCCATTCATGTGTTTGGAAGCCCTACTATCAATAAGCCAATCATTACATCCATGAGAGATAGTACCTGTGAGAGCAGATATTAGAACATATTCATCTTCACTTGATGAATCATCACTTCTTGCTCAAGCCTTCTTCCTGGGAGGTTCATCATCCTCAACAGCATGAGCATGATACCTCTTCTTGTTGTTCTTCTTCTTCTTGTTGAAGTTGTTGTTGTTGTCTTTCTTCTTCTTGGGACAATCTGCAGCAAAGTGTCCCTTCTCATTGCAAGTGAAGCATCTGAGATCTTTCTTATGATGGTGGTGTGAAGGTCTTCTGTTATGAGATGACTCCTTCTTGAACTTATCTTTCCTAGTATGTGCCGTGAGAGCTTGATCTTCATTCTCCATATTTTCTTCTCGGGCCACAAGCCTTGCTTCTTCTTGTGAGCATTCCTCCCACAGTCTACTGAAGGATATCAGTTTTCTTCTTGCACAGATTCCTTAGATAAAGGAATCCCATGACCTAGGTAGGCCATTCAAAGTGGTCATAACAATTTCACCATTCTCCACCACTTCATCCACAACTTCAAGTTGTTCCTTGATCTGAGAGACCTTAGAGAAATAAGATTGAATGGTCTCTCCATTTTGAAGCTTTACCCCTTTCAATTGATTTCCCAGAGTCATCTTCCGATTTATGTTCTTCCCTTCAAATAGCTTGGTCAGGGAATCAAACATCTCCTTGGGTGTCTTTAGAGATGACACATGTGGTATGAGATGGTCTTTGATAGAATCAACAATGATCCTCTTTGCCTTAACCAAGTTCTTCTTATGCAAGGCCTTAGCCTCTTCTTCCTCTGGGACAGGGACCTCAGAACTTATGTAAGTATCCAATTCATTTTCTTCCAGGATTAACCCAATCCTATACTTCCATGCTCGGAAGTCATCAGCCCCTTCAAGCTTATCCTCAAGCTTGGTGTGGTGATACATCTTAAAGAGTACTTCAAATGTAAATAGAAAAGATTTAGGTCTTACCACTTGATTTGCAAAAATATGGATCTCGAGCTGAATTAGGGTTTGTTAGAGAAACCCTAAAAATTCAAAATGTGAATTTCAAACTTCTGAAGGGATAGAAAGATGTGCCTTGATGAGGTGATCAGCCTGGTATATTCAGAAATTGAAAAATGCAAAGTTTCACCCTTTAGAAATGCCTTTTAGTCTTCCCAGATTCACTGGGGAGGACCCTGAATTAGGGTTTGAGTTTCCCGAAGCTTCACACAACCAAAAAGTTTGATCCAAAGCTCTAAACTTCGATTTTTTCAAGGATCTTTCAGCTAGGTCCTTATATTTCAGAAATTCCTATTTTTATGGAAACCCTAATTTTTAGGGCAAAAAATGAAAGTGCCCAGAATTGAATTCTGATTGGACAGAAAGATGTGCCTTGTTGAGGAGAGTCAAAATACCCTACTGCCTTTCAAGATATGTGGAGAGAAATCCAATAAACAGGAAACCCTAGTTTTTGCAACTGCATAATGTCTTCTTCTTAGGTTAGCTCTGGTACCATGTACAACATATCAAGCATATCAATCACAATAAGCAATCACATGAGACAATAGACACACAGAGTTTCACTAGGGAAAACCATAAAGGTGAAAAAACCCACAACTTCCTCAGAGATAGAAAGAGCAATGATACAACCCAAGTACAAGAGATAGTCCTCCTAGTAGCTACTCCTCCTTCCTCACTTGTGCGCCACTTTCCGATGAGTGTAGAAGTGAATAATGAGATGATCAAATAGAGTGCCTCCCGCACTCTATTTATACATGACCTGACCTACCTAATAAAATAGCAGAGCCGACTTGTCTAACTCAATCTAATAACCCATGGTAATACTAATTAGGGCCGACCCCACACTTGGTGGTCTAATAACCCATCATATGCAAGTTGCGAGACTTGCGACACTTGTCAATACAAATGACGACTCTTCCATATAGAGGAATAATAACATCTCTATAGGAGTACAATATACATAGGTGAAATACATTTCGAATTTACATATACATCAACAAGCTTTATTATGACGCCATGTTCTTGAGAAAATGCTTCCACCCATTGTCTTCTTTTCCTCACTAGAGGAACTGCTAGTGTCTCCTATGGCCAATTCACTACCAATTTGACTAGCCATCAATTCGAATCCTTGCATTATCTACCTTGTCATATCTTCAAAAAAACATTTCATGAATTTCTTAAAATCCTCTGTATCCTCCATATCAGAATTTTGTTTGTCATCCTTAGCCATAGTCTCAACAGAATACACCTCTTCTCCTTCTTCCTCCTCTTCACCAAAATCACTTTCAGTTTCAGTTTATAAGGGTGGGGGATGATTTATTTTGCTTCTTGTCCTCATAAATGGCCATACACATCAGGTGCAAGGACCATGCTTTGATACCACTTGTAGTGTCCCTTTTTAGGAAATTTGTAAAAATTGTAATTTTTGGCCAATTCGACCCTTAGACTAGTATTGACTCAAATGGCTTCAAATGATTCCGAATTGGTTTTGAATGTGTTTGGAAGGTATTAATAAATAAAAATTAGGCTTATGGATTCTTGGAAACTCTCAAAATACTTCTGCAACATTCAATTACAATCAAGGAAAGATAGGGCAATCTACTAGTCAAATCGAGGTTCAAATCCCCCAAGGGTAGTGGTCAAAGATGGATCTCCAAATGCTGTAAAAAATTCCAAAATTTCAGAAAAGAGACATGGTATTGTTAATTTACTTCAATGGTCTCCCAAATACATCATAAATAAGTTTCTAAATGCTTCTACAACTCCCATAAATTAGAGGTTTGTGGACATGTCTTCACATAGGGGGAAATGCTAATAAACTTCACCACTTGCTATGAAATTCGAGATTTATGTTCCAAAGGATTATGAAATGTATATGAAACTTATTCAAGACATTAATGACTCTGTATACATCATAAAATCACATATATGAACTGATACAAGTCGAAATAGAGCAACTTCAAGCTTTCATAACAAGATGTAGGGAAAATGGCACCATTTATGCATTGTTTGGTATTTTTACATAGTTCCCCTTGGTATTTAAAACTGAGAGTCTTCTGAGCATTAAATACAGAGTATAAATATCAGAATACAAATAAATGGGGCCAAAAAATCTCCCCCAAAGAGAACAACATCTCACCAAGTGCGCCCTCCCTCCAAGAGCCAAAATATGAAGAGAATAGTGAGAAAGGTGTGGAAGCAAGTTGAGGATGAGAATGTCACGAGCTTCCCTATAGCTTCAAACTACAAAAAATGACTCCATTGTAGCTCCAAATGAAATTTTTGAATGGCCTCTCCAATTTCCAATTATGATGGGAATCTTTCACCTTCAAAATTGGTACTAAGGCAAGTGGAGTAAACACTCCACAAGCATGGACAAGCTATGCTCTCCAATATGCAAAATGAGAAATGATCAAAATCCACTCTCCTTATTTGTTCTTGACTTTTATAAACTTCCAAATACCTCCTTAGCTCGAATTCCATCCATGAGATTCATGCCAACTTGAATTGGGAAGAGATTCCAATGTGTGCCACTTGTCCCTGCATTCCTAGCCTCCTCCTTCACTCAATTCGAATGGATGACTCTTTGGCTTCCCTAAATCCCTTGTGCGCCCTATTGGAGGATTGTTTAACCTCGATATGTCATATATGTCAGATGTCAACAATAAGGTCTGATTTTTTTCATAGGTGTCATAGCATCTTCATCATTGTTGTCATAGAAGCTAGGGAATCTAACCCAAGTGTCTCAATTTCTCTCAAATGCCTCTTCCTCTTCCATGGGAGTTACTCTTCCACTCCAATTCGACTTTCATTGAGTCATGCCAAGTATATTGAACTTACAAATCCCATAAGAATGTGGACTCTACCTAGGATTCTAATGGGTGAGAGTGGAATTCCATGTGGCATGGGGAATCCTGCTTAAGTGGGCCCCACACCTCCAATGTGCCCTCATGACCAAGTGCCACCTTATTTTCCTATATTAATTATTTATTTATTCCCTATTTAATATATTTGGTCAAGATAATGTTCATTTGGGGTTTTATAGTTCCATTATTCCAAATCTAATGTTTCCACCCCAACCTAGGAAATTAGTAGATTGGTGGAATTTTCTCTTTTTGAGATTTATTTGAATGGGGACATTACACCCTCTTACACTCCATAAGTGAAACATTCAAACCCCTTAAAATAAACATTGTAATTGTCTTAACCAACTAAAATCCTCCACAGGAGGTCATAAAACAATATTGTTAGTAGTTAGGTAGGATTTATTGTGCTAGGCATCCATTAATGCCCACCAATCTAGTTTCATTAGGAATACTTTGAAACATAACATTGTTGTCTTTTAGAGTACTTACAAAATCCTACTATAAGAAAGTGTTAAAAGAGAACCCGGATCAGAAGTGCGTCGTGACCAAGGAGGTGAACATCGAGGTATAGCTTCTGTGCTCTCCCCTACAAGCCACTCAGCTTGTTGTGGGGAGACGACACTATACCGTGCAGGCCGAACCACTGATCCACACTTAACGCATGGTATCTTAGTGGCCCAACTTAGGATATCACCAAGGAGAAATTGTGAGTGCAATTGACTCCTGAAGTTAGCTATTTCCATTGGGAGGCGTTTCCAAGTCTTCTTTATTGGATCATTGGCCCCATTACCAGTAGAAATAGCTCTTTGTTACCTCCACTAGTCGATTGGTGCGTGGATACCATTATCACCACCAATTGTGCTTTTGGGAGGCCCACTTACATTTTAGAGGAAGGACGTTAGGTCTTCTAGGGAATTTACATTTATTTTCTTTTTTAACTACAAGTTCACTAAATCGTAATAAAAAGAACCTACATGTGGGGACTCATGCACTAAAACTGAAATTGCACATATCACTCACTTATCGCACCATTTTACATCTCTTGTGGTTGGCATATTTTCGCATTTGTTCAAATTGTGTTTATTTCACTATCACTCTCATATTAACACAAAGCCTTCACCATTGAGGAACACACCAACATCCTGAGATAGTCTTGTAGACTACAAAGCCTCTCCCCTATCGCGAGGGGTGTTTTTACACCTTCCCCCGTATTACACATGGAGGGAATTCAGGCCGGGGTTATTCCCAGGTAGCATTGATAGGATCATCTGATCGAGGCCAAGCCTTGCTAGGTATATTTTGTCCTTTTAGAGAATCTATTAATTACACCAGTTCTTCCCCCATTGGAATTAGTACCCCGCTGGATTCTCCCCAAGGAGATACCTCAGATCCCTTTGACCCATCCTCCCTCATAGGAGGTCAATCGTTGTTTACAACACCACTTGGGTCTCCCCCTCGTGGGAATCACATACCAAACATAATGGAAAGACCAGTCATCCCTACCTTACCATTTATGGTTAGTTTAAATTTACATGATTTGGACAAACTGACAAATGACCCCATTGCTCATGATGCGACATGGGCGACTATGCCAGACAAGATTCCTTCTAATATTCCCAAATTCGAAGGAAAACAGGGAGACGATCCTGCTAACCACATTATGTCTTTCCACTTATGGTGTTCATCTAATAGCATAGTGGATGACCCCATGAGGCTTTGCCTCTTCCAGTGCACCCTCATCGGAACGCCAACAAAATGGTACGTAAACCTAGAAACTGGCACCCATTCCACGTTTGCGACACTGGACACCACTTTTCTTACGTATTTCCAACTTCCAATCCAACATGATCTAGGCCTCTAAATTCTCACTGGAGTTTCATCAAAACACTTCCACCCACATTGTGAACCACATCCATGAGTGGCATAGACGCTGCACACTATGCAATATCGAAATACAACCTCCCTTTTTGTTGGATTGGTTTATCAAATCTCTCCAACCCTCCATAGCTAAAGATGTCACCACATCCATGCCACAAAGCGAGAAAGAATATGTTATGAAATCACAACATTTCGACCTCACATATGCACAATCCGACTATCTTTACACAATCCTCCTTGATGCCCCGCAGCATCGGTCATTGGATCCTACACCTTCGGGCTTGTCACATTCGGTGGATGGACTTATTGGGTCCATTTACCATTTAGGAAAGGTTCCTCCCACCACATCGGTGCCATTCAACATAGTTTCGTACTACCCATCCATGCCTCCTGCGTCGTTACACCCTACACCGGTATCAACACCATCAGTTGGTCAATTACAATATGGACCATACAGTTCTACATACCTAAACGCTAACCAAACAATGACGGTTCCTACACCACCAATGGTACAAGTCTCTCCTACATCCACCTCTTATGGATCACAAACAACATTTATCTCACCACCGGGGTATAATCCATATTATCCATTCCCATGCCCAACTAGTCAACAACCTTCCCCCCACATGGTGGTTAACTTAGTCCAACCTTCTTACATTCAACAAACTCAACAATTGGAGCAATTGAACGCCATAAATCCTAAGAATCCACATAATCAGGGGAAGAATAAAGGTAAGAATGAGCTGAATCAACAACTAAGATAAGGGGGAAATCCCCCTCCCCAGCAAAACCAGAATACAAGTGATCATAATACTGGGACTAATAATCCCCCCAAACAAGGGAAGAATCCCACCCTAAGAACCAATTATTGCAACTCCATTTGCGGTGATTATGTTCATTACACACATCATTGTCCTCTTATCCCAGACTATCAACAGTTAGTGGAAGCTAAAAATAAGATGGTGACAAACCCCCCTCAGGCACCGAATCCTCCCCAACCACAAACAATAGTGTTATAGCAACCCTTAGCCAATCAAGGGGTAGTTACATAAGAACAAGATCCTCGCCCACCCTACGATGGCTCTTTCCAAAATATCTATACATTGCACATCAACCTCCAAACAAGAGAAAAAGGTTATGATGGGACTTCTACCCCCCAAGTGGACGACATTTCTATCCCCTCAAGGGGCCCTTTATATATTCCTCGACCAAACACCGAACAAATCCCACATATTTCAAAAGTTCCGCTTCGACGTACGCATAATGACCCTCACATGAAAGCCACCCACAATTACAGTATTGTGGATGACTTGGCTCAATCCCCGACAACCATGTCCACATTAGAAGTATTATAGTCTTTCCCAACATAGTGGAAGGAATTACTCAACACTCTCGGCACAGTCGAATATCCATCCGACTCGCACCTCACGACCTTTGATATTGACAAAGGTGATCCATGACTACCATCATCAATCGCATTCCAAGTCCCAGTCACGGTAAAAAACATCATGATCCATCGCTATATCATTGACAAAGGCAGATCCACTTGTGTTATGTCTGTAAAAGTATGGAAATGATTAGGATCTCCTGAGTTGGTACCCTCATCTATCGCTCTTCGCACGTATGATGGGATACCATCCCAACTAAGTGGATTGTACCAAAATGTCCCCATAGAGCTGGGGGACAAGATGGTTATGATCGATATCAAATTATTCAGCGCAGAACTCGACCAAAACATCCTCTTGGGGCGTAGTTATATGTACGCCATGAAGGAGGTATCCTCCTTAGTCTTCTGTATCATGATGTTTCCCTTAAATGGGAAGGCAGCTACCCTATACCAACTTAACTATTATGACCCCTACACGACAAGTAATCTTGACAATGTCCTACCGACTGTACTGGGTGATGATCCACCATATGTTGAAATTTTCCCCGGTATGTACAAGGATTCCAATTTGTTAGGAGTATATTTGGGATCGCCACTAAAGATCCATACATCAACCAATGGATTAATGTGCACAATTTTTACCATTGAAAATAGATCCACCTCCACCTCAACACCGTCATCAGCACCACTGTTGAGTCATGGCATTGAACAAACATTGATTCCATCGATACCACTGATTTTTCAAATCCCATTCTTGTACCCTCCCAAGTGTGTACAAGGGACGCCGGTTATGGTTCAGTTAACTCTACCTGGGATAAATTTCAGGATACGGGTATGGTACCTCACACCTCCCTACCTAGAGATGGCTTCTAAAACAGTCGCCCATTATGAGTTTGTCCTTGTTTCGGCTAGTACGGCCACAAGGCCAGTAACACGTCCAGTTACGACAACCCATCTATGACATCCGCAAATACACCTCAATCCGTTGTCCCCACAACCACCAATGGGGGCACCAAACAACCAAAGTTTAAAGGTACCCTATTACCTAATCCAATCGAAACCACTAAGCCTAAAGCAGAGGGCATCAACCAATAGGAGGTAAAAGCACCAGTGATGTTCAATATGTCCACTCAAAGAGTTACACCACCGTGTTCCCTTTGAGGGAAACAAGGCCACACAACCAACCTATTTCCTACTTTACCAGAGCTAAGGAATTTTCTCAACACTCCCGTTAGCATCACCCACGCTCCATTGACGGTGAAAGGGGGCACACCTAAGTCCATAACATTTCATACAAATCACAAATGTGTAGTATGCTCTTAGTATGGGAACTCTACACATCATTTCCCTCACCTCCCACTCTATTGAGATCCTTTGGAAACCATTCGCCTCACCGCACCCTTGGAGGATACCTCACCCCCCTCATCATCAGAGGAGACCCCAGCCGCCACAGTTACTATGGTGACCACGACCAGTATCTCCCCACAGTGGGATGATTCCATACCTGACCAACAGTCGTCGCGACGTCCACAAAGTAAAAACATCATTTTGAATCATACTAACACCACTCGAACTTGTCACTCATGCAACCTATTGTCCCACCATTCATTTCAATGTCCTATGATCACTGCATTTCGCACTTTACTTGTAACCCAAAGTCGATTAGTTGATAATCTCACCCCCTGTGGGACTACACTTCCTACAGTAATTGAGGATCCTCTTGAACCAATAGAGTCCAACGGTGACAAAAACAGGTCACATCCGTTAGATACCTCAAGAGATATTAACCCCCCATCACTGATTTCCCATGAAACGTTAGATCCCGTAATCTTCCCTCAAGATGATATTCTAGCACCCACCCCAATTGTCTCTAAGTATCTTGATATCCTGCATCTCGATTCAGTCCCTCTCCCATCCCAAAAAGAAAACCTGGGTTCTTTCGACGAAGATATGCTAGAAGAATACATATTCACCACATATGAAGAAATAATCGAGGCCATTAGCGCTACTGAACTTTCATGGGATTCTTGCCATCATAGATCCTCAACAGTGCATACGCAGGCACCACGTGTACTACCTAAGGAACAACAATACACCATTGAGTCAAAAGAAATTTTACCCCCTAGTCAAATCGATTGGTTCAAGAATCCTATACCTGTCACTGATGCATTCGAAGATGGTAATATTGCTAATATATCACCTACCATAAAAGTTGATATCTCCATCACACCCAGAATCGTCGAAAACATCTCCATTGGGGCTTCCCACTCACCAAAGGAAATTGTTGATTTTACTGCTCTATTTAAAGAGTTTCGTGATGTCTTTGCATGGTCCTATGAAGAAATTCCAGGCATTGACCCAACAATTTTCGAACAACACATTGACACTTGGCATGATTCCATCCCCGTATGATAAAAACAACGCCCGATCCACCCTTACGAAGCCCCCGCAATCAAAGCTAAGATCGAAAAAATATTACAAGCCAGATTTATTTCTCCCATCGCTTACACCTCATGGGTGTCTACCCCATCCCAGTTAACAAGAAGCAGGTAACTACTCATGTATGTACGGATTTCTGAGACCTTAATTTATCCTTCCCCACGGATAACTTTCCCACTCCATTTATTGATCAAATCGTTGACTCATGCGCTGGTAGTGAAATGTTATCCTTCATGGATGGGTTCTCCGGATACAACCAGATATGAATCCATCCACAAGATCAATACACAACGACATTTACTACACCATGGGGCACCTTTGCCTACAAATTCATTCCCTTCGGTCTAAAAAATGTTAGAGCCACTTTCCAGCAAGCAATGGCATACGTATTTAATGATTTGGCTCACATCATCCTCTCCTTCTTAGATGATCTCACAGCTAAGTCCAAAAAATGATGTGATCACCTTCAGGAGCTTCGCACCATTTTCAAAAGATGTGTCAAGGTCAATATACGCTTAAACCCCTCAAGTGTGTGTTTTGTGTCACTTTCGATCGTCTCTTGGGATTCATAATTTCCAAGATGGTATCACCATCGACCCTTCCAAGGTTCAAGCTATCTTGGAATTACCCGCACCACGAACATGATGCTAGTTGCAAAGTGTCCAAGGTAAAGCTAACTTTCTTTGTCGTTTTGTGCCCAACTATGCCAAGTAGGCCCATGGCTTTTTACGACTTCTCAGAAAATATTTTCCATTTAAATGGGATGACTATGCCCGGGTTGCCTGCGATGCCCTTAAACAAGCATTGTCATTAGCTCTTCTCATCTCTCCCTTGAACTTTGACAAATATTTCATCTTATATATCTTTGTGTTTGATTCAGGACTCACTAGTGTACTAGTCCAACCAACTAAGAACCAACAAGAAAATGTCATCTATTATGTCAGAAAAACCCTTGCCAGACCTGCATTCAACTACACCTAGGATGAAAAACTAGCCCTCATAGTCATCCTTTCTATACAGAAACTCCACCATTATATTTTGCTCTGGAAAAACCATCGTCATTGATTCCAACCCGATGCAATACATACTTATCCGTAGGCTTATCAATAGTAAGTTTGCACGATGGATCATTATCTTACAAGAATTCGACCTTGAATTTGTCATTCGTAAAAACAAGAAAGACATTTCATTAGCCGAACTCATTACAGACCTTCCCTCCACCCCCATAAGCGAATCTATCCAAGGCCACTTACCTGACGAGAACCTATTTCTCATCACAACCGAATATCCTTGGTATGATGACATCCTCCTTTATCTTCACACTTAGACGTTCGCTCCTTACTTATCCCATGACGACCACCGCAAAATCTGCCACCAAGAGCTATGATACCTCCTCATCAGAGACATCTTATATCATCGCAGCATCGACACTATTCTTTGACAATGTCTAATGCATAAAGAAGCCGAAAACATTCTTAATGATTGCCATAACGGCGTGTGTGGCGGCCACCTCTTCGGATTAGCCACCACCCAAAAAATCTTATGTGCGGGGTAATTTTGTCCCTCCGTATTCAAAGATTGTGTCTATGCCATCAAAAGATGCACAAATTGTCAGGTCTTTTCCTGCAAAACGCGGTCTCTCCCTACACCTCTCCACCCAGTAATTACGGCTGCCCATTTTAAAAATGGGCAATTGACTTTATGGAATGTCGTCCAACTTTGACCCAAGTTCATCATCATTAATCGTCGTCGTCGATTATTTTACCAAATGGGATGAAGCAATGCCCACATTTGATTTAAAAGCAATAACCACAGCACGATTCTTCTTCAATCACGTCATTTCCCGCTTCAGTTTTCCCAAACAACTCATCTCCAACAATGGAAGACACTTCCGTGATGAAATGTTCGAAAAATTGTCACAACTATTAGGCTTTAAATATTAATTTTCAACCGCTTACTACCCTTAGGCAAACGGTCAGGTTGAATCCGTTAACAAAATCCTAAAAACTATGCTCCAACGCATAGTGGACAAAAACAAGACCAACAAGCACCACATGCTATTTTTTGTCCTTAAGGATTATCGCACTTTGGTCAAGACTGCCACAGGTTTTACCCCATTTCACCTTGTGCATGGTATCGAAGCCGTACTCCCCATCGAGTGTCAAATCCCCACCCTCTGATCCGTCATCGAATGTTAAGCCCTAAATATTGGCACATTACCCCCTATGTAGTGGTGCATTACCCCCTTTATTATGGTGCATTACATATTATTAATGTCGGCTTGGGTATATTAGTGGGTTTATTAGTAGTTATTGTACCCCTTTGCCTCTTGTATATAGGAAGGAGACCTTTTCATTTTAGTCATCATTGTATCTTGTCTTGTCTTATGTACTTGGTACATTGTGTAAGGAGGTTCCTCCCTCGAAGATGATTGTTATTCATCTTATTTATTCATTAATAAGGCATTGATTACTTTATTTTGGTCTATTTCTTCTATTTTTATGCTATATTGGGACTTGGTCGCATAACATTTGGTATCAGAGCTCTTTCCTCGGGACTGGTTTCTTCAAAACGATTCATCTTGGAATTTTTGCTATAATGTTTTTCTACAAGGATTCAAATAGAAATATTAAAAACCCACCTCTATCACAAGCCGAGATATTTGTGGTCCGAAATTCAGGTCCTAAGACATCACAGGTTTGGAGATATTGGCCTCAGAATCTAGGGTTTTTGACTAGTCCAAAAACTAGCCTAAAACAGGTGTTCTGGGGAAAAAGGTCATATCTGGGGCATAAGAAAGTGTACAGACCGCAGTATCTATAGTAGAAGTTTCAGACTCAAATACAAAATATTGGACACGTGGCAATCCATACAAGTTCGATCTTCTAAAAGGACCAAAAATAAGAAGTGTTGGGAAATTTGCAATAACTTTCTATTGACACATCAGAATTAGGTCATACCTGCAGCATCAGAAAGACGACACATAAGGATACAACAGACCAAAGTTTCAGACATAGAGGAGTCAAAATTTTAATTTTACTTCAGGATTTCTCGACACCCTTGCTCTGGAACAACGCTTATCCACCTTGGAACACCTCGATGAAGAACGAGGTGATTCTCTTCAACAGAATGAGGCCATGAAGGTCTTCTCTAAGGCACACTATGACCGACAAGTACAACCAAGCACCTTCAATGAAGGCTACTTTATTCTGTTGTTTAATGCCAAGAAATACGGTAAACCAACACCCAAGAAATTTGTATCAAAATGGACAGGCCCTTATATCATTAAACATTGTCTCCCAAAGCAACCTATATCTTAACTGACCATGAAGGTATTACCCTCAACAACCTAGTCAATGGGTTGTACCTCAAAATTTATATCCTTAATCTTCAAGTACCCCACCGGTACTCGATGTTTTGGTTATATATGATTTCTGCGTTGTCAATAACTTGGTTATGTCCTTTACTACACTTGGGTATGTGCACCATGTGTGCAGGACCGTGATCAGGACAACATGAAGCTTCTTGTTTTCCATGATAATAATAAGACTCCAATCTCTACCAACAAGGGGCATGCACCCTACCACAGGTATCATTCTGGAATTGGAATATAGACTCTATTTACACTTTGTTTATAATACATATCCCAGTATCACTAGTCATATCCCTCGGCACATGTTACAAGAATGATTCAAAAATACTCCCCATACCTCGATGAGCAATTTACCCTTCGTAATAACCCTCATATCATCACCCCCGCAAAGACACCTATGCCCCCCTCCAACTCTTAGAAACAACCAAGTTCTATTCAGTTATCCCACGGGTATATACTGCATGGCATCATTTCATGGGGAACCCGTCTTTGCATCTGCAAATTATCCCTCACTTCATAATTGGAAAGTGTCCCCCAATCCACTCAAAAATATGGGGAGTTCTCCCATCATCAAATCGGTCCCCTGACCTACAAAAAACTAGGAGCACCCCACTAACATTCTTTATGTACAAGCAGTTCCCAGAACACCTCACATTGTGGGAACACCATATTATATTAGCAGCAACCCATGGTATCCTTTGATCAACATATTTGAGTTTCCATATGTTCAGTAGTATTTGTTTTGTCGGTTACCCTTACCATTTATTTTTAATTTCCATCAAAGCCCTTTCACTTATAGTTTGTCTCCACCAGTTTCAATCTATGCCATCCCGAAAGAAAAGTTGTCGTACCTGCTCCCCATGTTTACATCGATCAAAGGAAGTTATGAGCCCCACACTTATCAACCAGTCTTATGCCATTTCTGTCCATCCACCAGTTGGTTACAATATGATATTGGTTCTCAGGATAGGACCCTCGTCTTATCATGTACTTTATCTCTCATTGACGTCAAAACACAACATTCCGAGAGTTGCAGTAGTTGCAGTTGTACCTTGGGGTCCCTTTCAATCACTATAATAGATCACCTCGAACTTAGTAGGGAGAGTCATTAGTGCTCCCTAACTAAGTGGTTTCCCCTATTCTTGATGTCAACACAACATCGCATCAGGGGGGAACATACTTTTGAAGGTAGCACTATTCACATTTGGAAATCATGGTAGCAGTCTCTTTGGTATAGCAAATCTCTCAAGCAAATTTGCATACCAGTCCAATCATCCACCACAATGGACTTATCATGATCATCAACAGTTCCACTTCTTCAAAATTCTGCAACAGTTCTAGGGGAATTTACTCAAACATGAATTGAAGCCGACTTCATTCAGGTCCCAACATTATAATAGAGTCGGCACCATTGGCCCTCTCTCATTGTAATCACTTTGACATCATTTCACGAGCATGGGTATGCCTGCCTCATTTGTATAAAAAATATTCTTTACTATAGCTCCAATGGTCACCACCAACAATTTTCCCCCATGGGAGAACCTTATTTTGTCCACATATGCTTCATCCTACAGAATAGGAGAGAAACAAGAACAAACATGATGCATTATCAGCTCTACAGTACCCTCCGAACCTCATACATCAGGGGGCATCTGTTAATGCCTAAAATTCGCACACATGCAACCTTTCGGCGATCACGGGGGGTTCACTAGTGAGGCAATATCATATCACGTCCATTCATATTGGGGGGTTGAATACTCTTAAAAACCTAAAAAATATATTGCCCTGAATTAAGGGGTCAAGGGGGGTTTTTAATTTCACATAGTAATATAAATATTGGGGGTTATTTTATTTGGGTGTGCTGAGGAATAACCTCCAAATCATGGGATGAATTCATACCTCCAAATCACAAGCTCAATTCATACCTACCTAAAACTTAAGTACCTTTCATTTTTATTTGATATTGCTTATGATCCTAAGTTTTGCATAAATACGATAATAGTGTACCAATGATAATATCGATAGAAGTCTCTTTGGATTATTGGCCTTGAGCAATCCTCATTTAATAGATTATTTAGGCTTGGTTTGAATTGATGTTATATTGTTTTTCATCTTTAAGTTAAGAGTTGTAGTTAATCGAGAGTTCCATACTTGAACAACTGTATTGTATTTTTGTAGGCATTCAAGTAAAAGATTTAACTCTTCATTTTTTAGGTTAGGGTTTAGGTGGGCACTGATATTCAATTAAACCTCGCTCCATGACAACCAAGAAAAGTGAGATCAATCATTCTTGGCTCACTGGAACCAAGAAAAGTTAGATCAATGTTTCTTGACTAATTATTTCTTTCAACATTTTGTATTCTTCTTTAATATTTTCACATTGCTAGTTAGGAATACTTGTTAGATTGAGTTATATTTGGCACAATCATAATTATAATTTCAATTCTTATATGCAAGGCATCTATCTTAATATTGCATTGGAATTAACATGATTCACATAGGTGAAAATCTAAATCCTTATTTACATACCCTATGTGTTATCATTACCATGAAATGTTATCATATAAGTTTCACCATCTATGTATATTTATAACTATTGCATGGTTGAAACCTAACAATGGAGATATTTCCCTATCCTTTAAAGATTAAAAAAACTAGGTACAACCGAAGAAAAGGTAACTAATTTTGTTAATTCGCTTGATTGCAAGAATAAATGTAGAGGAAGTGGAGGCAATTCATTGGATCTTGTGAATGACCCAAATCCAAGCTTTGCACATGATCATATGGTGTTATTGAAAAGTAAAACGAATTTTTCTATGTTCATTTGGGTTCAAACATCAATGATGTTTGTTTTTATAAGAAGGTAGGGGCGTCCATCACAAAAGGGTGTCAATTTTGAATTTTTATGGAGTTTAATTTATTAAGCTTATAGAAAATGTGATTTCTCTATGGCTATATTCATATTTACATGATATAAAATTGGTATATTGGTAGGTTGTGGTGTGAAACATCTGCAATTCTCATATTTTCTAAGCATTGCACTAACAATTGGACTCTAAATATTTTACATTCTTTGTTATGTTGATCTCTTTACTAGGTTGCATTTTACGCATTTTGGCTTCCCTAGTACTATTTCTTTGGGTGTTCCACTATCCAATGCTACAAATTGATCAGCCAACCTCGCAATCCTAGTGGGATCATTATTAGCATTATACTACTATTGTATTTAGCATCTTGTTTGCTTATACTAAGATGTGTTAGGGCTCCTTTTTGTTGCAACTTGATAATATGATATAAAGGGGGTGTTAAAAATGGGTTGATAAAAATGGATAACTACAATATCTGGTGAAACTAGGGGTTTTCTTAATTGGAAAGGAATATTGGGAGGGGGGGTTCAACAATACAATTTTAGGATGAATTTTCCAATATTTAGTTAAATTAGGGGTATTCTTTAATATCATGTGAACGATCGTGCTATGTAACAAGTTCACTGAGTGAACCCCCCGTGTCGGCGATTCACCCAACAAAGTGTCATCAACATAAAGAATGCATCTCACCAAAAGCATCCTCAATAGATCCAAAGAACAACATGAGTCCATAAGTTCGAAGAAACAGTCAAAACAAAGGGTAGCGCGAGTATTACATAGTTAACCCACACTATAGCGCAGGTTATCAGAACAATGCCCATGCTACACCTGCGCGGCTTTTCCTTTGATAGCCACACTACTGTCAAAAACATGAGACCACTTACCCCCAGTGATGCATTGAAGACTCAATCCTCCCCAAGGATCCTAATTCGTCTACTCACACACACGGTGGCATTAATCATCCCACTTGTGTACCTTGGAACAAGTTTATGAAGGAGGAGAGTTCACATTTGGATCTAGTTGTTTGTTGATCACCTATTGGCCTATAAAAGGAAGACACTGGAATGCATTTTTTAGAGAGAAATTAGAGAAAGGTTATGTTGTTGGATTTGAGTTGGAGCTGCTTCATAGCCCACCATTTCCTACCGTTGTGAGCATTTCCAAGCTTCCTTGCCACCTCCCATCAAGGGGAAAGTGTTTCTCTCCATTGTTCTACCATCTACTTAGCATTTAGTTTGGACAATAAAGGCCTCCTTAAGGGATATTGTTGGCTTCCCTTGAAGCCCTCACCTCCTAGGTTTTGTACAACTATTTGCCACCTCCCATCACGGGGAAAGTGTTTCTCTGCATTGTTCTACCATCTACTTAGCATTTAGTTTGGACAAGAAAGGCCTCCCTAAGGGAGATTGTTGGCTTCCCTTGAAGCCCTCACCTCCTAGGTTTTGTACAGTTATTCCATTGGGCACTACAAGAGTGGTTTAGCATATCTTTGGTTGGTTTTGGAGTTTGCATATTTCCCCCATCTATTTCATTTTATTTTTATTAATATTTTCATGTTTGGATGTGAACTACACTAAAAATATCTTGCAGGATCACTTGGAGGAATACCAACCATCAAAAGGGGCTCCAAGGACTAAGGCCTTGCAGCAACCTACAAGGCTTATCCCTTCACCAAGTGGAAGAGTGCACTTGTGTAATTTTTTCCATAACATTTCCAATCCTCAATTGCTTCATGTAGTCCATCCCTGCACCCCCATAATATGTAGTTCCTCTGTAAACTTCCAACAAGTTTCCTTTCAATAGTTCTACATAAATCCCTCAAGTAGAACTTTTTTTTTCCTAGTTTTCTATGCAAAAATCAGTTCCAACAAGTTTCCTTTCAATAGTTCTACGCAAATCCCTCTAGTAGAACTACTACTACTTCTTCTTCTTTTTTCCTATGCAAAAATCAAGTCTTCCTTCCACCCTCAACTAAGCTTCCCTTTTTTGCTGGAAAAATCTACTTGAATTCCCTATTGAATCTATTTCAATTTCTCAAACCTCCAAGGGTTTTCTTCTTTTCTTACCTTTTGATAGCTCTACCCAACCTTCATTGTTGGAGCTATCTTGAGAGCTCTACCCAACCACAACTGGACCTGTCTCCCTAAACTCTTACATCTTCTCTACAACTCTACCCACAATTGCAATTGTGGAGCTACAAATTCATCTCCTTTACATGGGATATAACGTATTCTGATACCAGTTGGTATAGGAACTCTTGATGAGGCCAATGGGTTAGAGTATGTAGTGCTTTAATACCACAAATGACACAACTACTTGTAGGTTGTGGAGCATGATCTTCCTGATTCAGAGACCTTGTTGTTCAGTCCCGTTTGTAACCCAATTTTATATGATGTGCAGGTGGAATGTACACTCATCCCAACAGGGGGTTTAAGGGGGGCTTATCCCCCCACATAGGGCTCCAGGGGCTAGCGGGCCACTGACAGGGGTTTGGGGGTGAAGCCCCCAAAAGAAATTTTTATTTCCTTGTAAAATGTTGTAATTTCATAATCATGACTTGTTCAATAATGGATAATCTACAGGCCCATGGTATTGGGTATCCCATGGTAATCCCTCTTTAAAAGAGGCATTGTAATACGGTTGTGTATTGTATTATTGTAAAGATATCTATGATTGTATAAGAGAGATTGTGAGAGAGGGAAGAGGAAGTTGCAATGGATGTGTTGCGAGTTGTATCCCTTAATTTTGATAGAAAGTATAATAAATGGACTGGAAATTTCTTTGTGGACGTAGCCCATATTGGGTGAACACGTATATTAGTGTCTCTCTTGTATTGTGTTTATGCGTTTTATTTCTGCATCTATTTTATGTTATTGTTTTGCAATCTTTTTTTCTAACACCGCTTCTCTTGCAAGATATTCAAGTGTTCAACATACACATTGGCCTAATGCACAAGGGAAATGACTCAATTGATCATGATATCATGCACACAACAAATACCCACATACACACACATGCTCGAACAAAGAGTCATAAACACAAAAATAGGCTCAACAAGCTCTTTTCTATTATGCACAACATTATATAAATATACAATTACAATTGTGCCTCAATGGGATTTCACCAACTCTCTTTCCATGAGGTTCAAAAGACCCTTCAATATTCTCCTACACTTAATCCTCACTATCCTACTGATTTTAGTCTCAACTAGGGATTACATACACTTCAAATTCGGTAACTATATTCCCTCAGCATGCAATTGAATTCTCCTCCATTCCTCTGCTCAACGTCTTCTCTCCTTTCCCCTTCTGGGTTGTGTTCTCTATCTTCCTCTCGTCTTCTCCCTTCTATTTCATTTCTCTTCTGCTTCTCTCCCTTCCCTTCCTTTGCTTCTCTCCTCTATTCTTTTCCTATCTTCTCTTCCAGAGACTTTCCCCTCTTTCTCAAGGTTTCTTTCTCTTTTCCATAATTTTCCTGATGCGTTCCATTCTTGGCTCATTCAATTCCCGTCATTTCATGTTATTGCGTAATCATTGCAAGACCCTTTATCTTATCCCAAACTTTCCTTGAATGTATAGGTAGCATCCTTTTATCAATCCTCATTAAATTCCATCTACAAGCCCTCTTAAATCCATCGTTTAAACCTATTCCTTCTAGGTCCTTCAGTTCATTGCACATTCCACATTGATTTCCCAAGTATTTCATACCTACTTGGATCCCCTCTGTAATATCCTTAGTATCGGGTCTTCATCCATGCCTTCCTATAGGTATTCCCAATACCCATGGTCTAATACATCGTTGGACACCACTCATTGATGTAGGAGCATAGTTCCCAAAGTTAATGTCATTGATAATGCCTTAAGGGGTCTTTGGAATTTACCAAAGGGAGTGGGTTCTCTTTGAAATTATTTTATTTCCCTAAGTTTGCAAATAGGATCTAGAAGATTTTAGATGAGTTTTTTTGGAATAAATGTCAAATGTCATATAATGTAATTGAATTTCTCTTTTAATATATTTCAATGTTTAGAAGATATATTAGGAATCAATTATAGATTTTATAAAAAATATTGTGGATATACAATGTAATCTTGCGGGCATAGTAAGAAGAGTGGGAAAGGCCATGGGAGTGCCCAAACATCGTATAATCATGTTATAGAGGTTGATTAAGCTTGCAAATATTCCATGTATATAATTTCTTTTGTATATGGTAGAGTCGACAACTGGGTTGGTGCTTGTATTCGTGTGAAACAGGGTCGATTCCCATCTGCTACTGTTATAACCTCTAGGTGGACCCACATGGCCTACATGCATGGATCATAGGTAAGTTGAGGCTTGAACATGTGACGTCTGAAGGAGTGCCTTAAAAGTACACTCTATCGTTGGTTAGTCTATTCCCAACGGGATGATTCCATGTATATGAATTGATTGAATGGATTTATTGTATTTTATGCCTCCATATTTTGTGGCATGTATTAGTGCATGGGAATGCGCTGTGTAAATCTGGCATTGAATTGTTGAAATCGTGATTGCAAAAAAGATATTGTAAGTATATTTTTCCTCTTCATAGGAATCAAGTGTTAGATTTCGTGAATGATAGGTATTTTAATTCGATTGTTGGAAATTCCCATTTTCTTAGCTTGGATTAGATCAAGGGATTGAGGTTTGAGTATTGGTGTTGATTTCTATGTAAGTGCATTTAAAAAATTTGGGAAGATTTGTTGCAGTCTAAAGTTGTTTTTCATTAAATTGTAACTAAACATAGTGTGGGGATCTATTATGAAATTGGCATATCGTTCCACTTAATGAACCCTTGGATTGATGAATTCATGTAGTATATAAACAACATATTTTTGGGAATATCTATTTTACCTTTGGATTGCATTTTCTTAGTGAAGGAAATCATTTTAGAACTTGTGATTTAAGCATATAGAATGTAGAGCTTGCGTGACTGTTTGGAAATTTATGGGTTTTAAATTTTTGTACAAAATTAATTACTTTGATGATCACATTAATCTATATTGCAAGGAATCCACATTAGTGTTTCATCCCTAGAGATTATAAACATGGATTATGGCTACAAGGAAAGTGTATGGGATCGAATCTTTGAGTCAATCCTAGTAGAGGGAATTCATTGAATCCTTGTTACGAAAATCATTCCATAAGAAGTCATTTAATATGAGTTTCAAGAGTTTGTATCTATCTAAGGTTGTAGAATAGGAGTAATAATGGACTTGTATCATCCTGAATGTATCCTATAAGTATGTCATCATCTCATAGATTGATAACACTGGAGTGAGAGCCTATAGCATTGAAATAGAGGATTGAATGTAATTTGACTCTAGTTGAGGGTCATAGGTATCCATGTTGTGGATGAGTTACCGTGTTCCAAGAGATCAGAGCACATAATAGGATCCTAATTCATAATTCAAGTATTATGAGCATAAGGGTTGGGTGTAGATATGGTAATGTCTTCATGATTTCTTGTAATGTTTTGATCCAGTTACAAGGATTTAAATTCCTGTAATATTTCAAGAATTGGGATTTGGGTTCTTGGTAGGTGAAAAGGGTTGTCAAGAGACCTTTTTTCATCACTCATTGGCTCTACAATCATACCTCTGCAATGCTCTACATCTATTTCTGATATGGAACTTCCAATTCCCTTTTTTGATACTCTATCAGGTTCTCCAAATCCGCTTCCCTCAACATTTTTCTCTAATTCCTTGCCCATGATGAGTCCTTTCCTCTCTACCAACCTTTCCAACACCGATACCTAATTCAACAAAAACTCCAAATGCCTAAATTGATACATCAACTACAATACTCCATCGGGTATGGATCTATCAAAACCTTCCAATATGCGCTCTCAATTAACCTCCCAATATGTCAGTTCTAATGCAACAATTCCAATGCCATGTTCCAAATGCCACGCCTTCTAGTATGTTGAGTATAGATACATCGGAACTCTCCACTAGATCAGTATTTCCATTCCACATATATCTATAGTCTCCTCTGATGGTTTTCCTCTGACAAGGCATCACCGATATGTTGGCTTCTAATGCCGCTTGATTTGATTGTTAGGATCACACCCAATAACCAATCAAATGGATATATGCCTAAAACTACTTGTGGTTGGTTAATGATCTTGTCTTCCTTGGATCTAAAGCAATGGTGTTAGGAACCCATGTCAACCCTTCTCTTTACTTTGTTAGTATATTGTTGTTGGATGCATATGCTTTGTAATTCGTCCCTTAGTATTATATGTTCCATGGTATTGGATGCATATGCTTTGTAATTCGTCCCGTAGTATTATATGTTCCATGGTATTGATCCATAGTATTGGATGCATAGACTTAGTATATAAGTACGTGTTGAGACCAATGAAGGCATCCACGAGTTATTTGTATTGAGCTTTCTCAAAGGAGGTTTCCCCCTCGAAGTGGCCTGCGATCAATAAATCGCTTCTATGTTCTGTTTTTTCTAATATATCGTGCATTTTCATTATTCAATTGCTGGAGGTTCCTCACATCTAGTATCAGAGCACTTTCTTGGGCTCGTTGGGTGGAATTTATGCCAATTTGTTTTTCACATATGTATTATTCCTTTCAATTGTAGGTTTGGATCCGGGAATAATCCCTATCCGCTTAATTGTGGATCTAGTTCCACTTGCATCCTTTTATTGGAACGTGAAGCCCTTCAATGGTATTTTTGGTACATCAAGACTCCTGAAGAGACAAAATGGACAGATTTTTGTCAACTAATTTTGCAATGATTTGGTCCTAGTGCTTTTGATGACTTCATAGGAACACTCACTGAACTTCATCAAATTTGCACGGTGAGAGAGTATCAGACAGAATTTGAGAATCTGGCCAATCACACAGAAGGATTGCATGATGAATTCTATAGGCGTTGTTTTATCAATGGTCTAAAGGATGCAATCTGATCCGAGGTTAAAATTTTCTGTCCCAACACAATGATGGAATCCCTAGGGTTGGATAAGTTGGAAAAGGACAAGATCACATCCCAACAACACTCCAAATCCACTTTTGTTCCATTAAAAAATATGGTTTCCCAATGACCTCCCATCATGCCAGCTCCTCGACCAACTCCTATCAAGCATTTGTCTGAAGCAGAGATGCAGGCATGTAGAGAAAAAAGGCTTTGTTATAATTGTGATGAGAAATTCACTCGAGGACATAGATGTGTTGAGAAAAAACTCTATCTATTGGATGTGTATTCTTCGCTTGCCTATGAAATTGGTGAAGAAGCTCTGGATACAATAGATGACCAGGTTGACATTCAACAGGCGCCTGTTGACCCTCTGTCTCAGGATGACCACCCAGAGATATCTCTCCATGCTTTAGCCAGAGTCACCACCCCATAAACAATGCGGGTCAGGGGTTACTTCAAGAAGCTCCCTCTTACAATACTCATTGATTATGGTAGCACTCATAAATTCATTGACCTGTGGATCGCCAAATAGGCTGATTGCTTTTTCCATCCTTAATCCAAATTTGAAGTCATGATTGCCAATGGGGGCACCTTACCTTGCAAGGGGAAGTGTCACAATGTGTGTATCTCTATGGGATATTATAACCTGCGCTTCGACATGTTTTCCTTGGCCTTAGGCAGATGCGATGTGGTTTTGGGTGCTTAATGGTTACGGACACTTGGCCCCATCTTATGGGATTTTGATGAAATTTGGATGCAGTTTTCAATCAATGAAAAAAAACACACATTGACAGGATTACAACCAGGTTCCCTTAGCACCATTAGTTCACATCGCATGGAAACACTCCTTAAGAAGAATTCACATGTTTTCATCGCTCAGCTCCATTCCATTAGATGCACCCATCGGCGATCTCCACTACTTCTATGGATCTACAACATTTTGGATAGATATGCATGTGTCTTTGTTGATCCAGTGGGATTTCCACCTTCAAGACAATAGTACCGTCATATTCATCTCCTTCTTGGAAACATTCCTCCCAACATCAGGCCCTATTACTACCCATTTCACCAAAAAACAGTGTTTGAGATGCTCGTTCGAGAATTACTGAAGCAAGGTATTATTCTCCCTAGTACGAGTTCCTTTTCTTCATCAGTTCTTGTTGTCCGAAAAAAGATGGTTCATGGTGCCTTTGCATTGACTTTCGAACACTTAATCATCTCACAATCAAGGATAAGTTTCCAATTCTTGTTGTTGATGAGATTCATGGTGCTCATTTTTTCTCCAAGTTGGATCTTTCTTCTAGGTATCATCAAATTCAGGTTCATGAGGATGATATCCTTAAAACAGTTTTCCACACACATGATGGCCACTATGAGTTTTGGGTCATGCCCTTTGGCCTCACTAATGCTCCTTCCACATTCCAAGCATTGATGAATAAAATATTCCGGCCCTACTTGCAGAAATTCATTCTGGTCTTCTTTGATGATATCCTAATCTATAGTAAAACATGGGCTGAGCATCTCCAACATCTAGACCTTGTACTGCAACTTTTCTCTGGTCATCATCTCCACGCCAAATAGTCTAAATGTGTTTTTGGATAGGAGGAAGTAGGGTATCTTGGGCATATTATTTCAGCACAAGGGGTTCGCGTGGATCCTGCCAAAATAGATGGCATGAAAAATTGGCCGCATCCTCAGACACTCAAGAGCCTTCATGGTTTTTTGGGGTTTACGGGCTACTACTGCAAGTTTTCCAAGGATTATGGGAAGATTGCAGCTCCATTAACCTCTCTATTGAAAAATGATGCTTTTACATGGACACATGCTACTGAGTGTCCATTTGAAAAACTGAAACAAGCCATGTGTACTACACTTTCTCTAGCTATGCCCTATTTTTCCAAGCCCTTCACTATTGAGAGTGATGCTTGCGATAATGGACTTGGTGTTGTTATCGTTCAAGATGAACATCCCATTTCGTTCACCAGCAAATACCTTTCCGGTAAGAATTTAGCTGCCTCTACATATGAGAAGGAAATGATGGCTATTTTGCATGCAATACAGAAGTGGCGACCATACCTATTACAAAATCATTTATGCACCAAGACTGATCACTAGAGTTTGAAATATTTCCTGAAACAACGGGTCTCCTCCCCAACACAACAAAAATGGGTTAGCAAACTCATGGTTTATGACTATGAGATCACTTACAAGAAGGGTAAGGACAATCTTGTGGCGGATGCTATTTCTCGCACATTTGATGACCAAGTTTCTCTTTAAGCGATTTCTATGCCTGTTCAAAATTGGTTGCAATATTTTCAACGAGGCTATGTCAATGACTCCTCATTATCTCAAATCATCCAATGGTTGTCCAACAACCCTTCTACTGTACCACATTACTCTCTGGATGGTGCTTCCCTAAGATACAAGGGTCATCTGGTGCTTCCTAGAGAACGGATCTTCAACATGTTGTCTTCTATGAACTCCATGCTTTTCCATTAGCAGGGCACTCTAGGTTCCTCAAAACGTATGAGAGAGCATGGCGTAACTTCTTTTGGTAGGTAATGAAAAAGACAATTCAACAGATGGTGGTTGAATGCGATACCTTCCAGTGCAACAAGGGTGAAATGACACTCCTTCTAGGATTGCTCGAACCCTTGCCCATCCCTACACGGATTTGGACAGATATTTCTATGGATTTCATTGAAGGGCTCCCTAAATCTAGAGGGAAGACAATGATTTTGGTTGTGGTTGATTACCTCTCCAAATATAGTCATTTTGTCCCCTCAGCCATCCCTATACTGCCTCCTCAGTCACACAAATTTTCCTGTACCAGATCTTTCGTCTTCACAGAATCCCTTCTTCCATTGTCCCGAATCGCGATGCAAATTTCACTAGTCATCTTTGGACATAACTATTTCACCACACTAGCACCAAACTGAAGATGATTTTAGGGTATCACCCACAAACATATGGTCAGATTGAAATTATCAATACATGTTTGGAAACTTATCTTCATTGCTTCACCTCCAAACAACAACATCAGTGGGAAAAGTGGCTCCCTCTCACTAAATGGTGGTACAATACCTCCTACCACAATGCATCTAAAATGAATCCATATGAATCAGTCTATGATTAGGCACCGCTAGTGCTTCTTCCATATACCCCCAGCAGTTCACCAGTTCATACAGTTGACACGGTTCTTCAAAACCACGACCAAATTCTTTGCATTTTGCAGGACAATCTTCACATGGCAATAAATCGAATGAAAGAAAAAGCCGATCAACACCATTTTGAGCGCACTTTTCAAGTAGGTGATATGGTTTTCCTTCCTCTACAACCTTACAAGCAATCCTCCCTAAAACTCAAAGGGAATCATAAGCTCGCTCCAAAGTTCTATGGTCCATATAAGGTTCTTCAGAATATTGGGTCCGTTGCTTATAAATTGGAACTTCCTCCTTCTTCCTGCATTCTTCCAGTATTTCATGTCTATTGTCTAAAGAAAGTTCTTGGCGCCATCATCAGAGGATAAACTATTTTACCAGAACTGGATAATGAAGGATCCATCCTTTTGGATCTAGAGGCCATCCTCAATAGGCGCACTCGTCAGCTTCTCTCTTGATCTATCATAGAGGTATTAATTCAGTGGCACAGAATGCAACCAGAGGATGCTACATGGGAACCACTCCTTCAGATTCAACAACAATTTCCACATCTAAAGCTTTGAGGACAAAGATTTTTATAAGAGGGAGGGGATGTTAGGAACCCATGTCAACCCTTCTCTTTACTTTGTTAGTATATTGTTGTTGGACGCATATGCTTTGTAAGTCATCCCGTAGTATTACATGTTCCATGGTATTGATCCATAGTATTGGACGCATATGATTTATAAGTCGTATCGTAGTATTATATGTTCCATGGTATTGATCCATAGTATTGGACGCATATACTTAGTATATAAGTACGTTTTGAGACCAATTAAGGCATCCACGAGTTATTTGTATTGATCTTTATCAAAGGAGGTTTCCCTCGAAGTGGCTTGTGATCAATAAATATCTTAGGTGTTTTGTTATTTCTAATATATCGTGCATTTTCATTATTTAATTGATGGAGGAGGTTTCTCACAAATGGCTTAATGGCCCAAAATATAGAGGCATATGGAAAGAGTGAAATTTTTCCCATTTGTGGACCATTAGTGGGTCATTTCAAGTGGCATGGTTGTCCTTGAATAATAATGATGTGTCAACCTACAATCATAGATAGAAGATAGTGATAGTTGTCCTCATTACTAGTTGGAAAGTGAATTATAATAAGTTATTTCACCTTCAAAATAAACAAATAAAAATTCAAAATGCACATCTTTCCAACTTCTTAGTTAACTCTTGAAACTTCTATATGCAAATAATATTGAAAAACCTTAAAAAGACATTAATAAATTCAAAAAATGTTTAGTTGAAACTTAAATATCAAAGGTTGAAGCATTAAGAATGGGAAAACCAAATTTAGATGGTTTTAATCATATTCATCTTGTTGGAATGTGTAATGATGTCTAGTGATATGTCGTGATGTCTAGTGGTCTCATTTATTGTTGGAAAAATCCTAGCTAAGGAATTTTGTACACACAATGAGTCCTACCTAGAAAAGAAGGCATAATATACTTCATAAATCTCTAAACTTATGAAAAATGAGCTATCCCACATGCATCATGGAGTAAAATTCTCGTATTACCATTCTTTATATAAGAGAGGTGGACAAATATTTATCCCACATTTATAATTATGGGATGTGATCTTCCATACCTCTAGCATATATAATAGAGATGAGGGAGACTCATTTGATACACACATAAAAGCACAATGTTGTGACATAAAATAAATATGAAATGTGATGTGATGCTTATGTGGGGATGCCAAAGATTGTAAGAGTGAAATTTTCTTAAAGGATAAGAAGATGAAGCGAAGATGAAGCCTTCCATGGATGTTTCCCCATTTGGGGTTTTACCACGTAAAATTGGTCCTCTCTTCTATCTTTCCTTTCTTCAATATTCCATTGATTATTTGATGCCTTATGTTAACAAAAGATTAGACTAGTGAGATTTTGGTTACTGATTTATATGTTAGTAATCTATTGTTATATGTTAAGGCATACTTATCAATTCTAAAAGATCATTTATGTTGATAAGTCATTTTCACTTCTCAGCACCCTCTACCTTACAATGCACATAGGTAAGCGATGTAAATCATCAAACATGCACATACCCGTAGAGTTCAATATATCACAATTGCATCTACCAACAAGCATATCATTATTGTGATGGTTTACAATACAACCACTTTTGAAGGATATTATTGTAGTATTGGATTGCATTGTAAAATACTTAATTAAGAGGGATTGCAACTATGACATAAACATAAGTATTTAGGGGGATTATTAGTCTAGGTTATTGTATTAGGTGGGTTAGGTTTATGGATTAGGCATGTGCATTAAGTGTATGAGTTAGGTGAATGGTTGGTTAGAAGTTAGGTGTTAATGTTTAATTATTAGTTAGGGGTTAGGGGTTAGTATTGTAGTAAGTTAAAGTATTATTCATGGTTTAGTGGGACATTAGAGGGAAAACTAATAATTTGGTGTTTAGTGGGTTAGTGCTTATTAGTATAATGGTTAGCGATTAGGAGTTAGTGTAATACCCAAATTTTATCCCCTCAATTAACAATTTCAAGATGCATATGTTAATGATAACTTGGCTAAAAGCCTAGACATATATGGTTTTATTTTTAACCATGACATGAGACACTAGTTATGCAATAGTATGGTATATTTTGTTTGTGTATGCAGGTACATTATGTTTATAATATTAAAACCACTAAAGGGTTGCAAGTTAACATAGGGGTCTATGAGTACACAAGAGGAGAAGAAAAGAGGGATAAGGAGAATTAATAAATTTCATTGTTTCCAAGACATTATCCGAAGTTCTTCAACTTTACCTTATGATTAATAAAGAATTTCTATATTTGGAAGATAGTTGTCCAAAGGAATGAGACATGTTATCCTGGAGAAGGCATGTTTTCTTAGTTTCCTTTGAAATGTCTACCTGTGATTCAACCATGCAAGGGTTTATGAGATTGATTATGATCTAAAGTTATCCTCTTAATTGGGAATGTATGCTATATTTATCTTACCCATACTACTCCATAATTATGTCATGTGATGTAGGAGCATTGGGGCCTAGGAAAATCGGTCAAATATGATCGAGATAATTGAGGTCAACCAGAGGGAGTGCTGACGACCACTGGTGCGGAAGTTAATATTGGCAAGTCAAAGCCAGGCGGTCGAGCAGGAATTATCGATATGCGGTCGACAAGAGTAAGAGGTCGAGAGTCGACAATTTTAAGGTCAACAGACGACATGAAGGAGTGAAGGCGTCGAAGGTCGACATGTGGTCGAACGACAACACCGATGGAAGTGGCGAAGAGCCAAGCGTGGAGGAAGGGGTGGACTGGAAGCCGTGGAAGCACAGTAAAAATACGACAAGACATGTTATGTCAAAGGATGACGAAGTGCAGTATGGTCGAGGCAGGACATGGGCCGACAACTTTCATTTACAAGTAACTTTTGGAAATCCTTGTTTAAAGGTTTAGATACACAGCTGAATTTCAGTACTTCTTATCATCCTCAAATGGATGGGAAAACTGAAAGGACTAATCAAGTGTTAGAATATATGCAATGAATGTATGTAATGGATAAACCGGGTAATGGGAAGAGTATTTGCATTTAGTAGAATTTTCTTATAATAATGGGTATCAAGCTTCATTAAAAATGAGTCCATTTGAAGTCTTGTTGTGAAAATCCTCACAGCAGATCTAAGAGCTGATGTATACCTCACAAGAAAGATTAAGATTAAGCAGGAAAATAGAAGAAGAGTGGTCAATGCAGTGTAAAGGAGCAACAAAATTATGGTACAGTAGAACTCGGATAGAAGCAGAATAACATCACACACTAATTCATTAATCATAATATGAACAAATAAATAGTACAATGGAGAGGATTCGAATGCCAAGGTGGCAATTCGAATTAGCCTACATGGGCATGGCTTATCTACACTAGGATTCATCATCATCATCAATGGAGTGTCAACAATACACCACTAGGAGTCCTAATCATCATCAGTGGAGTGTCATCAATACACAAGTTACTGTCAATTAGGTGGCAACTTGAGTCTAACTGAATGTAGTAGGTGTAACACATGCATGGTGCACTAATGTAGTGAAGGAGGCTCAAAGGAGGGTGCAAGAGGAGCTGACTGGAGTCAGAACTGACAATCTAGATTCACTAGAGGTCCATCGGAGTGTCTCAGTTAGTAAACTAGTCAATCCGTCCTCAAATCAAGGAACAGATCCACAAATCACTCAACTAACTAAAGTGTAACTGGTGGTAGGTGAGGGAGGGCGCCTTTCTCATGTGGTAGGTGAAAGGAGGGTGCATTACTGACTAGGAGGGCTGGAACTGAGCAGAAACAGACTCCCGGGGCTAGTAAACTAAGCTCTAGGTGCTGGGAGACACCAACCTGATGACTGGGATCTATGCAATTGCATGCCTGCATGCAAAAATGCATGCATGACTGAAATGCAAAATAATGAAAATACTGGTAGGACTAGGATGGAGTATAGGAATATCTTAACACCCCCCCTTAATCCATCCTGGGCCCTGGTAACTGAGACCAAAGGTCACCCAATACAATGAATAATAAATAACAGTCCATAAAACGAGGAAATGGGAAAACCTCATGGGAAAAATACCCCCCCTCAAAATAGACTGTAGGGAACACCAAAATAAATGCTCCAAACTCAAGCAGGTGTGATGCTTAGTCATATTTCTAGAGGTATCTTCTTCTTGGGAAGAAGTGGATCATGCTCAAAAAGCATGTGCTTGTACTTGTTCTTCAGATCGAATGTGATGAGAACAAATCCAGAGGTATGAGGATGATCCTGGAACCTGTGATTCGAATCAGCTGAGGTAGGATCAAATCCATGAATGTGTAGATAGTCTTTTGTTTTCTCCTTTGAACCATCATAGGTGAGATTATGCCCAAAAGAACCATCACATGATAGTGATTGCTTGGAATCCAAATCATATCCAAGACTTGAAAAATGGTTTCTTGATATCTCCTTTGAACCATTAGAGGTGAGATCAAAACCATGAAATACATGAGAAATTATCCCAATTGAATGTCAATGCCCTACATCTTCAATAAACTTCTGAGAGCATGTACAAATGATCTTACAGTAGTACATAAGAGGTGAGTGATCAAGGAGAGCAAATGCATTACCTCCAATTGCTGATTTAACCTCTGAAACATTCATGATATCATCATTATGCAAACGAACAGACTCTTGTGCAAGAGAGGATTTAAGAACCTTTGCAGTTTCTAGAGTGTGAGCTGGCACAAAATTCAAAATAGAAGATATTGAGAGCATGAGTGTAGAATCTGCAAGTTCTTCTTCTTTGTGGACAACTTCATTATGAGATATGTTTGATACTGATTCATGATCAGAGAGACCATCAAGGAGGACGATTGCATCACTGGGCTTGCTCTCAAAATGGTTTGGACCAATCCATTCATTATGTTTTCCAAATATTTCATCCAGATGAACCCATAGCCCTTTTGGAGATTCAACATAAAGGAAGTGGGTTACCATGCAATGAGACATAGCATACATCATTGCTGCATAGGCTCTGTCACCTTCATTTAACCAATCATTCTCTTCTTCAGAGGATTCGAACTCTCTTTCAAAACAATAATCAAAGAGACCATGTCTCTTCAAATGTGCTATCATCTTTGGTTTCCACTCATCATAGTTGAATGGAGAAAGAGGAAGAATTCCTTCCGGATTCATGGAAGCTGTTTCAGAAGACCTGCAAAAAACAATAGAAAATATCTGCAACTGCTATTGCTACAAAAGTGCAGAAAACTGTTGCTGCACTCGAAAACTTGGTAATAACCTACAAAAAAAAATCTCAGGAATGGAGATAGACTATACTCTCAACATGCTCTGATACCATGTGAAAATACTCACAGCAAATCTAAGAGTTGATGTATACCTCACAAGAAAGATTAAGATTAAGCAGGAAAATAGAAGAAGAGTGGTCAATGCAGTGTAAAGGAGCAACATAATTATGATACAGTAGAACTCGGATAGAAGCAGAATAACATCACACACTAATTCATTAATCATAATATGAACAAATAAATAGTACAATGGAGAGGATTCGAATGCCAAGGTGGCAATTCGAATTATCCTACATGGGCATGGATTATCTGCACTAGGAGTGATCATCATCATCAGTGGAGTGTCAACAATACACCACTAGGAGTCCTAATCATCATCAGTGGAGTGTCATCAATACACAAGTGACTATTAATCAGGTGGCAACCTGAGTCTAACTGAATGTAGTAGGTGTAACACATGCATGGTGCACTAATGTAGTGAAGGAGGCTCAAAGGAGGGCGCAAGAGGAGCTGACTGGAGTCAGAACTGGCAATCTAGGCTCACTGGAGGTCCATCGGAGTGTCTCAGTCAGTAAACTAGTCCATCTGTCCTCAAATCAAGGAACATATCCACAAATCACTCAACTAACTGAAGTGTAACTCGTGGTAGGTGAGGGAGGGTGCCTTTCTCATGTGGTAGGTGAAAGGAGGGCGCATAACTGACTAGGAGGGCTGGACCTGAGCAGAAGCAAGCTCTCGAGGCTAGTAAACTAAGCTCTAGGTGCTGGGAGACACCAACCTGATGATTGGGATGCATGGAATTGCATGCCTGCATGCAAAAATGCATGCATGAATGAAATGAAAAATAATGAAAATGTTGGTTGGACTAGGATGGAGTATAGGAATATCTTAACACTTGTATGGTAGAAAATGCCACACTCCAGTGCCTTGGGATAAACCTATTGACATTATTGTTATAGGACCTGACATGTTAAAGGAGATGGAACAAATGGTGAAAGAGGTGCAACAACACTTAAGAGTTTCCCAAGATTGACATAAGGGTTATGCATATTTAAAAACAACTCCAAGAGAGTTCAACATTGGTGATCATGTCTATGTAAAGGTAAAGTCGAAAAAGATTTCCTTGAGCTTGGGAAGGTGTTCCAAGCTAGCACCCAGGTATTGTGGAACTTTCGAAGTGTTACCTAAGATAGGGTCGGTATCCTATCATCTTGCACTCCCCCCTAATGTAAAAGTGCACGATGTATTTCATGTTTTATTACTAAAAATATATATATATACATGACGCTACTCATATAATTGACTAGAATGTTATTCATGTAGAACTCGAGGGTGAGTTCCAGATCAAACCTTTCCACATTCTAGATAGGAAGGAACGTATGCTACAGAATCGAGCCATCGTTCAAATAAAAGTGCAATGGAAGCACTTCATCCCTAAAGAGGAAACTTGGGAAATGGAGGATAAAATGCGAGAAGCATACCCCTCCATGTTCCAGAATGAGCAAGGGAGCTCAAAACAAAGAACATTGAGGACAGTGTTAAGAACAAGGGGGGCGAGAAATCTAATACCTCAATATATATATATTTGTGACAATCATTTTTATGTAAGAGTTATTAAAACTCAAAAACACAAAGTCACACTTTGCACAACAAACTTTTTTTTATTATTAATAAAAGAAAAAGGCACTTGGAGAGTTTAGCTAAATGAGGGGACACCAACATGACACAAGAGAACATGTGGAAGCAAGTTAGAGAGATCTTTACCAATCAAATCCAATCTAAAACTCAAAAACTAGACAAGATCCTAAATCATAGGGATTTATGGATTGATTGGAGATTTGTTTGAGATGGCACAAGACCTGGGAAAAACTATAAATAAAGGTGCACTAAGATTTTCATGTCCCCAAATTTTGACAAGTTCTATGTCACTAGATTATAATCATTATATATTTAATTAATGATGCCAATAGTACTAGGAAAAGAATTAAATTATTCCAAGGGATTAATTTAATGGTTTGGAGGCATTTAATTAATTAAATTCCGGAATATGCACTTTGGAATAATTAATTAGTTGGTTTGAGTAATTTTATTTCTCATTACTAATATTTGGATTAGAAACAATGAGCTAAGCTAAGGAGGTTGAATTAGAGAGTCCAAGTTGACCAAGGAGGATGGAAATTGCTAAGAATGGTAAAAAATATGCTAAAAGTAGTAAATCGGGATAAAGCAGGAAAATCAGGATAAATAAAAAATTAGCATAAATCAGAAAAAGCAGGAAAGTCAAAAAAAAAAAAAAAAGGAAAGCCAAAGCAAATCAAAGCAAAAGGAAAAGAAGGAAAGCAAGATTTCCTTATCCACTCCATATTAATTGCTCAACAAGTCACCTCAATCTATAAAATAATGATTACAACTCCATTTCACATCTTTTGTTAGTTTGAGAATTTGTATGAGTGCAATTTTGCCCCAGAGGCTTGGGAGATGTGCCCCTAGTCAAGTTTGGGATATGTGCCCCAAATTTCTGTGAGAGGATGATGGAATTCAACCATTTTTATTGATTTTATTTTCAGGTCCTGTAGCTGATCAATTCGAATCTGAATTTCAGAAGCATCATCATCCAGCTCAGAGTTCAAATCTTTAAGCTTTCTATGAGTTTCTGGAGCTAGTTTCTTATGTAGAAGAAGAGAGATATTTCCATAATGTCATGAGAGGAACATTGGCCTATTTATGATGTAATTACAGATTATGTAATGTTCTGATATCAGTCAGCTGGAATAAAATTGCAGAATTAATATTTCTCCACCCCTTCTAGATTTAGCTAGATTTTGACTAGTTTCCAGTTTGCAAGTAATAAATGCATGAGAACGTATCCAAATGAAGTAATTCTTGTTCCTAGAGTTCAATAAGATTCCAAAAAATCAAATCCCTTGCTTCATTTTAGAAATTCGTGAGCCTTTAGAGCTTGTTTGGAAATCCCGATTCGCACTAGTTGAGTTGTCCTAGAAGGAAATTTTTGTGTGTTTTGAGTGAGACTTGCTCATATCTCTTTGCAAATTTTTGGAATGTTGTTTTAATTTTAAATGAATGTTATTAATTCATATTAAACATCTCAGATTCATAAATACTCATCCCCAACCTCCAGTCCAAGTTTGCACCCATACTAGTCTGCATATGCTGAGGGGCCCAAAAGCATTGGAGTAGATTGCAGTCGGGATGCTATTGAAACATAAATTATCTCAGTAAATGGTGCATAGATATAATACAACATCATAACCTTCCATCCTTCCATATCCTCTGATCTTTCCCATCCTCGACAATTCTAGCTTCCCTAGCCATTGTTTTAATTAAATTGGAGAAGAAAGGAGTTTTTGTATCACTTGTATAAGTTGGTACATTACAGTGGTATCGGAGCACTTTCCTCCACCCCTGTGAAAATAAATAGGCTCACTTTTGAATAATATTGCAGATCACAATTCAAATTTGTATCCATGAGGCTAGTGCTAGTTGTAGTCGAAGAAGAAGAATCATCATGCATATTTTCGAGCAGTTTCAAAAGAGATGATGGTGACTATGGTGACCAATGGTATGATGCAGATTTTTATTATCCAAGGTATGAGTTTTTTGAGGAAGTGAATTTAAGGAGACCCTTTGAGTACCTCACAGCTTACTATGCATTGAGAGATGAGATTTTAGAACTCATATCTTTCAGAGAGTTTTGCACATATGAGATCCATAGATTATTTCAAGATCCCTACTCTAGCTTTAACAAGGTGAAGATTGCATTGATGGTAAATGATGTGTGCAAATAAGTGGGATCCTTGCTACCCAAGAAAGTCAAAACAGTGACACAAGTGGATTCCTTGAATACCAACAAGCCATCAAGAAATAAACTAAGTTGTAGAGAAGAAAAGAGGACCAAAGGTATTGATATGAAGGAAAACAAAGGGAAAGATACAACCCTTCATGTGGAGAAGCAAGAGGAAAATATAAATCATCCTATTTGCAGCATCCATAAGGTTGATGAGTTACCAAATAATTCATCGGAAGAAGATGAAGAAGGTCCATGCACAATTGAAGATACAACAGTCCAACATCTGGTTGTTGGCAATGTGGAAGGTGAAATCACTCCTAGTTTCTTGGTGGGTGATCTCAAAATAATTATAAGGGATGATGATGTTGTCAGGAGTGGTAAGACATATTGTGGATTGAATCCAAAGGATGAACATGAATCAGATTTACAATCACCTCTTGAGCTTCATCAAAAAGCAGAAGACAAGCACATACCAGTTGGATGTGAACCAGAATATTTGGTGGAAGGACAAGCTACCATAGCTCCACCATATGAAGAGAAAGATATGATACAAAAATATTTCCACAATTCTAATTTTTGTATCCCTTTGTTTCATTCTGATATGGTAGCCACTTACAGTGAGAAGGTTGGCATGGTTGAGTCCTTCGGTATAGAGGTTCAAAATTTTGGTGTTAACTATGAAGGCAGTCATGGAGATGAACCATTGGAGGAGCATGAGTCACTGCAAGGTGATATCAATGGGTGCTCACATCTCTATCATGGTGACATAGAGATCAGATTTGAAGATGTTTCTGCAAGCCAAAGCACCATTGATCATGATGATGGAGTTCTTGAAATAATGGAAGCAAACCAAGGACCAATTTCACCTTCACCACTTGAATTTTATGAGGGTGATCCAATGAAGTTTGAAGAAGAGAAGGTTCTATGTCATGAAGTTTCCTACTTTGATAAAGGTGCTGCAAATATACTTTCCTTTGAGCATGAAGATGATGAATTTTCAACCATTGATGAGGAGAAAGGAGTAACTTCACCATCACCACATAAGCTTCGTGAAGTTAATCCAAGGAAAATTGAAGAAGAGGATGTTCACTATCATGAACCTTCCTTCCTTGAAGGGACATTGAATACGAACACATTGAAGATCAAGAAGACCCTTGACATTCTCCATGTCACTCATGCTTTAGTGTCACAATATTTTTGGAGACATGCATCACTAGAAAATCCACTCTCCATTGAAGACATGGAGAAGATTCAGAAATCAGTGACAAACATCAAAGGCAAATTTTCACAATTGATTTTTGACAGAGATTATTTGCTTGATCTTTCAAGATTGTATCATGATGTATTATTGAAGAATGAAGAAGAGCTTGAAAAGATCTCATATGAGTTGGAATCCACCCAAGATTCTTTGAGAAGTACTCTCTTGGAATCTCATATGAAAGTAGAGAAACTTCAGCAAGAGTCTCTAAGATCTCATATTCCTTCCTATGTTCCTATCAGCCATTCCCTTTTGGTTGATGATTTTCAGATTTCTATGGAGGGATCTCATGTGATGGTGGAACATGAGGAGCATGCCGATTTGAATGTGCTTGAGAGGGCTGAAATCAAGCAAGAAGGTAACCAAGAACTTACCTTGTTTCAAAGAGATTATGAGTTACCTCATGATGAGAGATGCATAATTCTGGAGGAGACACACGGTCTCACATTTGATGGATCAGCCCATGATGGTGAGGTACAGAGATCCACATGCTTGGTGGATAATGGTTTCAAAGAGTTGACCCATTCTCTTCCACCCCACACTTATGTTTCAGTCACATCACTTGAAGATGAGAAATGGGTGAAAGGATTTTTCTTGATAATAACCCAAGAGGAGCAGGAGGCCGCTCCCACAGTCATTCTGGATGACTTGATGGTAAATACATGGTTTTTGGAAAAGGCTCATATTCCCCCTAGTAGCCATGATCTTGATTTCATAACCTTGGAATCAATTAACATAGAGTTCTGTCCATCTATGGATAGATGCACCACAAAGTTGGAGAATCCAGGAGGTAAATTTTTCCTGTATAAAATTTTTAATGCCTCTGACATTGATATGTTTTGTGATCAACAACATAGGTACATATTGCTTCCATTAGATACCATTCATCCACACGTGGATTGGGTGGAAGGTTACATGTTCCACATGGATTCTCCTCGCATAAAAATTTATGCACATGGTAGGTGGAAGACAACTAAACAAACAAGTTGCCAAAGGAAGTTGGTGAGCTATTGGGGACATGCACTTGGAGGAGCCACAAGATCCTTACTTGGACATGATTTGGTGAGTGGTTGTTCATACACTAATGGGATAAGTACATACTTGATGGAGGTTTGCAGCACATTTTCTTTCCACTTGAGTGTAACCAGTGGCAGAGAGTTGAGCCATTGGGATCATACATGTTTTTCTTTTGGATTTTGTGGCAGAGAGTTGAGCCATGAGATTAATTCCTTGGAGATATATACCCTTAAGGGTATTGGTTCTACTTGCACTTGTGGTTTTTCATTGTATTCATCATATTTTACTTGTGAGCATTTAACGAGGCATTTTGTTGTTTGGATGATTCCTATCTTTCTCATGATTGGATAAGGGACTTCCACCCTTGTCATTTGAGATACAGTGATGACATTTTTCATTCTTGTGTGCATTCGGCACATGAGAACCTTCTTGTTGGAGTGGAAAGAATTTATGAGGTTTGGACTCACTCTTTGGAGGCATATGGGTGATGCGTAGTCTTTCCTTGATTGGGTCCTACCATGGAGAGTTGCATATCTTGATTGAGGGGCCCTCAAAGCTTCAGAGTTGCATTCGAAAGGATCATTTTCAATATGGTGGTATGTTGTTTTCATCTTTCCCATCATTTCATATGATGATGTTTTTTTCTTGTTATTAATGTTTGGAGAGATGCAGTATGATCAGTGGGATCCTGATATTCCATGGGATGACAGTTTTCCACACATGTCACTTCTACTTGGGAACTTGCAGTTGAAGCAGTGGGATCTAGGCACTCTTTTTCTTAAATGATTTTGTTGGATGGTATTCCGATTCATGGGAGTGACATAAAAGAAATGGGACCCTGGAATTGTTTGTATGTGGAGAAGTTGTTTGCATGTTGGCATGATTGAGCAAGCCAACCCTATTTTACATCATTTCATCTATGTTGCACTTGGTTTCAGTTTCCTACATGGGGAACACCTCTTTGGATGGACTTATAGTTATCATAGTAGTGGTATCATTGCATTTATGATATTTTTATGGGGTCTTGGCACACTTTCCAGTTGCTTCACTTGGATAGAAGTAGGCATGTTCAGTTACAGCTGTAGTGAAGATTTTCTTAGAGAGATGATTATGATCAGAGTAGTGCAACAAAAACATGATGGACCTCTTGGGATATTTTTCTTGAGGGCAAGCAAATTTTTGGGAGGGAGGACTGTCATGTCCCCAAATTTTGACAAGGTCTATGTCACTAGATCATAAGCATTAAATATTTAATTAATGATGCCAATAGTACTAGGAAAATAAGTAAATTATTCCAAGGGATTAATTTAATGGTTCGGAGGCATTTAATTAATTAAATTCCAGAATATGCACTTTGGAATAATTAATTAGTTGGTTTGAGTAATTTTATTTCTCATTACTAATATTTGGATTAGAAATAATGAGATAAGCTAAGGAGGTCGAATTAGAGAGTCCAAGTTGACCAAGGAGGATGGAAATTACTAAAAATGGCCAAAAACATGCTAAAAGTAGTAAATCGGGATAAAATCAGGAAAATCAGGATAAAGCAGGAAAGTTAGGATAAATTAGAAAGTAGCATAAATCAGGAAAAGCAGGAAAGTCATAAAAGAAGGAAAGTCAAAGAAAAAGGAAAGGAAAGCAAGATTTCATTATCCACTCCATCTTACTTGCTCAACAAGTCACCTCAATCTATAAAAGAATGATTACAATTCCATTTCACATATTTTGTTAGTTTGAGAATTTGTATGAGTGCAATTTTGCCTTAGAGGCTTGGGAGATGTGCCCCTAGTCAAGTTTGGGAGATGTGCCCCAGCTTTCTGTGAGAGGATAATGGAATTCAGACATTGTCATTGATTTTATTTGCAGGTCCTGTAGTTGATCAAGTCGAATATGAATTTCAAAAGCATCATCATCTAGTTCAGAGTTCGAATCTTCAAGCTTTCTATGAGTTTTTGGAGCTAGTTTCTTATGTAGAAGAAGAAAGATATTTACATAATTTTATGAGAGGAATCTTGGCCTATTTATGATGTAATTACATAGTATGTAATGTTCTGATATCATTCAGCTTGAATAAAATTGCAGAACTCATATTTCTCCACCCTTTCTAAATTTAGCTAGATTTTGACTAGTTTCCAGTTTGCAAGTAATAAATGCATGAGACTTGCAAGTAATAAATGCATGAGACTAGTTTCCTGGAAAGCAATTTTTGTCTGTTTTGTGTGAGACTTGCTCAGATCCCTTTGAAAATTTTTGGAATGTTTTTTTACTGTTAAATGAATGTTATTAATTCATATTTAACATGTCATAGTCATAAATACTCATCCCCAACCTCCAGTCCAAGTTTGCACCCATACTAGTCTGCATATGTTGAGGGGCCCAGAAGCATTGGAGTAGATTGCAGCTGGGCTGCTCTTGAAACATAAATGGTATCAGTACATTTTTCATAGGTATAAGACCACATCATAACCTTCCATCCTTCCATAGCCTCTGATATTTCTCATCCCCAACAATTCTAGCTTCCCTAGCCATTGTTTTAATTAAATTTGAGAAGAAAGGAGTTTTTGTATCACTTGTATAAGTTGGTACATTACAAATATAGCATGGGAAGCCATGTTGTGCATATAGGAACAAGTTGAGTGTTCTCTCTTTTCATAATTCCATATGCTTGTTACGAACTCTAAAAAAGAGTGTCGTGAGGAAGTAATTGCTTGCATTCTAGTGCATGGTAGTGATCCATCTCGGGGGTGGAGCTGGGAAAACAATGAGTTGCCCTCTTATATGGTTGGGAGGAGCTGATTTTCCAAGTTTTTTTTCCCGATCTTTCTTCAAGTAAGTATATAGCTATTGTTTTGATGTGTGAAAGGATCTGTGGAATGAAATGTAATTTATCCATTGATTGTTGCTTGTTTAAATGTATGTGATGGATCTTAGTTATGTTATAATGGGTTTAGGTCCCTATACTCGTTCGATATATATATATATATATAATAAATGGTTACTGTTATCTCTCAGGCTGTGATGTTACAAACAGATTAATCTTGTTTAGGATAATAGTTTCGCATCCTCAATAGAAAATCAGACTCATTATAACATGTTTAAAATTTGGATGAATATGGGATATCATATTGGAATTTTGGAATAAAAACGATGTTTGGTTGTATGAATATAGATACCATTCTGGACTCTGACTCTAGGAATAAAAGGTAGTTAAGATCTTAATATAAAACTCTACTGTAATATATATGTTTTCAAGATTCATATATCGAATCTCCTTTTAATTCACTTGAAATTCACTTATATTTAAATAAACTTTGTGCAAACTGTAAACAATGGATCGGATCTCTTGTAAACGGTTAAACCTTTAGTTAATTGTTTTGTGTATGATGGCAGATCAGATCTCTCGTGTAAACGTTGAATCCTTCCTTATGTTGGACAAAATCTGGGTTTATTATGACAATAAAACATATCTCTCTTTTATAAAACCGATGAACATTGATGATGTTTTATCCAGAAAATGGAGGATCACCTTTCTTGAACTCGTTGAACCTGTTATATTTTCATCCAACAAATCCAACCCTTCTGGTTAAAACTCTGTTTATACAATTGTAGAAAAATAAAAAGTAGTTATGTATTTACCCTTATCAATAAAGAATTATTAATATTGAAACTATTCTAGGGTTGAGATTTAAACGACCTTTGATACTATTGAAGTCGGTCCTCCTTGTGGAGATCGTTGTGATCACAGAATGCCTCTATTTCTCCTGACAACTACCTAAAATAATGGTTATCATGCTCAATTAAGTTCTCCACCAAACTTTGTTTTCCGCAATAAACGTCTATGTTCTTTAGTATAATCAATGATCGGTTATATGTTATTCTTTTTATTGGTCTCCTTTTAAACCTCTATCAATCTCTTCCATACTATTTGAAGAGTACATAGTCAATATCGTGCTAAAAAACCAATATAAAATCTTCGATTTTGGATGCTATGTCTCTTTATAGTTGAGATGCCAACTCATATTAACGGCCACCTTGGTCACGGTGGAAAGATATAAATGTGAACCTTGGTAACTCAGTCAACGAACTTGATTACCCCCTTTCGATTGCTTAAACTGTTCATAGTTCCGACTTGTGAAATGCTAGAGGAATAATTATAGTGGATCGAATATAGAGTTATTTCGATACCACTTTATATAGTATAAAATTAAAAGAATTATACGAGTGGTAAGAGTTAGGGTAATCCTTATGTATAGAATATATGTCCGACCCTAAAGAATTAAATAAATAAAAGCAAATCATCCTTATATAAATACTTAATGGAAGGGTTGATACATGAGTTTGCATCTTAGACCTCCATCCCCTTTAGAAGATGGAAGTTATCCTTAAGAAGAATCTAACTGGGGACAAAACCTTTAGAACTTTATGTTGGTAAAAGTATTGAAATATGAGGAGAAGGCGGAGATAAAATAGATTGAAATTTTAATACCATAATCTACTCTTACACATATGGGTTTCATTTTATGTGTAAAGGGGTTTAAAATCAACCTAGGATTTAATTGAGTATGTGAATACTTAGGAATATTTTTTTATGAAGATCTTGTGTAATAATGTTGTACAAATATTTGAGGGTAGTAAAATGGATAATTCATATCCATAAAATAAAGTAGTATAATGTCCTTTATGTACACGTCACTTCCTATGGAAATAAAAATTTACGTGTATATGATAGTAGACATTATGAATTTCATGTGTATGGATAAACTATCATCTATATATATTACATGGGTTTAAATTGTATGGAAATAAGTTTTAGAATGGAAGAAAAAGGACAAATACCAAAAGTATAATCATCATAGAAAATTGATATAAGGGTAGTAGTTGTTTGTAATTAAAGAAATTTTACCATTACTAGCTATCAATAAGTATCATGGATTTTGTTTTTCCGCATTTATTGTATTTTGGGGTTGTTACATTGTGGTATCAGAGCCTAGACTACGATACTTGGGCTAATGGTGTCCACTAATTATTATGAGACTAGTTTTGTTTACATGTTGTTCTTTCATTATAAAAAAAGTTTGTGTTACTAAATTATCAAGAAGATATGGTTGGAAGATGATTCCCCACCCCATCTGTATGGGTTGAACTGAATGATGAGAACAATCATGTGAATAATGATATTTTGCAGACGGTAAAATATTTACAAACCAAATTAATGAACTTTAAGACTGAACATGAGAGGGTACTGAAAACCCAAGAAGACTTAAATGAAGCCCTATTATATAAACTGAATGAGATAACTAACGACAAGAATAAAAAGAAACGTAAACGAGAAAACTCATCCTCTGAGTGTCCCTCTTCTAACGAAATCCCTTTATCTAGTGAGTCAGAATATTCTAGTGATAGCTCCAAGGGAAGACGTAGGAAGGAAAGAAAATATAAACATGAGCTAACAAGAGAATTTAGAAAAATAAAGCCTCCTACCTTTGACGGTGAAGTAAAAAATGGAGAAGAAGCTGAGGCTTGACTCTCTGGGATGAAGAAGTACTTTACTATGTACAATTATTCCAACTCTATGAAGGGCAAGACGACCATCTTAAATCTAGTCGGAAAGGCTAAGATTTGGTGGCAAGACTTAAAAAGAGAAAAAAAGAATAAATGATAGAAAAGTAAGTTGGAACTAGTTTAAAAAGGAATTTAAGTTGGAAAAATAAGAAGAACTTTACTATGTACAATGATGGAATTTAAGTTGGAACTCAGAATATTACTATGAAGGTAAAGCTAAGGAGTTTTATGAGCTAAGACTTGGATCCATGTATATGCATGATTTATGTACTAAATTCTTATCCCTGTTAAGATATGTGCCTTATCTAAACGAAGAAAAACCTAAAATTCAGAGATTTCTAAGTTGCTTGCCTAACTTTTATAAAGACAAACTAGAGTTTGATGAACCAAAAATTTTGTATGAAGCAATGAGGAAGGCCAAATTAACATATGATCAATCCAAGAGTAAGAATTAAAAACCTTATAAATTCAAGAGAAGAGATGGAAATAATTTTAAGAGAAGAGAATTCAAACCTTTTAATAAACATATGAGTTTTCAGAGAAATACCTTTAAGGACAAACAACAAACAATAAAGACTAATTATAAACAACCAATGAGAACTGTCGAGTATAAAGATAATATTTTTAAGAAGAAAGAAGAAATAAAAAGAGAACCTTTGCAGTGTTGGGGATGTGGGGAGAGTTATTTCTATCACGATTGTCCTCATAGAAAGGATAATCAGAATATTCACACAATACGAGAGGTAGCCACGATTGAAGAGGTTTCTTGGAACATACTGCAGATTAACGTTGCTTTGGACAACCATCAGGAGGATTATCAACCGTCCATGATCGAGGTAGATGGTAATATATTTGACCAGCCTATTTCCATACTAATTTATTCTGGATCTACTTTAATTTATATTTCTCCTAAGTTGGTAGAGGTATGTAAAATAAAAGCTATGGTTTTGAAAGGTTGTGGTTAGTGCAATTAGCCATAGGAACAAAAAGAAAAGTGACCGGTTTTATTTCTAGTTGTGAAGTTCATATGCAAAATTTGATTACTAAAGTATATTTAAATATTTTTCCATTAGGATCTTATGGCATATTAATTGGCATGGATTGGCTAGAAAAACATAGAGTTGTGTTAAATTGTTTTGAGAAAACGTTTAATTGTATTGATGAGAATGGTGAAAGAAAAATGGCTGGAGGGATTCCAAAAGAGGTTCTTACTAGAAAAGAGTCTTCTTTGTAATTGATAAAGTGTGCTAGGAAAGGACATAGGTTGTTTGTTGTACACATCACCGAAACTAACGATGATAAAACAAAACCTAGTTTAGAGGATTCTCCTCTTTTAAATGAATTTAAAGATGTCTTTCCAGAAGAGATACCTGGACTACCTTTGAAGAGAGATATTGATTTTACCATTGAGTTGGTACAAGGAGTGGCACCTACCTCAAAGGATCCTTATCAAATGAACACACCTGAGTTGGTAGAATTAAAATTACAATTGCAAGAATTAATAGATAAAGAATATATAAGACCGAGCGTGTCTCCATGGGGAGCACTAGTCTTGTTTGTTAAAAAGAAAGATGGCACACTAAGGATTTGCATTGATTATAGACAATTAAATAAAATGACAATATTAAGAATAGATACCCTCTCCCCCGCATCGATGATATGTTTGATCAAGTACATGGAGCAACGGTATTCTCTAAAATTGACTTAAGGTCCAGGTACCATCAAGTAAGAATTAAGGACGAGGATGTTCATAAAACGACATTAAGAACAAGGTACGGGCATTATGAGTTCTTGGTTGTACCATTTGGCTTGACCAATGCTCCGGCCACATTCATGTGTTTGAAGAACAACGTCCTCCATAAATACTTAGATAAGTTTGTAATAGTGTTTATTGACGACATCCTAATATATTCTAAAAATGAAGAAGAACATAAAGAACACTTAAATTTAGTTTTACAAACCCTAAGAGAACATTAACTGTATGCGAAGTTTAGTAAGTGCGAATTCTTTCAAGATAAAATTCAATACCTAGGACATGTAATATCTAAGGAAGGAATTTATGTAGACCCAGATAAAATCAAGGCAATCAGTAATTGGCCAATTCCTAAGGATGTAACCGAAATTCGATCCTTTATGGGGATCATGGGTTACTACTGTAGGTTCATTGAGGGGTTCTCCAGAATTTCTTACCTGATAACCTCACTCCAAAAGAAAGGAACTAAATTCATATGGTCAAACAAATGTCAAGAAAGCTTTGAAAATATTAAGCACTTGCTGACCACGACACCTATTCTAAGAATAACAGATCCATACAAGGAATTTTTTGTATGTAGGGATGCCTGCTTAGAAGGTTTACGTGGCGTACTATCACAAGAAGATTATGTAATAAGTTATGAGTCAAGAAAAATTAAACAACATGAACTTAACTATGCAACACATGACTTGGAACTAGCCGCCATAATACATGCATTAAGGATGTGGAGACATTACTTAATAGGAAGAAAATTCACTTTAAGGTTGGATAATATAATCTTAAAATACTTATTTGATCAACAAATTTTAAATGCTCATCAAGCAAGGTGGTTATCCTTCTTGAGTGAGTATGATTTTGAAATTAAACACATTAAAGGAAAAGAGAACAAGGTGGTGGATGCCCTGAGTAGGAATGCCATCCCCTTTTGTTCAACTACTTTTAGCAGTTATAAGACAAATCTTGAAGATTTGATAATATATGCAGCTAAAACTGATAAAGAATATCAAAAAATTAAAGAACAGTTAGAAAATGATGTTAATGGGAACGAATCCTCTACTTACTCCATAAGCTCAAAGGACTTATTAGTCTATTAAAACCGGTTATACATACCTAATTCGGAAGAAGTCAAATGAATAATCATGAATGATTTACATAAGAAACCATATTCCGGGCAACCAGGATACCAAAATATGATAACAAAACTGAGAAAAAACTATTATTGGCCTAACATGAAGAATGATGCTGCAAATTTCCTAGCTAGATGCATTGAATGTCAGCAAGTAAAAATAGAAGATCAACATCCCGTCGGGTTACTTCAATCCTTACCCATCCTAGAATGGAAGTGGGAGATAATAAGTATGGATTTTATAACAGGATTACCTAAAACGAATAAACAACATGACTCAATAATGGTAGTTGTTGATAATTTAAGTAAAGCTGCACACTTCATACCTATAAAATCTACTTTTAAAGCCATTAACATAACTGATATTTTTATGAAAGAAATATTCCATCTGCATGGTATTCCGAAGGTTGTGATTTCTAATAGAGATGCAAAATTTACAAGTAAATTTTGGAAATCCTTGTTTAAAGTTTTAGATACACAGCTGAATTTCAGTATTGCTTATCATCCTCAAACGGATGGGAAAACTGAAAGGAGTAATCAAGTGTTAGAAGATATGTTGTGAATGTATGTAATGGATAAACCAAGTAAATGGGAAGAGTATTTGAATTTAGTAGAATTTTCTTTTAATAATGGGTATCAAGCTTCATTAAAAATGAGTCCATGTGAAGTCTTGTATGGTAGAAAATGCCACACTCTTGTGTCTTGGGATAACCCTGTTGACATGATTGTTCTAGGACCTAACATGTTAAAGGAGATGGAAAAAATGGTGAAAGAGGTGCAACAAAACTTAAAAGTTTCCCAATATCGACACAAGAGTTATGCAGATTTAAAAAGAACTCCAACAGAATTAAACATTGGTGATCATGTATATCTACAGGTAAAGTCGAAAAAGAGTTCCTTGACCTTGGGAAGGTGTTCAAAGATGGCACCCAGGTATTGTGGACCTTTCGAATTGTTAGCTAAGATAGGGCTGGTATCCTATCAGCTTGCACTCCCCCCAATGTAAAAGTGCACGATGTATTTCATTTTTCATTACTAAAAAAATATATACATGATGCTACTCATATAATTGACTAGAATGTGATTCAGGTAGAACCCGAGGGCGAGTTCCAGAACGAACCTTTCCAAATTCTAGACATGAAGGAACGTATGCTACGAGATTGAGCCATCGTTCAAATACAAGTGCAATGGAAGTACTTCAGCCCTGAAGAGGCAACTTGGGAAATGGAGGATAAAATGCGAGAAGCATACCCCTCCATGTTCTAGAATGAGAAAGGGAGATTAGAATAAAGAACACTGAGGACGGTGTTAAGAATAAGGGGGCAGAGAAATGTAATACCCAAAAATATTATTATTTTGTGACAATTATTTTTGTGTAAGAGTTATTAAAACTCAAAAACACAATGTGACACTTTGCACAACAAACTATTTTTTTTTTATTAATAAAAGAGAAAGGAACTTGGAGAGTTCAACTAAATGAGGGGACACCACCATGACACAAGGGAACATGTGGAAGCAAGCTAGAGAGATCTTTACCAACCAAATCCAATCTAAAACTCAACAACTAGACAAGATCCTAAATCACATGGATTTATGGATTGATTGGAGATTTGATTGGGATGGCACAAGACCTGGGAAAAACTATAAATAAAGGTGCATTGAGATAGCATGGGACTCCATGTTGTGCATAGAGGAACGAGTTGAGTGTTCTCTCTTTTCATAAGTCCATCTGCTTGTTATGAACTCTAGAAGAGAGTGCCGTGAGGAAGTAATTTCTTGTGTTCTAGTGCATGGTGGTGATCTAGCTCGAGGGTGGAGTTGGGAAAACAATGAGTTTCCCTCTTCTATGGTTGGGAGGAGATGACTTTCCAAGTGATTTTTTCCTGATCTTTCTTCAAGTAAGTATATAGATATTTGTTTTGATGCGTGAAAGGATATGTGGAATGAAATGTAATTTATTCGTTGATTGTTGCTTGTTTAAATGTATGCGATGGATCTTAGTTATGTTATAATGGGTTAGGTCCATGTACTCGTGCGACAATATATATATATATATATATAATAAATGGTTACTGTTATCTCTCCAACTCTGTGATGTTATAGAGCAGGCGTTCATAGGTCATGAATTACATTATAGTTAGTGGTTGTAGCAGATGGATTAATCTTGTTTAGGATAATTGTTTCGCAGCCTCAATAGAAAATCAGACTCATTATAACGTGTTTAAAATTTGGATGAATCTGGGAGCTTTGTTATCCTTGTACGATATCATATCGGAATGTTGGAATAAAAACTTTGTTTGGTTGTATGCATATAGATAACATTTTGGACTCTGACTCTAGGAATTAAAGGTAGTTAAGATCTTAATACAAAATTTATTGTAATATATATATATATATATTCAAGATGCATATATCGAATCTCCTTTTACTTCACTTGAAATTCACTTATATTTAAATAAAATTTCTGAAAACTGTAAACAACGGATCGGATTTCTTGTAAACGATTAAATCATTGATTAATTGTTTTGTGTGTGATGCAGATCGGATCTCTTGTGTAAACGTTGAATCCTTCCTTATGTTGGAAAAACTCTGGGTTTATTATGACAATGAAACATATCTCTCTTTTATAAAACCTACGAACATTGATCATGTTTTATCCAGAAAATGGAGGATCTCCTTTCTTGAACTCGTTGAACCTGTTATATTTTCATCCAACAAATATGACCCCTATGGTTAAAAATATGTTTATACAATTGTAGAAAAATAAAAGGTAGTTATGTATTTACCCTAAGAGATAAAGAATTCTTAATATTGAAACTATTCTGGTGTTGATATTTAAACGACCTTCGATACTACTGAATTCGATCCTCCTTGTGGAGATCATTTTGATCGCAGAGTACCTATGTTTCTCCCGACAACAACCTAAAATAATGGTTATCATGCTCAATTAAGTTCACCACCAGACTTTGTTTTTGGCAGTAAACATCTATGTTCTTTAGTATAATCAATGATCGGTTATATGTTTATTCTTTTTATCGGTCGCCTTTTAAACCTCTATCAATCTCTTCCATACTAATCGATACAGAGTCAATATCCTGCTAAACAACCAATATAAAATCTTTGAGTTTGGACTATATGTCTCTTTATAGTTGAGATGCCAACTCAGATTAACGACCACCTTGGTCACGGTGGAAAGATATAAATGTGAACCTTGGTAACTCAGCCAATGAACTTGGTTAAACCCTTTCAATTGCTTAAACGGTTCATAGTTCCAACTTGTGAAATGCTAGAGGAATAATTATAGTGGATAGAATATAAATTTATTTCGATACCACTTTATATAGTATAAAAATAAAAGAATTATACGAGTGGTAAGAGTTCGGGTAATCCTTATGTATAGAATATATGTCCGACCCTAAAGCATTAAATAAATAAAAGCAATTTATCCTTATATAAATACTTAATGGAAGGGTCAATACATGAGTTTGTATCTTATATCTTCATCCCCTTTAGAAGATGGAAGTTATCCTTAAGAAGAATGTAAGTGGGGACAAAACCTTTAGAACTTTATGTTGGTAAAAGTATTGAAAAATGAGGAGAAGACAAAGATAAAATAGATTGAAATTTTCATACCATAATCTACTCTTATATATATATGGGTTTCATTTTATGTGTAAAGGGGTGTAAAATCTACCTAGGATTTAATTGAGTATGTGAATGCTTAGGAAGATTTTTATTTTTATGAACATCTTGTGTAATAATCTTCTACAAATATTTGGGGTAGTAAAATGGATAATTCATATCCATAAAATAAAGTAGTATTATGTCCTTTATGTACACGTCGATTCCTATGGAAATAAAAATTTCATGTACATGTATATGATAGTAGATGTTATGACTTTCATGTGTATGGATAAAGTATCATCTATATATATTACATGTTGGGTTTAAGTTGTATGGAAATAAGTTCTAGAATGAAAGAAAAAGGATGAATCCCAAAAGTATAATCGTCATAGAAAATTGATATAAGGGTAGTAGTTGTTTGTAATTAAAGATATTTTACCATTACTGGCTATCAATAAGTATCATGGAATTTTTTTTTCCTCATTTATTGTATTTTGGGGTTGTTACAGAGTTTTAGAGGGAGAAAATGGTTTTTTCCAACTCTCCTTCACAAAATTGGGTGGGATAATTGTTTTTTATATGTATTTGTTTTAATAACTAATGGGAAAACTATATAATATTAAAAAGAATATCTATGTAAAAAATTCACCCATTGCAAATGTAAAGCCCCCTAAAGTTTTCCCTTGACAACAGAACCCTAGCAAGTATTTTGAGTTTCTTTATTTGATCCATTTTATTAGGTTGAGAAAGAATAACGAATTATTTGTAGATTGATGAGGTAATTTAAAATGAGATTTACCAACTAAAATGGATGCTTATGAGTTAATGAAATATTTCTATATAACTAGTCTTGAAATGGAATTGACATTTAGTGTTTCTTAAAACCAATAGTTACAATGTCCTAATGAATAATAATTTTTATTTTGGGCCAAAAAGGCTTGGAGAAATTATCATTGAACATAGAACCTTGCATATCAATGATAATATTAAATTGTGGTGGCATCATACCGATGTAATGATGCCGCATATCTTCATTTTATTCGCCTTCTAGACAAGTGACAAAATCACCCACCATTAATTATTATGTCACCATGAACTCCCTAGAGAGAACCTGTAATATCCCCAAATCAGATTTCAAGGATATCAACTCAATCACAAGGTTTAAATCAGAAAATTTCAAAGACTGGAAACTAGTTATAAAAACTAGTCTTGAAGAAGCTAGTGCTGGACACAGCTAAACCCACCCAAAGCTTGACAAATGGGCTCTTTGGATCTGGCAGGTCTAATAAAAAAGTTGCAGCATCATAAAAAAAGGGGGATAATATAGCTTCAGATCCTTTGCAAAGAGTACTGGGACCTTTTATGTTTCAAAATCAGTTGTTGTTCAAGTCTACTCCAAGGCTTACTGGGTACACCAACATATGCAAACTAGATCCTTTCACGATATTTGAGAAAAAATGGAAGGTGGATGACCCCTGTATACCCTCTAATATACTGATAAACCAAATACATAGTGGTTTTGGAGCAGCTATACTGAGTTTGAGTGACTTAGGAGAAATTGCTACTATAGTGGCAGCTCAACTAGTTTTAATTATGGCTAACTCAAAAACAGTACAAACCTCCCAAATTTATGATATTAATGTTGTAGTGGACCCAAGGGGATGTTAATGAACTAAAAAAACTTGCAGAACTCAATTTGTATATATATATTATCATGTATGACCTGGGCACTAAAACTAGTCAAGAATTGGGCCTCTCTAGTGCAAGGTGAAACAATGACTTACAAAGGATGAACCAGATTTACAAATTTCTATTATAACTTCATAGATCCATCCTATTACATGAAAATCAACACATTTTTGCATCCACCAGATTCCCAAGGGTGCATATATTATTTATCCATTCAGAAAACCTCAGGATTCTTCAATAACCACTAGATCCAACACATAGAATGCAAAATATTGAGAAAGGAAGTCGGGATATAGATTCTTTATTATAGTAGTAGCTATTACATGATATTTAATTCAGGTCACACAAAATAAGAGGTAAAATATAATCTCTCGCAGTCAACAAGGGCACAACTACTCAATTCTTCTCCTCTCAGGCAATCTCTACTATCTCTCGACGCTCTGCTTCAATGGATCTCTTCACATGAGCTTGCAATTCGACAGCTATGAGCTGTACCTCTATTCACATCAGATCAGAGGAAAAATACAGGCTGGCATATTCATCAAGGGCACAAATGCTCAATTCTTCTCCTCTCGGGCCAATATCTTCAATCTCTAAATGCATCACTTCACTAGATTTCTTCATGAAAGCTTGGAATTCAACCTATATTGGCCATGGATTGAATCTAAGCTATAATTAAACTCCTGAATGATGTAATGAACTCAATGAGGAAGATTGGATGTCCTCCTTCTCATAGTTGGTTGAATCTCCAACTAGTTTAGATGATAGAAAGGGTACATCTCCTTACTGATGACTAGAGGCACATCTCCCAAGTCTTGAGTAGCTGCAGAGCTATCAATTCAAAATGAAATAATTACCAAAAGATGTGAAATGGAGTTCTCCTCCTTATTTTATATACTTTTCTCCTCATTATTGACCTTATCCTCTTAGAAATTCGAAATGGAAGAGGCATGGATGTTTCTTTGACTAGTTGAATTGGGTTTTGACCCACTTAGCCTCATGGATGCACCCTCACTTGCTAAAATTGTACCCTGTATTTTTTCTGAATGTTTCTAATCCTTCTTGAGTTGTACAAATCATGAAACTTCTTTATTTTTTGCTTTTGAGAACTTTCCTGCTTCTCTGCCTCTTTTCACTTTCTTTGCTTTCTACTTTTCCTTCTTTTTCCACTTTCCTACTTTTCAGTGATTCTTGCTTTGTCCTACTTTTTTTCAAGTTTCCTTCTTTTGCAAGGAAAGTTCTTTGGATAACCTTATCTCCTTTTCCAACTCATTATTACATTTAAATGAAAATTGAATACTCAAAATAATATTACATCCCTTCTAAATTAATTTAATACAAAATACTTTAGCCATAATTTATTATCTAGCTAAATTAGTTCATTACTAAGGTAACTTGGGCCCAAATTATTCCCTTATTATTAATTTAATACTAGAACCCCAAGGGATGGAGTGGTTAGTGTTCTGACCATGGTGCTACAAAAAATGGGGACATGACATAACCTCTTTATAAGGAGAGACTAAACCACTTTGGAGACTCTATCTTATTTTTTAAAAATTGGCTATGGATATTAGAGACCACTAGATGTTTGACACATCTACAGATGGTACTAATTTGGAGCACTTTGGCAATGAAAATTTATATACATTGAAGATCCAATTAAATGAATGCGAACGACTGATCTTGATTTTGATTAGATTTTGATTGAGCCCTCAATGTTCACTTGTTATTCGTGGAAGTGGTGATTGGATGATGTAGATTATATAATGGAAAAAATATAGGCTACCTTCACATGGATTTTGAACCATAAATGGAGAGAAGAACCATTCATAACATGATAATATTGTCTAACAAGACTAACCTAATTCACCATATATTAAATAAACAAGCTTTGGTTCACGTTTTTAAAAGATTAAAAAATTGAACAATGATAAGGTTTATTCAACAAGGATGCCCTTTATCCCAACTCTCTACGTGTTGGAAGAAGAATCCCTTAGTTATCAGCTCCTCAATGCTAATATCAATTTAAAGATTATTCAAAATATCCCTATCCTAAATCCAAATGTAGTGAAGTTGGTTAATGGCCATTTTGTTGATGATTATTTCCTTACTATTGTTGAAGACCAAAATTTCTAGACTTTGATAGTGGGGTGTCTACACACTTTTGCATGGCCTTGAGGTTGAACATCCCATGGAATTGGCTTCAATTGAGACAAGTATTCAAATGTATGGGCAATCATTTTTCCTTTCAAGCCTCTCTTAGAGATCATTGGAAGTTAGTTTTCCAATGGGTGGAGAAGCAATTAGACAAGTGGATCACCAAACCCTAGCTTTATTAGTGAAATTCCATATTTTCACTAAACTACTAGATATAACTCATGTGTACTACTCTTCATGTTGGATTCCATCTAAATAAGTCTACATGTTATTACAGAAAGCCCTCATAATTTTTCTATGGGCCAAACTTCACAAATGAAAAGGGTTCAATACATTAAACTATGAATTGTGTTTCAAACTAAGGAATTTGGGTGGCCTTTGTGTTATTCGCACCAAGATCCAAGACCAAGCATTATGTCCAAAGTGGGTCATTTGGGATATAGAGGGAAATGAGTCTAGAAAGGTTCCCTTAAGTCATTGGATTCAACAAGGGATTCCACTTGGAAAGCAGGCTTGATAAGGGATCTCTTTTCAAACCCTTTTTCTTATTCCTTCTCAAGGTAACAAAATTAAAAAAATAAAAGAAGAATAATATGGTGTCCACCTTCATAAACTAAATGTTACAGTAATTGCACTGCCCAATGTTATTGTAGTTTCCATGATCACAGAGCTCATAAGCATGGACATAACTTTTTAAATTGTTTGGTTCCATTAGTTATTTATTCCAATTTTATTGCTTGTTAATAATTGATTAATAATAATTAGATTTATATGCAACAATTATGTATTATTTCATAAATTTATTTGATGCTCAAGGATTATAAAATAACAACATGCATTTCACTCTTAAAATTTGTATGGATTTTTCCATTTTACTTGTAATTTGAAATTTTCTATGGTAGTTGTAAAGAAAATTGTAATTTTTTGTCAATATATGGGCATTAATTAAATTGATGTACATACTTTTTTAAAAGAAAAAAGTGCTTCTTTTTATTGATAGAGTGAATCAAAGAAGCAACTACATAGCATGATAGTCCCTTGAACAGTCATTACATAGAGAAAATATGATAGAAGCATACCATTCTGCTATGACCTATCACCTGCTAAATCCAGGCATCATACATACACAAGGAGGCAATAGATACTAATAGGATACGCCATAATCACTGCTTTATTTCGACCCCTTACTATTCTAGTTTATACAAAAAAATTACTAGTTCCACCGGGTTTACAAAAGGTCTTTTTTGGTGCTTCACACAATAGAAGATGACAGTACAATCTAGGAAGTGCTAGAAAAAGATAAGTTGCCTTCCAATAGCATCTGCACAAACAACTTAACATCAAAAATGAAATCAAAATGATCAGGTGAGGAGACCATCGGGAGGTTGCCTAATACCCCTAAATTGTGCCCCTCAAAATTGATGTACATATATTTGGGCAAAATAAAACCGAAAACAATACATTTATTATTTGTAATGTTTTGAAATTGTAATTTTTTTTAGCTTACTGTACCATGTCAAAAGTTTTTCATTCAAACCAATTTCTTTTAATGGAAGGGACTAAGCTACTTTATAACTGTAGTTTATCTTGTTACACAATCTCCTTTTCATATTTAAGCTTTAACATTAACAAAACAAATATTTTGTTAACATTAATTAAAATCATTGTGACACCAAATATATCTTTCCTTTACCTTACTAGGATTAAATTATATATTTTTTATCATCATTGGTGAGCATATACTAGTTGGATCTTCTATAAAAACTAACATTATCATGCCATAAGAAAGGACTCCCCATTAGTATATTTCATAATTAAGAGCAATTGCATCACAAAATATTTCTCAAATTGGGTGGAGACGAAAAATTTAAACATAAGATGTTTTAGTTCCAAGTCCTCATCCATCCAACCTAATAGATAATGTCATATATATGTGATTGCACCAACTTTTTAGATATCACACCCTTATGACTATTTAATCAAATATGGTAATAAACACATAAACTTAAATGTTAAAGAGTTTTAATATCTCTTCGTTAGTGAGGATGAACCATAAAAAATAAGTTTTCATCCATCTACTATATTCCGTTAACTTATTTTCCCTCTAATGGAGAAGATCTTGCCACAAGGAAATTTTCGTAGTCATGAGGATTCGTTTTGGATGTAACTCCTAACTTTAATGATACTTTGTATACCTTGTTTTTTTGCGGTGGTTTCATTTCCTTGCCTTCCATCCATATTTTTCTTCATAGTTTTCATTGAAATAAGGTTACAAACTTTCCAAGAAGTTTTTGATAACCATGTTGGTTCATTTTACAAAATGTTGAATAAGGTAGATTTCTTTTGGAGCTATGTAATGTAATCTTGTAAATTTGACCATGGACAAATTGTCTAAGATATTCCACCATATTTATCATTCCTTTTGTAAAACAGTAGATACTATCTCATTGATATGATCATTTTTTTCCTAGTACCACACAAGGTTCCTATATTAGCATAATCTCATGTCAACATACACAAACACAAATATATTTCCAATGAAAAATTCATAGGGAAACTTAACGGATGCTTTCCCACATTTGTGGATGGCATGCCTTGTAACATTTTCGAAGTAGCATAATGTACTTGACCAAGGAGAATTTGAACCAAGCACCTATTGTCACAAAACTAGCCAAATATCCAACAACATTGATGATAACCAATTGACCTAACTCCTCAACTACATGCACACATACATGTGGACAACTTGCCATATAGACCCCACTGGAGTAAAACCATCAACCTACCATTTACAATCACTTAGTGAAGATTAATCAATATCCATTACACACATTTTAAAATTAAAAAAAACATGAGAATGAACTTGAATCCACACACACACACATACACACACACACACACACACACACACATATATATCATTCAAATATTTACTTTATGTCTTATTAATTGAAAATATTTAATTTCAATTCAAAAATATTTATTGAAACACTAAGCTTTATCATTCTAGATATTTTCATTTCATTTTACCCACGAATTAAAGTATAAATACACAAAACCTTAGGATCATAATTACAATTCATTAATTTATGACTCAAGTAACAAACAATAATATATGTTATAGAGAGAAATGAATCAAACACCCTACATAAAATGACGTGTTAAAACATTTTTTTTTTTCACAAGGTAATGAATAAGTGACCGCAAAAACCACCAATACTTCCCCATACCTAACCTCGAAAAACTCAAAGTTCAAACTCGCTTCTTACCAATTGAGCTATCCCTTAAAAATTAAAATATATTATATATTGTGAAAGAGCAATAAAAATATTTAAACCATTAACTATTTTAAGACAATTAATAATAATTTAATTAATACTTATTACTTCCAAATTTTGCAAATGATAACACAATACTCTAAATTAAATATGTATACAAAAGTTGTATCGCATATAATAAGTTACATCCTTTACACACTAAAACATAAAACATAGAAGGTATTATCTCATTTACATAAATACTACTCTCCACCATTAAAATAGATTACAACATAAAACCCACCATTTAATAACATGTTCAAAATGAATATATATATTCAAAATTAAAGTACTCCGGTGTGTCTTCATGTGGAGCACAAGTGTAAACTAAGACGCAAAAGACAAAGAGGAAAACCGTTGTCGTTAAAAATATGTGCAAACCATGAAGTACGGGTGAAAAGTAAAAAAATAAAACATATTTATTTTTAAAAATATTTAAAAACGTTTAATCAAGAATTTATTTATTTATAAAAACATTTATATTATTTTAATCCACCTAATATTATAGATGGATAGTTATGTAGGAAATCGATACACTCCATAAAATGGTTTTGGTTTCGTATTTGGAAGTACTATCCAATACCATGCTTTATCCCACATAATTATCAATATTACAACTCCACCAAATCCAATTCCTACTCCTAGTACTAATGCAATTAATGAGATATGTTCGTTCACACGGCTTAGCCATCCCTGATCTTTAGTAACATTTGCAGAAACTCCATCTCCTTTTTTGTCATTACTCTTTGTTTCTTTGCATGGGTGCAAAGGGTAATTGCATAGGCACTTATTCCCTTGAAATGAAGTTGTATTGAAAGTATCAAATTGTGTTCCCTGTGGGATTCGGCCACATAATCTGTTAAATGCTACATTTAGAGATGCTAACTTGGTTAATTTAGTGAGTTCTTGAGGAATCTCTCCACTCAAATTATTTTTAGCCAAGTCTAATTGTTCCAAAGTAGATATCTCACTAAGAGATGCAGGAACTTTTCCATCTAGTTGGTTTCCAGATAAATTGAGCAACCGCAAGGTGCTCAAATTTCCCATGCTTGAAGGTATTTCTCCAATAAAATTATTGTTGGATAAGTCAAATATAGTGTTTGCCCGCAGTACATATGTTATAGTATATTCAAAGCCCTTGATTTCAATCTGTACATCCTCATATAATGTATCACCACTAACTTGGGAAGACCCAAGGATGCCAAATCCTTGGAGTCTCCCTACATTTGATGGGATTCTTCCACTTAATTTATTATTGGATAAATCCAACACCTGTAATCTCGAAAGATTTGTGATCCATTCATAAATATTACCCTCAATGTTATTATAACCAACGCTTAAAACTCGTAAGTTTTGAAAAGATGTGAGATATCTTGGAAGCTCACCTGTGAAATTATTTTTCCGTAAATCCAGTAGTCGAAGCTGAGTACAATTAGCCAAACCTGAAGGTAAAGTCCCAGAAAATCTGTTAGAATAAGCAGAGAGAACATCCAAAGTCACTGAAAACTCCATGTTTAGAAGTCCACTAAGTTTGTTCTCGGACACTTTTATCCGTTCCAATTGTTTACAATTACTTAAAAATGTGGGAATCTTTCCAATCAACTTGTTTTTTGATAAATCTAAGTTGTTTAGTTTGACACATTTTCCAATACCCTCCGGGATTGTACCTCTAAGTTTGTTGTCAGACAACAACAATTCCACCAACTCTTTGCAATTCCCTAAAGATGAGGGAATCCTTCCACTCAGGTTGTTGGAATATAGATACAGTGCCCGTAAGTTCCGCAGCGACCCCAATTCCACTGGAATTCTTCCACTCAAGTTGTTGGAACTTAAAACCAGGACCGTTAAGTTCCGCAGCGACCCCAATTCCACTGGAATTCTTCCACTCAAGTTATTGTGTCTTAGACCCAGGAATTCTAAATTATGTAGCGAGCCCAATTCCACTGGAATCGTTCCAGTCAAGTAATTGTAACCTAAAAATAGGCCCTCTAACTTCTGTAGCAAGCCCAGTTGCCCTGGAATTCTTCCACTCAAACCGTTTAAAAGCAAAGAAAGATACAATAGCCGAGTACAATTACCCAGAGCTGGAGGGATGTGGCCAGTGAGATTGTTCATATAAATGGACAATGCTGTCATAGATGTGCAATTGCTCAGAGAAGTTGGAATACTTCCCGTGAGAAAATTGTGGTGTAAATAGAGATATTCCAACTTCTGTAGACGGCCCAATTCTGTTGGTATAGTCCCTGTCAAATTATTATTTGAAAGATCTAAAGTAACCAGTAAGGAAAGGTTGCCAAGAGATGGCGAAAGAGTACCTCGGAGACCTAGTCCAGTAAGGCTTAGGTAATAAACTCTGTTAGTGTCCGGATCGCAGGAAAATACGCCAGACCAAGAGCATACATTCTGCGAATTCTCAGCAGTCCAGTTGGACAGCGATCCTAGTGGATCCAATGTGATGCCCTTTCTGAACAACAGAAGCGCCTCCACGTCCCTTTGATGAGTAGATGATGTCAATTGATACGCTGAATCCTCCTCCTCGAGAGTGCGTTCATTGGAAACAGAATAATGGGGCTGAAGAGAATTAGTAGTTCCAGCAGGGGTGTGATGATATTCCCATCAATATAAGAAGAAGAAGAGTAATATGGCGGCTCCGTTGAGGAACTGAAAGTTGCGGCAGTGACAGCTGCCATGAATATGAGGAAGCCCAGAAGCATGGACAATATACCAGCTTTATCCATTTCTCTGTCCCTGCACCACTGCAGCGTCCTCAAAATGGGTTGCCTGTGAATTCACTTCACTGCCATGACTCCATGCTCCTTTAAAGTCACTGGAAAAGTTGCACAGTAAGGTTGAAAACTAACAAAAAAATTGCGCCGTGTTGACTGGGAAATAGAGAAAGTTGGTTGGAATTTGGTTGGGTGCCGATTGACCGAAACGCGTTGAATAAAATTCCGCTTATTTCGGTTTTGCTCCAGTTTCCTGCCGCGTATTTCAGACTGATGGTGATACAAAGACGTGTCCGTAAAAAGGTGGAACCACATGTTTGGATGTTACCAAAGTCGGTGTTTTGTTTGTTGTTAAAAAGTTTTAATGAAATTTACATACACAAAATATTACAAAATCTCCTTAGTCACTTTGTCGAATCTTCATTAAATTTATCCGAATTTACATTAAAGACAGTATTGCAAAATCTTAAAAGCAAGATTTGTTATCTTTTAGACATGTGGGGATTTTGCATATATATATTTCATCGATTAAATGTGTATTGATGGTTTATTATAAGGGTTTTATCCATCCATATACTGGTAAAGATAATCATTTTATTAGCAGAGGCAGCCCAGGAATTTGGAAAAAACATCACCCGTCAAAAATGACTGTTTTGACTGTAAATACAGCCGTTTTACAATTTTCTTTGGTTTTCCTGACGGTTAGCATGAAATATAAGCCGTATTTGACGGGCAAAATGGTCCACGACGGGCATTTTGCCCGTCAAATTCCAGCCCTGAGCAGAGGTAGTATTTTAATTGAACTAAATATATATTTTAAAGTGAAGATTTTTACAGTTAATTAATATTATTGTAGTCTTTTAAAGTAAATTGTGTTAGAGGAGAAACATTTCCAGTATTTGGGATGGATACTCTATCCATCATCATAAGCTAGTTCTTGAAGAGTACCAGTTGAAGAGAAAAAGAAAATCTCTAAATAAAGTAAAAATGGTAGAGAGATTTTTTTGTACTTTTCATTAATAAAATATTAAATTAATAATAATAATGGGTCAAAGGTTAAGAGGTTGTTTATAGTCTTGATGAATAAAAAATTAAAATAGGGTGAATTTTGGTGATATAATGATGATAATAATTAACCTTCACTAAGACCTTAAAATTTAAGTTTACGAAGAAAGAAATGAATTATTTGGTTTGCTTTAAAATTTTCAGCAATGCTTTAATTAAGAGATTCAGAAAAATTATGTAAAATAATGAAGAATTGAATAAAAATATAAAATAATATAAAGTAAATTAAGGAAAAATAATGGCTATATTAAAATAAGGTGTAGTCTACGTTTTCAACCTTTTCCAAGCATATTTTCAACTTTTTCCAAGCATATTTTCTGTGTACTTTTGTTCATATTTGGAAATCTTTAAAAAATCTTAGAATCTCATATATTAGCTGTGGAAATTGCCTAATTTGGGTGCCTTAGGGGTATTTGAGGGTGCTGAATCTATTTATGAATTAAAAAATACTTAGATTTTCCAAAAATAAATTACCAGATTATGATCAAAACCTACCATAAAATCAAAAACTTAGAATACCTAAACTATTCCTTAAAATAATAAGAAGATTTGATTAAAATTCTCTATTATTTATTTATTTATTAATCAAAACTACGAACATTTTCTTAAATTTTCACCCATTATTATTATTAATTTAATATTTTATTGATTAAATTACAAATAGTTTGTCGATCATTTTCACTCATCAAATTTCGAGGTTATATCTTTCTCTTCAACTCATACTTTTTTCCAAACTAGCTGATGATGATGGGTGGAATTTCTATCCTAACAGTAAGGAATTTTTCTACTGTTTACTCAAAAAACTACAATAAATATAGATTTATATTCAATACATCTAATGTGATTTTATAAAAAAAATTATAAAAATTGAAAAGTCGTAAAGATTGCCATGTTGACTAGGAAATAGAAAGTTGCCAATTTAGGGCGTGCTTGACAGTGTATCATATGTAGTCCAGCTCGTGCCAATTGACTGCAACGCGTGGAATAAAATTGCCGTGTTCGCTGGGAATATAGAGGTGAATTCGCTGGGAACAGAGAGGTGAAGAAAGCTATTTAGAATATTAACCCCATTTTTATTAGCATATAATTATGTTACGAGGATTCAAAATAATTGAGAAATGTTTTTTTTTTATAATATTCCCTTCACACTGGATATAATTGCACTTCAAATAATTTTAAAGTGAATAGTTTAAATACGTTAAGTTGAGTGAATCAATTAACTGTAGTTAAACGCGATGAAAATACATCTTTGATATTATAAGGCCCTTGACTATCATTTCATTTTCCATTTGCTTTTTTATTTTTCATTTGTGTACCTTCTCTTCTTTGTGCTATATGGAATATTTATTTTTATAAATTAATATGTAGAATTTTTGTATAAATAGACCCAAAGATAAAGGTGTTTCTAATTTGTGAGCATTATAAAGAATAGAGTCGAGTTATTGCATTCAAAAGATCCTTCTAGTTGAGAAATGATTGGTGGGAATATTTAGGATATATTACTTGGTTTTCAGGTTTTTTTTTTTTAAATTTGGGAGTACCACAATGTAATGTAGTTTAGATTTTCTGATTTAAAAGTTTGCATTGAGGAAAGAAGTTTATTTAAAGGTTGAAGTAATTTCATTGTAAGATGTCTAACGTGGTTCATGTTGGATGAAGTGGCCAAAACTAATAGATATATAAATGGTGGTGGTTTTTCCTATATAAGGTTTCCAACATTTGTTTTTCTTATGTGTTTGTTTTTGTCATGTGGTATAAGAGTGAGGTTAGCCTAGACTCCTCACAAAAGTGGCTAGGGTTCTAATGCTGGAGAAGTCTATGCGATATATGTAGCATTCACAGAAGAATCACATGGAATGTAGTGGATGAAGTACTCAATTAAGGAGTTCTTGATTTAGTTCATTGTAGTAGATCTATGGATGCAAGTGAAGAAGCATGTGATGTTTCTTGCATCATATACACTTCTAAGTATTTTTTATGGAGTTGGAATTAATCGCAATTTAAATGGGAATATAATTGTAAGATCTATTTAGGCATGCATATCCCTAGCTTGGTGGGTCACCTATGTAAAGTCTAATGTAGATTTAGGTAGACTAAAGAGGGGGTCATGTTGTTATTCTCGATACCCTATTAAAAACTTAGAGGGTGGTCGGTGCTTACCTCAAGTCAAGTTTAAAGGGTCGCAGAATGTTATGTTAATCTTTACTTGTTAAAAAGTGATTTAAGATAACCTTGATTGAGTCAATAATGGGTTTATTGTTGGTGGTTTACAGGCCCACAATTTTGGGTAACCCATGGTATTTTACCGTGGTTTTAGCATGTGATAAAGCCTATTTAAAGGCTTGAGTAACGACACTCTAATATTCCTAACGTGGTCCTCTATATGTTTGTTTTGTGCATTATTATTTCTAACAAATCGCATGAAATGACTTTCTTCCATGGTTGAGGCAATCCATGCAGGTCAAACCATGTTTCCTAGAGATTTGAGAATTGAACTATACTAATATCACCACCCATACTTTAGCATTGAAAAATCAAAATTAAACTTGACCCATCCCTTTGGAAGAGGATCCTAGCTCTAGTTGCATGCTACCTTACTTAACATGTATCCATTAGAAATTGCTTTTAATGGGAGAAACCCCTTACTACATTTCATTAAGCCCATCTCTATTTGGCCTACAAATTAATCCCAGTATTTGTACTCAATTTTTATTGTTTCCAAGAATTCCCTTTGTATTCTTCCCCGTATTTGCTTCATGGGCACCCTCTTCCTTTTAAAATTTATATGATTGCTAGCTTTCCATATGAAGGAAAAAGCAAAATATGGGGATATCATTTAGAATTTCTTTAAGAGCTCTACCTTCAATGGAGGCTTGTACCATTCTTTAATAAGTTCTTCTACAAAGATTGGTAGGGTATGTTGTCTACAAAACATACGCCACAACTCCTAATTAAGATACTCGTACTGGAAAACAGGGAAAATTTTAGTGGCCAAATTTAGCCCATGTGTTAATTTCCAATGTTTTTCTCCAAAAAAAATTCATCAATTTCCAATGTTTTCTAAAATGTTTGACCCAAATTCTATAGGATAAAAATATTTTATTCTTAAAATCGCCAAAAGTTTCAAGAAACTATATAAAATCATTATAAATTTGAATAATTTTTTAACAAATATCGCCAAACATTTTATAGTTTGCAATTTAATAATTAATAAGATTTGCCAAGGTTTTGCACTTTAAGATATTTATTGATTCTTAACATTTATTTTGATGAAAAAACATAATAATGGTTGCGATCCTCCATGAACATGTATCCATTACACTAGGATGAGCTCACAACCCTTGTTTTGCATAGGGCCATTCTTGCAAGGATCTTCCCTTTGCAAGCTAGCTATATGAAAACAACTTTAGATCGATTAGAGGGATGCCAAATCATCTTCCATATGTAATATTTCTAGGGTAGCCTATTTCCGCCCTAATTCTTTTAGACAAACACCATACCCTTCTTTGATTGAATATGCACCCTTCCTTATGACCTTCCAACACGATGCATATCTTGCTTCATTTGTCAAAATTACCTTGTTCACCAACTCAACACGAATGATGTTTATGTCATATTCCTACATATGCCGAGGATGAAATTCCTCAATGTGTTTCCATGAGATGGATTTTATTCTACCCTGATGTTTATCATTGTATATTTTTACTAATAATCCTCTACCCTACTCCAATTAAATTTGTGTTTCATGCATTCATTTTTTCATGGAAAATTTGTCTTTTACAACAAAATAACCATTCCAAAAATCATCTCAAAAATTAGTTAAACACCCATCATAGATGGCCCAACGATATGGTTTACAATCACTTATCTTCTTTGTGATATAATATTCCATATACTAGATCCTTACATACGAATATTTTCCTTCCTAATGATTTCTTCCACATATTCAACTTTAGTTATTTTGAACTTTAAAATTTGTACAAACTAACTCTTGCTCATTTATAAATCTCCAATACAACTTAACAATCACTCCAAGGAAAATACTTTATGGCAGAGGGTTTTTGTGGAACCTCCCCAAAAGGACTCTCCTTTTTTTGTTTATAGTGGAGGTTATTAGCATAAGCGGGTGGGAAGAGGATTTACTGGAGGTTTTATTATCAGTGCTCTTAAATGAACACATGCACTAGTGCGTTGCTATAAAATAAGCACTGGTGTGTAACCATATTACATGCACTGACATCAAAATATTTCACCATCAAATAAAAAATATGTTACACATACTTTTTGGTGTGTTTACGCTGACATAACATACTGAGGGGTTACTACCTGAAATGCACCGAATCCTATCAAATTTTGAAAATTAAAATATCTAATATCTAAATAATGATATATATATATATGTGTGTGTGTGTGTGTGTGTGAAGAGAGGATAAACGGAAGGGTGAGCGATGGGAGGTAGGTTTTGGGAGCGGCGTACGATAGCCGTGAGCTACCAGTCATGGTAGGGGGTAGGTCTTGTAGACCATACCTCCCCCTGTCACATCACCATGACTGTACATGGACATCGATGGACGGAGGCTGTTCTTGGAGGGTTTTTTTTATTAAAAAACTGTTTGATTTTTCTAGGGTTTGTTTGTCAGCTTGTGGATTGGGATTGTTGGAGAACTGTTGATTACTGTCAGGGTTTGTATCAATTTTCAGGGTTAATAACATCGATGGAGGAAGTGGAAATGGTAGACTACTCTAGCGACCAGATGGAGGCACAGGATGTTTGGGGGGTGCCAGGTGGAGGGCAGCTAGAGGGCTTGGAGGAACTCCCAATGCTGGGGCCTAAAGGAACTGTTTCGACCGGTTTGGGGTAGGTGAGGCTGGTAACAGAACTTTCACCCTCGGATTACTTGACTTTCTCTCCACATAGTTTGTTGCCGGTTTGTTTGGACTGCGATGGGTTGCCGGTAGACCTTCTAGGAAGCTCTAGCTGGAGGGAGGCTGGAGATTTTTTCTCCCGGAATCTAGGGTTTTCGGTGTCTGGTTTGCAGGGGGGTTTTGTAGTGGTGGACGGTTTGAACAGATTGCATATGAGGGTGTGGCTCGGCAGGTGCAGGAGTTATGTGGGACTGGTAGTGGTGGTGCGGGAGTGGCTGTGAGAGTGCCGTTGGGGGTTTCTGAACATTGCGGCTGTGAAAGCCCTCTTTCTGTTATTGGGCCATCGAAGGTGAAGGAGGGGGCTCCGTCTGGGGGGCAGGGGTGGTTCATAAAAGAACCTAACAAGAGGCGCAAGAGGAGCTGGGTAAAAACTAGAGCTGTGGGTAGTTATGCTGTAGGTGAAGATATTGCCTGGGAACGGGTTCTTGAGATGTCGCGTTTGATGCTTGTGGGTAAGGTCATGGGCAGAAAATTTGCTCGTAAAATGGTGGTGGACTGGGTGGATGATCAGTGGCGAGAGATGTTGGGATATACACCGGAGGTGGACATGTTGCTTCGGGGATGGTTTGCGGTGGTGGTCAGAACACAGGCTGACCTGCGAAGGATTCTTGATAGGAATTGGCACCTGAATCATACACTGGTTTTATTGAAGCCCTGGCATCCTCTCTTTGATGCTAGTCGGGAGAGAGTCGATATGATTCCTGTTTGGGTACGGCTCTCGGGATTGCCTCTACATTTTTGGGATATTAATCATTTTCGAAAGATTGGGGATATATTGGGAACCTTTATGGAGGCGGATCTCTCTTTCCTGGAGATGCATTACAAGCAGATTGCATGTATATTGGTTAATTTGAATATCCATGAAGGACTTCCCGAGACCATTAATCTAAAATGGGGGCCTGTTATTATTTCTCAGATCCTGGATTATGAGAATGTGCCCTTTTGGTGTAGGAGGTGTCATGCATATGGACATCCGGTGTCCGATGTTTGACTCCTAGTTCGCACTTTAAATGGGGGAAAGAGAAACTCCTCTACTATGGATACAACGGGAGAACTAAAGGACTTGATTTCCAACGATTAGGTGCCAGTGACGGAGGACTCAGGTAGCGATCGGACATTTGAGGATTCGGAACCCTCTAGTCAGGACTCTGATGCAGCTCCGAGCACACGAATTGACATCCCCCTTGTTCCTGTTGATGAAGCTTGTTATTCTGCACCTATGGCAGAAGCTGATATTCTGGGGCCTTCTATCACGGGTATTCATTCTCTCTCCCTTTTTCCCTCTGTAAATTTATATTTAAATCGGTGCACATTGGTTGGTCTTGATTGGGTGGAGGGGCTGAAAAAATTATCCTTGTCGGGTCATACTGAGAATTTCCCCTTGCCCTCTTTTTCTGCTCCGGGTAGGGTTCAAAATATCACGGTGGTCGATACTCCTGAACAGAACCCTGTTTTGTCTATTGAATCCATACTACTTTTGGAAGATACTTTGGTCACTCTTGAACCCGATCCTGGGAAGGTGGCAGAGTCTTCAGGCCTTTCCTCTCCCGAGTCTTCCGAATCAGGGTATTTTCTTCGCTCTTGAAAAAAGACCTCTGGGGGGGGATTAGGAAAAGAATAGGTGCCGGTTTGGAAGGGTAGGGGCAGAAAGTCGAATTTCTCTAAGGCTTAGACTAGGGCCAGGACGGACCTACGGGAAGGGAAACAACTCTCTATTGAGAGGGCACTTAGAGCGGTGAATGCTCGAAAGATTGTTCGGATATGAAGATCATGTCTTTTAACTTTCGGGGTCTGGCTGGGCCTAAAAAGAAATCAACCTTCATAAGGGTGCTTACTCTTGAACACCCTGATGTGATCTTGCTACAAGAGACTTTAGGTTTAGGAGTTATCATTAAGGATAGATTGGAGAATTGGCTGGCAGGTTGGACCTTTGTGACTCTGGATGTAAGGGGTCGTTCTGGGGGGTTGGCTGTGGGATGGAAGGACTGTGCGATAAAAATCATAAATTCATGGGGGATGGTTTCCGTGCTGGGAGCTGAGTTTCTTTCTGTTGATCTGGGTACTCGTTTCTCTGTTGTTAATGTTTACGGGCCCTATGTGAATCGAGTTCCCTTCTGGGACTCTCTATTGCAGGATCCGCTCCTGGAAGGTGATTCGGTTGTGGTGGGGGGAGATTTAAATTTTACTTTAGGGCACTCAGAAATTTGGGGTCCTCAAGCACATGTGGATCCGTAGGCTGGTTATTTTCTACAAAAGTTGGTTGGTAAAAACTTACTAGATATTGAGCCTATTAAGCTGAAACCCACCTGGAGGAATAACAGGGGTGGGGAGGCTAGGGTGGCGAAAAGACTGGATCGGTTTCTGGTGGCTGAACAGTTGGTGGATAGGTTCCTACAAGTCAGGTAGTGGGTAGGGAGTGGTGGGAATTCTGATCACTTCCCTATATTCCTCGAGATTAAAAAAGGACCAAACAATCTTCCTAGCTCCCTTAAGTTCAACAAAAACTGGTTACTTGATGATTCGTTCAAAAGTCTCTTTCTAGATATTTGGAAGTCGTTTGATGTGGACCAAGATCGCACATCGGCCTATCAATTTGCTGAGAACATTAAGAGAATAAAAGGTGCAGTTAAAGAATGGGCTATTGCTAAGAAACTTAGGGAGGATATTGAATTGAAACAGGTAGAGGCTGAGCTACTACAGATCTATGAAGGGGATGGAGGGGGTCTCCTTTCTCTAGAATCAAAAGAATCTCTGGCTAGGCTGGAGGGAAAAAGAAACACACCTTTGTTGGAAAAGGAGGAAACTTGGAGACTCAAGAGCAGAGCGATTTGGCTGGAGTGTGGGGACGAGAATACCACTTTCTTTCATGCTTATTCTAGGGGGAGGAAGGCGGCAAATACTATTTGGAGCCTGAAAGATGAAGATGGATCAAAACATTTTGATTTTGAGGGGAAAGCTAGATGCGGGGTGAGACACTTCCAGAACTTATTTAGGGCTCCATCCCAGGCTTCTATTGCAGAAGTAATTAGGATTGCTCAAATGTTTTCGAGGTTTGCAGAGGAGGAGGATAACAGAAGGCTGATGAGAGTGGTGACAGAGGAGGAATTAAAGGAAGTCCTTGGAAGTTTTCAGAAATACAAGAGCCCTGGGCTGGATGGGTGGACGATTGAATTCTTTTTGGAACTTTATGAAATTGTGGGTTTGGATCTTCTACAGGTGGTGGAAGATACTCGTATCACTGGGATGATACCAACTAGTTTCAACTCTACCTTTATAGCACTTATACCAAAGTCTGATAATCCGATTACTCTCTCTGAATTCATACCCATTTCTTTATGCAATTGTGTCTATAAGATTGTATCGAAGGTCATTGCTCGTAGACTAAAGGTAATACTCTTTGAGCATATATCAGCTGAACAATTCGGGTTTCTGGAAGGTAGACATATTCATGAGGCTATAGGGGTGGCACAGGAGGGACTACACAGTTTGAAGACCAGGAATATCAAAGGGGCTATTCTAAAAATTGATCTGTCTAAGGCATACGATAAGGTGAGTTGGATTTATCTCCGGTTGCTTTTAACTCATTTGGGATTTGGTATCAATTTCATCAGATGGATCATGTCTTGTATAACTACTGTATCTTTCTCTGTGTTATGAAATGGAGTGGCCACATCTTTTTTCCATGCTGAAAGGGGCCTTAGGCAAGGCTGCCCACTTTCTCCCCTTCTTTTTCTTCTGGTGGCAGAAGGATTAAGCAGGGCTATGCATGAGGCTAAGTTACAGGGGCGATTTAATGGAGTTATCATTGGTGACCAGTTATTTATTACTCATTTATTATTTGTGGATGATATACTCATCTTCTGCTCAGGAGATAGAAGGGATACTCGGTTTCTGAAGGAGATTTGGAACTTTTCTCTAAAGCTACGGGATGGATATAAATGCTGAAAAGTCCACACTCACAACACATCTGCTGCGTCTGGAAGAGGAGCGGGAATATGCTAAAAATTTCCCCTATAACATTTCAGGATTAGATGTGGGCCTAAAATATCTGGGTTTCTCCCTCAAATCAAACTTATATCTGAAAAAGGATTGGATATGGCTGATACGTAAGGTGGAGAAAAGATTGAACGTATGGAGTCATAAGTGGTTGTCAAGAGCTGGGAGGCTGGTTTTGGTTAAGGCCGTTTTGGAAGCCATTCCAGTATACTGGATATCTTTGTCATGGATCCCTTAAGGAATTCTTGAACACATTAGGCGGATTTGCTTCAGATTTCTCTGGAGTGGTAAGAAGGAGGGACAGGCAACTCCTTGGGTTAACTGGAAGAGAATTGCTGTACCAAAAGGCCTTGGGGGTTGGGGTTTAAAAAACATTTTCTTGTTTGCACAACATTGGCAGCAAAGGGAGGATGGAGACTTATCAAAACAACAAGTTTATGGACTCGTGTTATCAAGCAGAAATATATAACAGACGTGAGTCTCGAGGAATGGATTAGGAGCTCCAGGAAGTCACATCACGGGGGATCTGTGATCTGGAAGGCAGTGGTGAAATCTTTTTCTCTGGTGGAGACAAACCTGGCTTGGGATGTGGGTAATGGAGAAAAGGTGAAAGTTGGTAGAGATCCTTGGACGGGGAGTGAACAACAACATTTGCTACCTGATAATGTTATTAATGCATTGGTTAATAGGGGGATCATCACATTAAACCAACTGGTTGACCAGAGACCTGATGATCCGTGGATACAACACTGGAAAAGTGCATATATGCTGGGCCTGGGGGATCCAGAGTCTGTTTTTTTAGATAACTATATCATAGGATTGAATATGGCTAATATACAACTCACAGATCAGGAGGATGTTCTGATTTGGGATTTGGATCCAGTGGGGATTTATACTCCAAAGGCAGGCTATTTAAAGTTGAGTGCAAAAGCTGGGATAAGGGAGGAGGCCTGGTGGTGGAGATCACTGTGGAAACTAAAATGTCCATCAAAAACCAGATTATTTATGTGGTTTGCTTTAGAGAATCGAGTATCGACCTGGGACATTCTTCAGAAGAGAAATTTTCAGGGCCCGGGTTGGTGTGTTATGTGCAAGAAGGAGTTGGAATCCATAACACACCTTTTCATCACATGTCCTTTCACGATTGCAGTATGGAAAGAGTGCTCAAAACTGGTCGGTTTTGATTGTAGGTGGGATGGAAATTCCGTGGAAATTGCTTGGGAGAATTGGTGGAGAAATGTATCAAATAAAAAACAAAAATCCTTACCTCTGCTGATTATATGGGGGATTTGATTGGCAAGGAATGGGGAAATCTTTCAGGAAAAATCAAGTATCCCTGAAATCACAAGTGCACAATCTATGGGCATATACAAATCTCGTCCAGAACATGTTAGGGCTACAAAACAGAGAAGGATTCTGGAAGTTGAGATTGATAAAGCACACCCGTGGGGGTTTTTTGATGGAGCAGCACGAAACGAGATTTATGGCAGGGGGGCTTACTTGTATCTATCAGATACACATTTCTTTGAACTCACCATGGGACTAGGAGCGGGATACAATAATTTTGCAGAATTCATGAGTTTAAAACTCCTTCTTATTTTTGCATCTGAGAGGGGAATCACTAGATTGGCAGTGTTTGGAGATTCTATGAATGTTATCAATTGGACCAATCAAACACAAGATTGTAGAAATATTAGACTTGCAAATGTTCTTAATTCTATTCAGATGGTCATACAACATTTCGACTTATTCACATGCCGGCATGTTTACAGGGAAAATAACCAAAAAGTGGACCAAGCATCCAAAGAAGGGCAGCTCATGGATTTGGGCATTTGGAAAGTAACTGAAGAAAGGGATGGACAACGATCTGATTTCTACCACAGACCTTTCATTGACTGATCCACAATATGTTTTTTACATATATATTTTTAAAGCAAAGAATACTTAAATTATGTATAAAATACAGACTTATATACGACAATATGGTTTTTGTATAAACTGTTGATGATGTAACAGCAAAATAGTCCGGTGGACAGAACTCTTATTTTTTGAAAAACAGAAAAGTTTACTATTTTGCATTTTGAAAGTAGACATAATAGTCTCATCAAAGGAACCAAAGTTTTTTGGACTTGGACCATTCACTGACATAGTGAACCTACAGAATGTAATTCTGATCTCAGATGATGAATCGAATTACGCTTTTTTCGTTTGGAAAATATATATATATATATATATATAGGAATCAGTGCCCAATAATTCATGGAAAGCACCGATTTATAATGGAGGTTATATATATATATATATATAGGAATTAGTGCCCAATAATTCATGGAAAGCACCGATTTATAATGGAGGTGGACGGGTGGAGGATTTTTCAAAGGTTGTCCTATTGGTGCTCTTAAATGAAACACACTAACGATGCGCTAGTATATGATAAGCCCTATTGCGTAACAATATTAAACTTTATGGTGTGTCCACATTGAAATAATGCACTAGAACATTACAACATGAAATGCACCAACTCTTGTCAAATATTTTTGGAAAAAATACACCTTTGTTTATATATATATATGGTGCATTATATATAAAACAACACACCTATGCTCAATACTTTATGAGCCCCGGTGTGTTACAAACTATGGATCACCGAAGTGTCATTAAATATTCAATAATAAAATGAACCAACCAATTTTTTGTAAATATTACAGCAATTGACGCATTTCACATAAATAAACACATTAGTGCATATATGCATATGAGACACTGACAAGTTCATTGGTGGGAAAAAATTTAGTTTGGTATTTTTAAAACATCCATCCTTAATGCACCACTGTTAATTAACCGCACTGGGGTGGCTTCACCACTTGCGCACCACGCTAGGGATTTTTTAATAACATAATGGTGCATTTTTTATGACATAGGGCATTGGTGTGATCTACTGTTGAACGCACATGAGTAGGGTAGAATAAAAAAAAATACCAATCGATAATTTCATTACTTGAGAGCAATCCACACTGTTTCATATCGACATTGCACCAATTTCCCCATCATCGATGCTACCTAATTGTCAGATTCCTCCTATCCTTCAATTCATTGGTGGATTGTGATTGGTATTGTAAAATGGTCGAAAATATTGATTTTTGGTGTAGGTGGAAACCATGCCTCATTGGAAAGCAAGAGAGTAGGTAAAGTGTTTCTTACCTACTCATTACAATTTTAGTAGATTAAAATTTTAAATTTGGATTTAATTATATATATATATATATATATATATATATATATATATTGTTAAATATACAGTATCAGGAAACATTCTCCAAACCAATCTTCTGTAGCCAAGATTGATCCTCTTGTATAGAGGTGAGCACTTTGATTTCCTTCCGTGTAAAGGCTATTCCTCCCGTATAGAGGTACTTGATCAAAGTAATGATGTTGTAAAGTCTTGTTGGACAAGAATCTGGACTTGTGTGGCAAGTCATGATTATCATGTGAACCTTCCGTATAAAGGTATCCATGAGATGGACCTTCCGTATAAAGGTCATGCTTTACTTGTTAAAAGCATTTAATGTTGTGTGATGTATTATTAACCATGATCACCAGTTTCTATTAAGTCTCCTTTAGAGATTGATCGCCTCTAAAGTGAATTAATTTAGCATATGATCATTTGGGCCAGAATAATATAATATGATCACAACATCTGATAATTATTCTTAGTATAATGTAATGTGATGGATAATTAAAGTTAGCACATATTGACCATGCAGTAAAAGATAAAGAAATAAAAGATAAAGCATAGAGATCAAGAGAATTCGAAATTGCCCATGCAAACACTTCATCTAATTAAAGAGAACTAGAATTGTTAAAGCTTCAATTAAGTATCAATGCTTCAGTTAAATATATGCCTCAATTAAATAAAGAACTCACAGTGGTCACTTCAAGTAAATCAATCAGCATGATTTGAGTTAACTAAGTGTTAAATAAGAAGGACTAGTTAACTAAAGTGTTTTTACTTTAGTTAAACTAAAAGACGACACTTCAGTAAATCAAGGAGAATCAGTTAAAGAGAGTTAACTAAGTGACAACAAAGAAGAACTAGTTAACTAAGTGACGTCACTTAAGTTAGCCACCTAACTAAGTGGGCAAGCTTTCAGTTAAGAGGCGAGTTCATCCTAAGTGACAACTCAGTGAGATAAAGTACTGCATGAGAAGTGGGGCACACCTTTGCATGCACGATTAATACATTTAGTGTCAGGGTGAGTTCATCCTGAAGTTAGAAGATAAAAATAGAAGAGAAGAATGTATAAATATGTTATACGGGATTGATGAATCCAATGTGAAGCGAATTCTCTTCTCCATTGAAGGCAAGGTGCCTCTCTTTGTGCAGGGTATTGTTCGTGCTTGTTATTGTTGTGCTGGGCACACATCCAATTGATCTCTCTTCTCTATTGCTTATGTATCTTCATCAAGAGTGTTTGGTGATATCTTATCTTCCAAAAGAAATCTGATATGTTGTAAAAGAAAGCATTCTCTTCTATCCATTATATTATACTGAGAATAATTGCTAGGGTTTTTGTTCTCATAATTTTGAGGATTTTCCCTAGGGTATATCTTGGGTTATGGTTGTATGAGTTTCATGGATTGAATTGTCTCATTGCTTCAATTCTCTACATCTAAAAGAATTAAAGATCAAAGCTCAACCAAAAATTTCAACATATATATATAAACCTATGTGATGCACTCAAGTTATTCATCTAGCATCAAATAAACTAGTGTACTGTACTATACTAATACATAGGTTGCGTTGTAGTCAATTGAGTGTAGATCGGGTGGTTAGGAGGAATGTTGTTATCCTCCCCACTCGGGTTCAAATCTTACTTTGTGACACTTGCTCCTTGGGAGCCGACTTTCTATGTAATGATTGTAATTCTGGCCATACCTTGATTCTTCAGAATAGCAGGTGTTGGCATTTTCCCAATGGATGTATCCCTTTAACAAATGGTGAACCATCATTTAAAAAAAGGGTTGCATTGTAAATGGTGTGTTTATTGGCCCAACATACCCCATAATGGTGCATCAACATAAATGCACATCATTAACAACATTGGGTTAACAAAAGTAAATGCATCCTAATATTAAAAATACACCATTTAATAAAACAAAAATAAAAGTAAAAATACACATTAGGGTCACATCATCTATTGATCTTGATAATTTCTAAAGAACCATTAATGGTCCTGACTAATATTAACAATGCATTGAGAAAGAATAAAAAGTTGCACTTACACCTGGATGAATCAATGCACAATTTAACAAATGAGAGCACCAATAATAGTGCTCCTTGTTATGATAAATGCATAAAAAAACACTATAAAATTTGAACTAGAGTGTGCGATTTAACTATATCCAAAAGCACTATTTACAATGCGTATGTATATTAATTATAAACGCATTGGATAAAATAAAAATAAACATTAGAGCCACGATCATCCGATGCTCTTAATGATATTTTAAGCACCATGCTGACTAATAATAAAAATGCAATGGGAAAGAATAAAAGCCACCCATACAACTATCTATAGTAGTGCACAATTAATTATACAAGAGCACTAGACATAGTGATATTTTTTATATGATAAACACACCAGAAAACTATAAAATTTACACTGGGGTGTGTTGTTTAATTATATCTAAAAGCACTGTTAACAATGTTTTTGCACTGGAAAACATAAGAATTAACTATGAAGTCATGGTGTGGTGGTGCATTCTATTAAATCATATGCAGTGCATCAATATGTTTTCACTACATTGACAATGTTTAGAATTGGTCGATGTGCCTAGTTACGAGAGCATTGATAACATATATTAAAATTCCACACACCATTAATGGTGTAGTATAGTTTTTATATCACACCGTTATGGTGGGCTCAAGGTTAAAAAGAACCTTCGCACCATTTACAGTTCTCTTAATTTAATGAAGCACCGCAATCAATGAGTTGGATTTATTATGAGCATTAATGATACTAATGCACCTATTTGAGAGAGAACCAATATCAAATATTAAAATTCCATATAGAATTAAGTGCAGAATATGTTGTATGTTGCACCATAGATGGTGCATTGTATGTTTGTTGTTTTATGGTGAGTTGGTAGTGTTTGAACATTTTTTTTGCAAAAACATTATTTCAATTATTAGTAAATTAGTCATATGAGATATGTGCTTTAGAATGGTACATATGAGATCATATATAGCTTGGCAAAAAACAGCAATGATGCCTATTCAAAATTTTTAATTAATGTTATATTCACATTTCCTTTGTCTGAGGATGGTGTTTTCATATATCAAGTGATTATTTTTTTACTTTTTAGTTAGAGCTTAATTAAGGTATGTACTTACTAGAAAATTGTGTGTGTGTACACATAATGAAAGTTGTATGTGAATGAGAGGGAGTAGCAATGATAGTTGCAGAATCATAAACAACAACGGGTTGTGTGTGTGTGTGCACCTAATGAAAGTTATATGTGAATCCGAGAGAGTATTAATGACAGTAGTAGAAGCATCGACAACAATGGGTCAACATGTACAACTTTGTATAGGAATGGGAGGTTTGAAAGAGGGAGAGGGATTTAATGTACCCTTGCCCCATTACAACGGAGACTTGTTCCCTCTTGAGGAATGTTGGCCTCCTCAATTTTTATGAGGAGGAAACATCCCTTAGGGGGCACACACCCTTATTAATATATTTCATCCGTCGTTGGGATCATATCGAGCAGGCATTTAGGTTTGGTCTCGATTTGAGGTTCCATCCCACATAGAAGGACATATATTTCATTACTAGTCTATTCAAAATAGGGGATGATTTTCCCCATTTTCCCGAGCTTCCCCCTAGCATTGTAGGAGAAAAACAACTGGCATATGTTCAAGGATATGCTAAAGAGAACATGATTTCCCTTGGTGACTTCTAGCTTGCTAGTATCCAATTGCATATTTATTCATTCGATGCATAGGAGGTTGTGTGCCTCTCTCTTATGGTCATTACAGGTTCCCACTACACCTTGGATGGGTAGCACATTAGTTTCTCTCTATTGCACTATGTAGATTCTTTACTACATATACCTAGATTGATTAGGTGGTCTACCATTTTTTTGCAACATTTTTGGTTATCTTTGGATTGTTGTCATTCTACTTTTTCTGAGAAGATGACCTTCCCATTTGGTTTAGAGTTGTTTTTTATTATTTTTTGAGAGGTTTTATGTCACTAGAATGTCATTCGACTACCTCCCTCTTAGGCTAAGACCAATACATGTATGTATATCTTGGGGCATATGATTCCCAAGAGGGGCTAGCCATATTTCCCTAGTAGGATCAATCTAGATGTATTGGAGATGATTTAACTATATCAAAACAAGCAATTGACACCTAATTTAGCATTCTTTTTTAGTGTAATTTTTTCCCAATTGAGTTGGAAAATCTAGTGCTAAACTTGGTGCAAACTGGCATTTTTAAAGGCACCTAAATTAGTACCACCTTAGCACCCTTTTTAGAACCTAAGCTAACAATCTCCTTAACACCTAAATTAGTGCCATGTTTAGTGCTGGGGTTAGAACCCTCTTTAGCGCATGTGATTTTCTTGTGAATTCACTTCATTGGCATGAGTTCATGCTCTTTTAAAGTCATTGGAAAAGTTGCACATGAAGGTTGAAAATTCAAAAATTGTGCCATGTTGACTAGGGAATAGAGAGGTGAAGGGAGAGTCCATGAAGATGGGTAACACTTTTTGGCCAAAAGAGATGATGAAAATTCAATTTTTTACTCTTTTATTACATTGAAGCTCTCAAAACTCATATATGCTTTGTGAATTCCGATATGTAACAAAAAAACAAATTGTAGGGAATTATGTTGTCTTTCCACCTATATACTTTTTAAAAATAATAATATTATTTAATATGTTAAAATTGCATTTAATGATGTGCTGATAACAAGTGGCTTGTGTGCACGTAAACTAATTTAATGATAAATGCATAATTTCTGGAAAACAAATATGAACATATTCTACACAAAATGCACCTAGGTGCACATTGTTTTTAAATTTATTTCGGAAAATTATATATTTTTATTAATTTTTGAAACTGACCATTGAAAATTTTAATCACATTTTGTACACGTGTGTGCATGTAAACTCTTTTTTACTAGTTACAAAAATTGAAAAACAAAAAATACCCTTTTGAAGATGACGCATTGTGGGGCGTATATTGTTTTTGAAATTTTTTGGTTATGTACCTTTATTGTTGTTGATTTTTCTTTGCAACGATTCACAGTTGTGGACATGGTTTTTAAGTGTAAGTTTGAAAAAAAAAGAATTATCATATGAACTCAGAAACCCATAAATTATATGCCAATGGATAGACGACTCATTGACGAATCTATCGGTATGAAGTTCACCACCTAAGGTTCATCCCAAAACAATGTTTAGGGCTGGAAAATATGTTAGTAAAATTAAATTTGTAGAAACGGGGGCTAAAATCTTGTATTTAAAGTCCTCAATCGAGCTATGAGCTTGATCCGTTGGAATAATTAACCCATCTAGACTTTGGTTAAACATTGTTTCATGTTTCCTAGTGTTTGGTACCATGTTAGTTATTCACCTTAGTTATTACTTCGCCCACATAGTGATAGTTGATCCATTAATGCACCCTCTTTCTTCTTTTAAAGAAGCTTTTATGACCTAGAGCGCACTGACAACATTTATCCTACTTTATTATGCTTTGAGTTAAAGCCAACTTTTGTCTAATTTTCTCATGGATAAGGATAAAGCTAGGGCACTAGGATACATTGGGAAATTTTCTACCTTGTTGCCTCATCACATTCCTACCTTTTCTCCTGAAAATCCTCTAGCTTCTTTCCTTTTGGTCACTCATGGCCTACCTAAGCTTAGTTATCCAATTCATGACCTCTTTCCTTGATTTGGAGATTGCTTTTTCCTAGACGGGGGATTTTTACTAAATATAAGCTTGCCAATTGTGAGCCTATCAAATTGCGTATGAGGCATTTGAATTCTCTCTTAGAGATGTATTATTTAATGTACTATCATTGTTCATTAAAAGACGATGGAATTTTATCCAATTGAGTTTTCTTTCTCATGTGAATTTGCTCAAATTTTCTCTCTTCTGTGCATTCTTGTAAAATCATTGTGAGGATTTTTCTATGAATGAGATCCAGACTGTGATCAAATTTTCACATGGTATAAGAGCTAGCTGAATTCAATCTCACTTAGATACTTCCATTATAGCACGAGAAGCGGTGGAGTTACCACATAAATCCTAGGGCAATTTCCTTGAGTCCTTTCGCTTGTCATTGGGGTCTACCCAAATGTGAGGCACTCTCAAATTGGCTTAGTGTCGAAGTAGAGTTTGATTGAGAATACTGAATTTTCCTCCTGAGTGATTTTGCAGGTCTTTTCTTGCAGGTACAACAACTTAATGGATTCGAAATCAATTCCTCCTCTATCACCATTCAACTATGCTGAGTGGAAATTGAACATGGTTACATATCTCGAGAGCCATGATCTTTTTCATGTGTCTATTGGAATTCTGGTAGAGCCAGAGTCCTTTGAAGAGAAAGATGGTTGGATGAATGATTATGATAGAGCATTTGGAGCCATGTGTCTAGCCATTCCTCCTAGAGTGCGCTATCTCATTGACATTGTTGAATACCCAAGTGAGATATGGTCCATATTGGACAAAGCATTTCTCAAACAGAATGAAGAGATTGGTGCAAACCATTTGGAGAGCAAATTTGGAACCTCCTTACATGTTCTCCTTCCTAATGTCTCAGCCTCAAACCTCTCTGAAGAAGTTATTCAAGATGAAGAAGAATAAATTGTAGAAATATCAACACACCCAATTCCTGTTGCTAGCATTCTCTTTTATTCGAATACTTCCTCTCTTTGTCAAGAAGTAGATATTGAAGAGACTTCTTTTGTGGCTCTAAAAGATGGCAAGTATCTTGAATCCTTATCCTATGATATTGATGATGAAGAAGAAGTGACTAATGGAACTACAATTGTTAAAAAGATTTCCATCCATTCATTGATCTCTTATTATTCTTCATATTTCAACCTTGAGAATGATAAGCTAGTTATTGATGATCTTGTGCATACTTTACAAGTCGATGGTTATTTGAAAGCCAAATCAGAAAAACTTATATAAAACAAAAAAAAAACTAATTAATAAAATGAAATGGAATTAGAATAAAGAAACAAACATTACCAACAACTAATAAAAAAAGGAAGCGTTAGCCATTGAAATGAAAAGAAATAACGCAAGGAAGCGTTAGCCTTTGAAATAAAAAGAAATGAAGCGTTAGTCTTTGAAATGAAAACAAATCGATGAAAAATTTAGATGGTAATATTTTCCATTGTTTGAAAAGATAAAATCTAAATTATAATGTTAAGAATTAGAATTTCATGTTAATTAAGTGCAAAAATTAAAATTATAAAAAATTATTTGTTACTTCATAATTACATCAACTCTTTGTACGATTACGTCAAATATAGTGCAATAACTTTTTTACGATTTTGGCTTAATGTACTAATAAACTTTGAATTTTCCATTTCTCTCTCCCTGCACGATTGCAGCGTCCTCAAAATGCGTTGCCTGAGAATTCAATTAAATCACTGCAAATGACTCCATGCTCCTTTAAAGTCATTGGAAAAGTTGCACAGGAAGGTTGAAAACTAATAAAAAATTGCGCCGTGTTGACTGGGAAATAGAGAAAGTTGCTTGAAGTTACTTGGAATTTGCACAGTAATGTTGAAAGCTAATAAAAATTGCGCCGTGTTGACTGGGAAATAGAGAAAGTTGCTTGAAGTTACTTGGAATTTGGTTGGGTGCCAATTGACCCAAACGCGTTGAATAAAATTCCGCTTATATCGGTTGTGCTCTTCGTTCCTTGTGAAGAATTGAATAAAATAATACATAAATTAAGAGATAATAAAAATATAAAATAATATAAAGTAAATTAAAGAGGAAGAATAGTTATGATTCAAAAGGATTAAAATAATTTTTTCACTCACTATTTTTATACCTGTTTTAGACAGATATATTATAATCACAAAACAATCCGAATTATTTTGATTTTTAAATAGTTAAACAAATTATATTAAATTACAAAAGTTTAACTTAATTTATGGTTTTAAATCAAATATATTTTATTATTTTATGATTAATTATATGTATGAAATGATCATGATGTAACTATTTTTCTTGCTATTTTTAGTGATTTTTAATAATAAAAAAAATAAAAATGATTACATCAACATCAATTCAACATAGCATCATTCATTTGTGTTGTGAGGGTAGAGCAAGTTTTTGGTTGGTGGCCAGGGTTGAAATTTGAATTCCTATATTGTACGTTAAGAAATTTTTAAATGACGTTTTAATTTTAATATTGTCTTTCATTTGAAGTTTAAATCTCAATTTTATCTGTCATAATGACAGTTGATTTTTTTTTAAATAACATTTATACACACCCCACGACAATGATGAACACATCCTGCGTGGCCATCACTCAACACGAGGAGGGGACCGTACCATGCATCTGGACGCATGGTACATGGCCTTCATACTCCTTCCAGAACTATAATAGCCCACTCCATCTTAACGAGATCCCTCATTATCATCATGCATGCCTGAGGAGGTCCGTACCACTACAAACTCGTCCAACTATGCAAGTTTGAATGGCAATTAGACTTAAGGGGTTGGCGACATGGAATTTCGCACGATCCACATGCGCCTAGACATAGAAAGCAACAACATTGGATTAAGGGCTGGTCTTGTATTAGCAACCCGTCCTACTGGCTCTCTCATATGCACTGCGAACTGGTCTATCCTTGGGTTCTCCCTCACGACAAGGAATTGGGATGGTTTCCTTTTGCACACAAGGTGACCATGGCTCGAACAAAGAAGACATAGAGAAAAACCGTTAATGGGTCATGACACACCCACATGTCGCATGCCTTGAAGGAGTTAGGTAGGGTTCAGGGCTTCTTCGAGCAAGAAATCCTTGACTCGGCCCACGCCCACACTCTCAGGTTGGAGAATAGGTTGAATCAGGAGCAGGGTCATTCGTCTGTAGAGCAATTGACCAAGGATTTTGGGGGGCTCATGGAAGATACTGGTTCAATTGCTAATTTAGGGCCTGCTTGATGGTGTGTCATCTGTAGTCCAGGTCGCGCTATACAAGTTAGATAGGTGAAGAGACTTGATACAAGTTATTTGGAGTTTGGTTTGGACACGTGGAATAAAATTGTCATGTTCACTTGGAATTTAGAGAGGTAAATTCTAGAAATGTGTTTTTCTATAATATTCCATTCTTTTTTTTAACAGAAGTAAAAAAACTTCTTGCTATTCAAAGGATGAATCAAATAAGTTACAATATTTCCGAATAAGCAAATAGTCACAAATATTACAGACAATAGAGAAGCTTTGTCCCTGACAAGTTCTGATACAATAGGCAGAAAACCAAAAATAGTTCTAATAGTTCAAAAACTGATGGATAATTCTGAAATAAACCCCCAAATAAAAAGGAAAAGAAATACAAGAGTTACCCCAGCCACTTGTAAAAGGATCAATAAAGTCTCAATCGAGAGTCTCAGCCACTTGTAAATGGATCAATAAAGTCTCAATTGAGAGTCTTCGATGAGTATACTGTCCTGGTACCCACGAAGATGTGCCCAACCATCGTCCAGACTTAGGCCAACTTTGGATAGGGAATCCACATTCTCATTGTAATTCCGAGAGATATGAGAAAAATGAACAATCTCAAATTGCTCAATCAGATTCCTAATATGTCTTTGCTAATGCATTAGAAGAGGAATCCAAATTCTATGTTTTCCTTTGATATAGTTGCACTATAATATTCCATTCACACTTGATATAGTTGCACATCAGATAGTTTTAAAGTGAATGGTTTAAATACGGTAAGTTAAGTGAATCAATTAACATACTTAAAAGTGATGAAAAGACATCTTTGGTATTATATGGCTCTCCACTATCATTTCATTTTCCATTTGCTATTTTATTTTTCATTTTTATGTATTTTATTTTCTTTGTGCTATATGGAATATTTACTAGCAATTACTTCAAGAGGTGTAAAGGAATGTTCATAGGACTAATAGATGGAAAGTGGTAAGCACAGTGGTAAGCAAGCATGAATAGTATGTCGATATGTTGAATTCATAGGCATATGAGTTACATAACCTCTAACACCCAGTTCAAATGTATGGATATTAAGAATTAATCATAGCGATATTGAACCTATACTTGCAATAAGAATATGTATATTTCATCTTAGCTGTATTTTAGAATCCTAAATGTGAAGGTTAATATATTAAGTAATTATTCTGATATGAAAAATGTCTATTTGATGTGAATTTGTAAGTTACTATGGAAATACATTAATCTTTTTTTGTTGTTTTTAAATAAATAAATAATAAACCTCTATGTACCTTATAATGAAATGTTTACACAACTATTATGATATAATCTTATGGATTGTATAGTTTATAAAGTGAGACCATGAAATATTTTCTAAAAGACTTTAAACATATGATAAATAGATATCAAATCCCTCTCATAAACATAGTATTAAATGGACCATTCTCTAAAGTTTGTTTAACTTAGTAAAAAACCCAACTAACATTAGGGGATTTTTGAGATCTAAAATGGGCCTCCCAAGGGAAATAGTAAAATAAGAGTTATAATAATAAAATAAGAGTTTTAAATTTTATAGGGGAAAAAAACACTACTTTTTCTTATCGTATTTTTGACATATCTGCTTAATGGTTTACCCAAATTTCAATTTTGGGCACTCGTTGGATGTGGATTTTAATTCTGCATCCAACGAGTGACCAAATTTGAAATTTGGGTAAACCGTTAAGGAGATATGTCAAAAATACGATAAGAAAAAGTAGTTTTTTGTTTTTCCCTCCAATTTGTTTTACAAATTTTACCCTTATGGTTAACATCATCATCCTGAATCCTATTGGTTCTTATAAAGTGAATTTTTATGATACATTTTTTTGTTTTGAGGCCCATTTTTTACCTCAAAACTCCCCTAATGATGGTCCATGCTCATAACATTAAATTTTGTCATTTGTTGGAGTTTGTCCAAATACTCAAGAGGTCAACTAACTCTAGACCATGCTCATGATGTTGAAATTTTTTTGTTGGAGTTTGTTAAAATGGTAAAAAAACCAACTAAATGGGACATGCTCATAATTTTATTTGTTCTCCTTTTGTTGAAGTTTGTACAAACAGTCAAAAACCAAAGTAATAGCATGTTAGTATATTTTTCTTTATAGATCCCATAGAAATTCCCTCAAATTGGTTAGCTCCCTTCCTAGACACCAACGTGCCCCTGTATTGAAGATTGAGTAAACCAACAATGATTGGGTTGAAATTTACAGTTTTCTGTAAGTTTTAAACCTTAACAGTGAAGTACAAACTTATATTGATTCTTAAGCATTAACAGAGAATACACAATGGCACACACATAACACTGAGATTTTCACCTGGAAACCCTTAGCTGGGAAAAACCCAACAAAACTTAGAGCCGCACTGCTCCTTTTAATTATATGTTTATTTAACCATTTACAATACAATATATGGTATTCCGCAGCATCTAAAACCCTAATTCGTTTACCTGAAATTAGGTTACAACCCTAATCCCTTTTACCGGGATTAGATAGAGTACAATGGGTCGAAATCGCGAAAAAAGCAAAAAACAACCCAAAATTTTTTTTTACGGTCCGAAACGAAAGGGGTGGGCCCTATCCGGCTACCCCCCCCTCTAAACCCCCCCCTCCGGACGCGCCCGGCGCAGACAAGGGATTGTGTTGTACACGCAGCCACCATGTGAAGAGATATAACATTCCCAACATTTTCGAGCCATCACTATGATTTGAACTCATGGCAATCCTTACCATATATGCTCTCCATGTGATCCATGTAGTGGAAGATCTAGAACATGGTTGACCCCTTCTTCACTCTTGCTATTTTCGAGAGGACATCATTGTCCATAGCTTCTAAAAGCTAAACTAAAATGATGGGGATAGTTCCATAGATTATGACAACACGACCTACAAATAGTTCATCTCTTGTAATTCATACAAACTAAATGGGGTGGACAGTGTACCCTTTATTTCCATTATCATGATTACACAAGTGCCTCTCAAGTCCTCAGAATACGTGCCATGGTTCATCTCAATCTTTGACTAGACAAATAGAGGGAAAACAACATGACGTTGACACCATTGGTCGTTTACAAAATCAACACAAAATGGAAGCATTGGTGATTGCTTGTTTGTGTAATAACTAAAGGCTCCCATCGATGAAAAAATTTGAGGATTTGATTTCTCTTGCATTCTATTGTTCTTGATTTAAAAAAAAACAATTGACTAAAAAAATAAAGATAAATAAAAATAAAAATCTCATACCAAATATATAGATGTAAAATAAATAGAAATGCGAAAAGGATTTGATGACCTTTTAATGCAACTGAAAAGATCATTATGGAACCAACACATATGAAAATCAAACACAAAAAATAAAGGATAGGAAGAGTGCATTTTAAAAGGGCATATATTCTGCATAGCTGATTACATTTAATCTTAGTGGTTGAGGGGGTTCACTTGCTAACTACATGGTTGCTAGTATGATTGCAGATGGACACATCACCCATAAATGAAATAAGAGAAAGGGAAGCCAAGATCAAATCACATGTTCATCTTTTCACCTGAAGGTTCATATACATGACTTCCTAATGTTACCTACCATATAAACACTCTCAAGTCTCCACGGTATGTACAACCAACTTGATTGGATCCACAACACAATTCAACATCATCGGGTATTTGATATTGAACGCCATGATGTCTTTGCAAGAATCAACTAAGAACATATCTAAGAAAGGACAAGATTCTATTTGTTAAGCAAAGGAAAAACCAATGTGAATGTTGACCTGCAAATGTAGGGCAGTAGTTCATGGTTGAATCATCTTCACCCACTGATTGACATCCACTTCCTGTGTGCATATACTAATTATGTTGTTGAAGGAAATGCATAAGTAATATTAAAAGGGCTAGTTTCCATCCATTCTTGTACATAGTCCCATGCCTTCCACATAAGCATAAGCACCCACGACACATACCTGAATTAGAACCAAAATGTAATTTGTGTCTTTTTTTAAGTAGCAGTTTTCAAGGAGTGGATGGTGGAAATTTCTCCAATGGTCATCTAATTGAAATCAATTGGTAGCACATATTTAAATGTCCCATTGAGACAAGATTCATATAGGACCCCAAATTATCTCAATATAGTATAAAAAATTTGGGAACAATTATTTGCATGAAACACCTCTAGTTGAAGCAAAACCTAGAAGCAACTTAGAGCTAATGCACACAAAGCACAAGAAATAGAAAAAACCATTATAGTGGTTGAGTCATCTCCACTAAGAAAATATATGATTTTATATAACCAAACATAACCATCAAAACCACACAATTCCATAAAATGGTTTTACCCAACATCCCCACTTTTGGTCAATTGCTATCTCTATGTCTCCAAATTCCCTTCAATCTACTTGAAATTCAAATCTTAGATTTCATTGAGGCACATTAATTATCTGAGGTTTTAGACGCTACTTGGAGGGGTTGAGATAGATGTAAAAAAATATTAGAATAGTTGAACTTGTAATGAAACATTCACGTTCAATGAAAGCGGAAATATAATATGTAGTAGTAGGTAGCAAGGAATAACAAATGAAAAAAATAGTAAATTAAAGAAATGATGATTTTATCATATAAAATCAGAATTAAAAACAAAATGAGAGTGTGAGAGGAATGATAACTCACAAAGGAAGGATTGATGTAAGAGTTACAAAAATTAAGTTTAAATAAGAAATTTTTCTCTTAGAGTTACAAAAATTAATCATACTTTGAAATATTGTTCTAGATAGTATCGATCCCTTGTCTAAATCATAAAGAGAATCTATCAAGTGCATATGCAATGAGGCTGATTTATTTGTTTTTTCCATCCCAATCTCACCAACCATCCCAAAGAGAGGAACAATGAGAGAAGTTGCTTCCAAAGCAAGGTTTGGTTGTAGTGCAACAAAAGCTACAAAAGTCTAGTTACTGCACAACCTATTGCAGTGGTCTTCTACATCAAAGTCACTCCATTGCTCACTCCCCATACTCTTTTTCCATCGGTGACAAGATCCACAACTCCCGTTAGTGCAACCACAACTTAAGTTCTACAAGGAAATTCTTTTGCAGCTTCTAATGCATTTGTTGATACATGGTTGCTATCCACCCCGTTCATTATTCACAACACTGATATTTTTAGATGACAAGAGAGGAAATCTAAATAAAGGACATAGACACACATCCACTAACATGTAATAACAAGAAAAAAGACTTTCAGTACAAGGGAAACAACATGCAAATATGAAATGAACAACATCAATAAATATGAAATGAACATCAATTACCATTATGAGGTAAACATTTTAAAAATATATTATATTGGGTCAATAGCATTAATTAATTAAGTTGAAAAATATGTCACGATTCTTATGTCAAATTCTAAAATGTATAAATGTATGGGACTTTTTTGAGCATGAAAGATATACTAAGATTTCCATAATTTAAGTGTATGAATATGAGAATCAAATGATTTTTTCATGGAGATTTTTGAGTTTGAATTATATTTTGTTAGGATTATAATTCTGAATTCTAAAATGTATTAACATGTCTTTTTAACCATAAATTTGAGATTTTGAAATAAAAAAATATAGTGATATGAATATGGGCACTAATATTTTTTAATTATTTTTATTTGTTTAAAATTGATATTTACGATAAATAGTAATGTTCCTAATATAATTCATTCATTGCTTTAACACTTCTAATATTAACTTTAATACTTTTAATAAAATTTATTTGTTATTGCATTGATCACTATTATTTATGAATACTCTATTTTACTATGAACACAATTAATTTGTTTTTTATATTGATCACTATTAATTGATATTCCATTTGATTACGAATATTAATATTCCCAATAAAATTAATTATTATTTTTTTATTGATATTCACTATTCAAGGGTGGGAAATCTATATGGCGAGCCTTAAAATGATAGTAATGATTTGTTTCAACTTATTTCATAGATATGTACATTATTAATTATAATGTATGAATATGTTTTTGTAACTTTAACCCAGATTTAAGATTATTTTTTATATTCTTCCATAAACAAAATTTGATGAAAAAATTCTAAATTTTCTTATAAACCATGAAATTTTTTTATATTATCTAATAAACCAATTTTTTTATGGAAAATTCATTGGTTGCTTTTCATAATAAGTTGGATGGATCATGGAGTTAGTCATTTTTAAAAAAATATACTAAGTTTTATGGATCATTGAATCAGTCTTTAAAAAGGGAATAATAAGGTTACCTTATATAAAATAAATGTTAAAAAGCTCTGATTCTTTAAACAACGAAGAATTCTTTGCATTCAATTTTAAGTGTGAATGCAGTGTCATGTTCAAAATGAAAAATATGGAAAAGCAAAAATGAAAAGTAAAAGTAATAGATATCTTGGCCTTTGATAGGACATGCATGGAATTTCTCTTTCGAAAGAGACAAGTCTTTTTTCTAAAAGAGATAAGCATGTGTATAGTTACACTGATATGACTGAGGATAAATTTGTGTCCAAAAGGGAAGCATCTTCTCCCTTTTAATGGCATAAGGCTGTATAAATGTGCAATCACTTGTTTATATTGATTTGTGTGAGGGGGAGTTTGGACATGTAATAACAAGCTAAGCCAAACAAACTATTAATATAAGGGTAATTTTCAATTATTCATCTATTCGAAGGGTAGTGGAAAATTCCAAAAAAATCCATTATGTAATCCATGAGACCATTCATAGAAAAGCAAAACCGACTATTAATATAAAAATAATTGCAATTTATTCATCCATTGGAAAGGTAATGAAAAATTCAAAAAAAAATCACTATGTAATTAACGGTACATAATGAAACCATTCTCAGAAAAACATATATGTGTCACTTTCATAATTTTTTAAAAATTGCAAAGTATGACTCTCTAAAATAATATTTATGGGACAACTTGAAAGTGTGATTAAAATTTTCACATTTTTGTCAAATTCTTGGTAGGAAACATCATTAAGCCACATAAGAAAGGAAGAAGAGCAGAAGAGCAGAAAACTTTTTTGACCATGAAAATACCATATTTTGTATTAGCATGGCTAGTGAGGTTATAGTTTATTTTTAATAAAAAATATCAATTTCATAACAACAACAATAATAACTACTTTTTTTGTAAAATTTATAATTCAAAAGAAAAAATACAATTGTTATAGATTTTCTACGGAATCTCAAAAATAATAATTGGTTTTTTCCATAGAAACAACATACTAAATTATTGGTAGCCCGTAGGGGTGTAGATCAACTGGCGATTCGCTTGATATGAAGGAAATGTTGTAAATGGAGGTCACGAGTTCAAATCACCCTGGCTTACCCATGCCCTATGCTTACGGGATGTGTGGGTGCACCTAGGGGTATAGTGGTAGCGGATGGGATTGGACCCCTAAACCCCTTGTCACGCGAGTACAAGCCCCATCCCAGTTGCCGATTCCACTAATTAGAAAAAATAAATACTAAATTATTGGTATGATAATACCAATTATACAAAAATTACAAATACAAAAGGTTCAAATTATTCGTATAATTAGTAAAAATTGCTCAATTTTGATTGCAATGATTTTAGCAACAAAATTTTCCAAGATTCAAAATAATCTCCTAAAATATGTCCATAATTTTAATATAAAAAAGTAACAATATATACACATAGATCCAAATATAAAACCATAATATATTAAGCACCCACACAATCATTCCCTTCAGAATTGGGTTTCTAGTATGTCTAGATATTTGATCACTTTTAACAAAATCTAAATCCAAAGTTTCAACCCTTGTAAATCCAAAACATTGCACCTCTTTATCCACCTCCCTCTTTGCAAATTCAGGTAATATTTGCACCATTGCATGTTATTATGTCAAATCTACTTTCCAAACAAAAAACAGAAAGCCTAAGCACAAAACTAAAATAGAAAATATTATAGAAAAAACAGACCTTGATGTAGTACATATACTATCTTTTGTGAAGACTATTATATGAACTTAATGTCCACATGACCAATTTTGTATCATATTGCACTCGTTACTATGCTTATGCTTTTTCTCAAAGTCAACTAAGGCTTTCCTAGTTGGTAAATTGGGGGTGATCAAGTCAACTAAGGCTTTCTTGGTTGGTAAATTGGGGGTGATCTTATTGACCCCACTAAGGTTTGATTCCAAAAGGGATATGCCCAATCCTCATGGACCATTTCACCAATGGAACGGGGAATGGTGGCAACTTAGGCCCTTGGAATCCCTAGGAAAATTCGACGAAACAGATACCTCTGTCACATTTTCCCACAACATCCACCCCAAAGAGAAGAAAAAATAGAAGAATAAAATACTTGACAAGATGGTATGTTATGTGCTTCTATTGGGGCAATATGGAAGAAATAAAGTCATTAGAGATTATTAGTTTGGATCTACAGTCATTAGACAATGTAATATTTGATGACAATGCAATATTTGATGGTTGGTATAATGGTTTAATAGTTTATACAAATACTTTTTCAATGTTTTGAAAATCTGAGAAGATTACAATGTAGTGTTTGGTGTCATAGATATGGCATTGTATGGGTCCTCCATGTTGGTGAAGTCCAATCTTGAATTAATACCAACAATTGAAAAGTTGAAATGAACATACAAGATCGAAAAATGGATGTAACATGATTTTGCAACCAAAAAGCTCAGAAATAGTAAGAAACATCTTAGGATGGCCTAGAATGTAGATGAGTCAATTATCAAACATGCAAGTAGGCACCTACTTCATATTTTCCTGATTGGATCAGTATCTACCAATGAACTCTGATTTTCCTGAATGATGCAATAAAATCAGTGAGTTCATAGAAATGAGATAAAAAAACAAGCATGGAGACGAAAAATATTACACAAAGTTGTATGTCACATGAACCATATGGAGGTCAGAACCTGCATTATATTATGAACAAAAAATAGCAAAAAATTGAACATGTGACAAACATATGGGAGAAATATCTAAGAAATGAATCTTTACAATGCAAACTAAGTGATCCACTTTATTGGCAGTCAAAATGTTTCCAATCAATAAAAAGTAATAGTTTTTCCCAAGATACATATCCACATGCATATTTCTACTCTAAGAAATAAAGCATGAAAACTAGACAAGAAAACGTTTATAGAAAAAATACCTCTTTCTCATCATCCTTGTAAGCATTTCCCCATACAGAATATTTGCTCACATAAAATCAAACTAAGTTTATGAGTAGTGCTATCCAATACCAAATCCTTAGATAGAAAAAGGAAATTAAATGAGGAGTTTAAGGCATAGAAACTATTCTAAAGCACCAAGCATGCCATGCTCGATTGTTTATTATTTACACTTACAAACTCACTCATCAGTTATCAAGCTTGTTTATTATTTACACTTACACAGTCATTTATCAGTTATCAAGTCCCACATAGGAATAGAGGGAAGCCAAACAAGCATGCATATTCATATAGAAACCAATCTAAAAATCACCAAATAGTTTGAAATGTCCTCAGATATCTCAGTCCAGAGACTCAAATCAAAATGTCAAAAAGGAGAAAGCACAAACATGCAACTAAATTACCATCTTGGCATTGCCCATTCAAAAAGAACATAGAAAAAATTCCAAAGGTAACAAGAGAAATATCACCATTTACCATCCATGATCAAAGAAACTTAAGAAGTTGGGGCAAGAGATCGAGCATCGGTCTTGTTTAGATATGGAAAACTGTAACAGTCCTTAAGTCAGGAAGATCATAGGGGGAGATCAGTTTTTTATATTCTAAGGGTAAAACCTGAATACTAAACATGGTGGCGAGCTTGCAAGACAATCTGATCCAAATGTAATTCTTTAAACTATTTTTTAACAAAAATTCTCCCTTTTTGATTTCCCAAACCAAAAAATCAAAAGATACAAAACATTGGAAAAAAAACACGCATGACAATTTTGAAAATTCAAAACTTCTCGAGGGTAAAAATGATCCCATTAAATCCATGGAAAAATGATTAAAAACAATACCCAAATGCTTCTGTTGGACGATCGTCCATGTTTGCGACTATGAGGCCAAAAGAAAACATATGTTTTTTCTAAAAACATAAATGAAGGAAGAATAGAGAATCCTCCTTAGACATGGCATATGTTTTCGTAAAAATATTTTTTATGCAAACATTTGTTCAAAACCCTGCTAAAAAATGGTTCGACGAATCTTTAATGGATGAGCTGAAAGAAAAAAATGGAAAGTAAAGTTAAATTGCATGTATGAAAGAAATCTATATACATAATATTTTCCAAAAAACGTCCCACGAATCTTTCATGAATGAACTAAAAAAAAAAATGGAAAGTAAACTTAAATGAAAGAAATATGCATGGTGTTCCATGGCGCCCTTGTGTCCAAGTTGATGACCTTGTGGAAAGCACGTGGGACATTGAGGTCAGACATGGTTCAAGTTTTAGTCATTCCTATGAATTCTATGTTACCTTACAAAAACCTTATATACGCTAAAGGGAAACTGGGGCTCAACTAGCCACTAATGACCGTTTCATGTAGCTGCATAACTACATCTTTTCTAGGGTGTTCTCTGGGTGCTCCTCGAAAACCCACATTTACATGTTCTCCATGTCGTGTTGGACAAGAACAGGTCCAGGTGCAGGTCCGACTTGTTGAAGATGACCACGGGTCCTACAAAGGAAGGGCCAGCCTCAAGCTTGTTCTTGGCCTTATCGGTAGGGAGGGCTTGAAGTAGAAGGTGAAGAAAAACTAGGCACCACATATCAAATCCACTCGATGTGCACACTTGCGGCTCCCTCCTCCATCGCCATTGCAAACCTTAGTGAGTTTCAACAAACCCCTCAGTCTCATGGATATGGGATGAACTAAGGACTACATCCATGTTTTCATAGCCTCCCAGCGAGGGAATACGAGGGTGGGGTTCTTTTCTCGACCGAGGAGAATGGAAAATTAATGTTTGGAGGCTTGTGTTGCTCATCCTCATGGGCGCCTAACTCCATGGATAGCAACATCGAGGGAATGTGGTGATTCTCCATAGAGAGGATACCAAGAGGGCCTCTGTCATATTTGTTGTTGGGGGATGGAATGGGATGATTCTTTCTTCTTCCTCCACCATCGCTGCAACATCCATGGGATTCTCAGAGACACTGTTGTTCATCTTCCATGTGAGCACAATGAATGGATTCTTACTGCTATGCTTTTTGGGTTTTTTTTTTCTTATGGAAGGGGGTTTGAACAAATGTTTATAGAAAAATAGTCATAAATCATCTAAGGTGTAGTGGCTTGTAGCTCTCAAACGTTGTTCCTCCCTACAATCTCTAAAGAAATAAACTCCATGGAGGGCATGGTCGGGTAAAAAAAAATATGGAAGATGGAAATCCTTCCAATATCCAACAGACGAGGCCGATGAATTGCATATGGATGAATAACTTGTAGACTTGCACGACACAGGTAAAAAAACGACCGAAAAACTTTAGAAACAAAAAATACGTGGCTTTTCAAGGATACATGTGTAGCATTTTTATTCGATAGAGTAATGAGGAATCTGCTATAGTGGAGATACAAGGTGTTCATTGAATAAATGCCACTACATGGAAAAGGCCATGTAGCGGAGGTCATAGCGGAGTCTTTTAGTGTTACATGATTGACAAAAATTGTCAAAAAAACCTCCGCTACAACCTCCGTCAATGGTAGTGGATGTTTTTACGGAGGTCATTATGGATATATTTTATAACTAAAAAAACTCAATGACTAGAGGTTTTAGCGGATGGTTTTTTTCATTGGTGCGCTTAGTTGAAATTACGTGCACCCGTGCATGTCTTACTAAGACGCACCAGTATTGTACTATTAAAATAGCTGTACTGGTGCACTAAAAAAGAACAAGCACAAGAAATAATCAAATTTCACAGGAAAGAATCAAATTTCATCGTCGCATCAGTGCTTGCGTATAGATTATATGCACCGTTGCTTATTTAAAACATAAACACACTGGTGCGATATTTTACATCATACACACTGTACATTTTTTAATATTTTTTAACTTTACCGGTGCTGTCCATTTATCAGAGTGCATCGATGCATTTCATTTTCAAACAGCCCAATGCTTACAAATTATCAAAATGACCCACCTCAAATGCACCATCACACTTAAACACACAAAAAAATAGTGGGCATAAGCTTTGGTCGTTCTCGGTGCGCATAAGCCATTAACATGCACCGGTGTGATATAGAGAAGAAAATGAACCGGGAAATCCATCGTGCGCATGGAAATTCTTATTTTTAAAATTTAACAGAACGCTTGATTTACATTGGAGTGGTGGGCCTGTCATTTACATAAACACACTGATGCTTATTGTTCGTATATGTAGGGCCCCTCCTTTAGGGTACCCTTGAACTGAACCTGAAACTGTCAAAAACTTCATACAAACAAATTAGCCATTATAGTTATTGGAAAAATTAAATAAAATAGTGAATAACTTAACAAAAATAAGCAAACCTTAACCTGTCAACCCGATCCAGCGGGTCCATTGTTGTCTGCGTCTTCCGTAGGATCCCTCCAGCAAAGCTCGTTTAACCATAGGCGAAGCAACCGTTAGCTTCGCCACCCAACCATAGGCTCATGCTTTCAGTCGCATGGCCTCCCCCGAGCTTTGGGTCGTAGAGCTCACACAAGTATTTCAGAAATTCAGCTTGGGCTTCCCTTCCCACCAGGATTTCTAAGCCAAACCCTTAGATAGCAGCAAGTCTTTGAGGCATTCAAAAATTACGACAATCGTCCAAATTATGGGCACTTTACCCATTCCCCAAGCCTTCCTTATAAAGGAAAATCTCATGCGACACATGTCGCTTCATGCATAATTACATATTTTTAATTAATTATTTAATTAAAACACTCACCCATCCAAGTGTCAGTTTCTCTGGGAAGTGCACCAACACCCCTAAGTTTGCTCTAGTTTGTCCCCCAGATATTTTAATTAACTCCTAGCTTTTAGTTGACTAGGTGTCTAATCTTAGGATTCTATTTTGCTCCTAAATAATGGTTTCTATTATTTTAAATGCTCAACAAAAATAACTATTTATGTGCAAATGCCTAAATTATTTTTATGCATTTGCTAAGTAATAATCTAGAGTTATTCTCATAAGTTTTTATGCAGTTAAATTTAACAATCAAACTCACTAGGATCACGGTGTCGCACCGTTGGGATCCTAGTTCCTTAATTTAATTTCTCTGACATGGCACCACTCCGTCGAGTCCCGTCATCCATAGTTTCCATTCCTCGGCAAGGCACCACATCGTTGGGTCCTTGCATTCACTCTTTCCGTTCTCGGCAGGGTACCGCACCGTCGGGCCCTTCTACCGTCATCCTTCCGTTTTGACTTGCGGGAACTTCATGTAGGGATTTCAGGAGCCATTACCTTCCATCCTCCGTCTACACGCTATCTAGGGACTAATGGCGCTGAGGAGTGAGTCCGTTCTCACTGCGCGCCCCTCAACTCGTACGTGACCAGCTCCATCGTGGCCCACCTCGTACGCACTCACGCTTTCCTCTTGAGCAAGCGGATCAGTGCTTATCTGCTCAAGCGTGGTATTCCATCGGAAGTCGACATTGTCGTCGCTCTCCCTGTGTGTGATTTACCCGTACTCTACGACCCTTCATGTTCCTTTGTGTGTCCGTTGGTGAACCGTCTCACTTGTTTCTACACACACTTCTCACAACAATTTATTAGTAGAACTGTCCTCCATAATCATCATCTGATTTCTAAATCTAGTATTGTTAAACATTTATGATTTATTCAAACTTCTAATCAAATATACATTTCGTCGACAAATACATAATCACCGTATAGCTAGTCGTTAAGCATTATCCATATGTACAATTTTCATATCAAAGTTAATCGTTAAACATAAAATCGTCCATTCACAATAACTACCCAAAAGCACATATATCAGTCAATCGTAATCATAAATATACTCAAAATAAAATCATAGGGTTATTTTATTAATGTTTCAAATAGTCGGTGACTCAGCACGTGCCCTCAATGTCCATAGTAGTCTAGGGGCACTACAAAAACTAGTACCTCATTATTCTAAATAGTTAAGGTACTGAGGCGGGCATTACATACACCCCCTCTTATTAAAACTTCGTCCCGAAGTTAAGTCTCATGTACTTCCATGGTGAGTTCTCTTTCTTTCCACATTCATTGCTTCAACATAACCAAAATTGCTAATAAAATTTCATTTCCTCCTTTCTAGCATCATATAAGTATATATCTCATAATTGACAATATAACTAAATCATATCTTTCATAGTGTAGCAATCCCCATAACAGTCCTCTATTGGCTCATTAATTGTAACCAAATTTGAAATCATCCATAACAAATTCCTTTCATTCAGCAAAACTATAAATATATCATTTATGTAACTCTGTTAAGCACTAACACATTTCCACATAAGGAATAAAATCTTCAATACCAATTTATTCATTTTCTATGGTTACGTATAACTATCATATATTTTAAACAATATCTGAGTTTTCAAATAAGAATTAACCCTTCCGAATTCTGTTCTTCAATACATACCTTATCCATTCCTAAACTAATCTTACATGCAACCTCTCTCTTTTCATAATCCAAAGTATAATTAAATACTGGAGTTCCATTTACTTAATATATCTAAAAGTATAATCTCAGATTTGTATAAACAAAGTTATGTAAAGTTTTCTCCTCTTCCTAACTCAAGTACAACTAAGATTCTATAATTCAATGTAAGTTTAACTTCTCTCTTTTCTCAATCCAAAGCATGATTACAAACTAGTAGTGCATACTTGTGAAGCCATCGCCTTGATTTTAGAGAATAAGCATTTACAACCAATAGATAAAATTCTTGACGCAAGACCCCTCATCAAAGTATATGAACCCTAAATATCATTCAAACTTTTTACTAGCAAATTTAGTGAAGAATAATTCTAACCTGTTCGAGAAGCTAGAAGTATCCTTGCTGAAGGAGGAGTAAAACTGCAGCTCTGATTTTTACGCATCAATCTCCATGCATCACTCATCGTAAGTCACAAAAGACAACCCCTTTCTTATATTATAACATAAGAAATTCTACAAGACTAAGATGTAATATATTAATCTTTAAGCATAACGCACAATATCATGACTAATAAAAGTGATTATACCCACATGCTATTGTAAACAATTTATTTTCCTTCAAACAACTATTCATGAACGATTATGCGACAACCTATTAAAGATACAACATTCATTCCACTAGACTTTAAGTTTATGCTCGCATTTAGGATCTAATATTTTAATTCATTCTATTTAATGATCAAATAGTGATAAGGATTTGATCCAACCACCCCTCATTCTATAGTAAGTGTATAATACTATTACTACAATCTTAATTAAGACATCCTATAAATTCGTTGGAGTCACCCTAACCAATTTATTCTATTTCAAAAAGCAATATATAAATTCATTAAGTACATGTATATCCTTATTCTTTTTCAAACATAACATATAAATTCATTACAACTATATATTCCAATGAATAATATATAAGTTTATTATACAGGTATCATTCCATTTCTAAAGACAATACACCATTTCATTTAAGAGTAAACATTCATAAATAATATATACTTAATATTTAAGCATTACTTCTAACTCAATCTAGAAGGAGTACAATCATAATGTTAATCTCATGACTTATTTATGAAACTCATCTTTCCCCCTTTTTCCTATTGAAACCAAGCATAAAGAAATGATTTGATAATAAAAATATATTAAGGTTTGTATGATCTTATGCAATGTACATATCTAAATCGACAATGCAATTTATAACACTATGATGTACCCCATGAATACTTCACTAGTTGTCCAAAACTCAAATTCCCTAATTTTAAGCTTGATTGAAAATATTTCATTAATTATCCATAACCTACAATTATTGTCAAATGGATAAACGTAAAAAAAAAAAATATCAATCTTTCATGGTTTAAGAGTATATAACTTACGACACATATATGTAAAGTTTGTATTTTTCAAATATATATATAACATGTATCACCATACAAATTACTATTCCTACAAAACTTGCTCTTTTTCAAAAAGTTTAAGTTACCATTCTTCTCTTCTTTTTTTTAAAGTTGTCATAGTTCATCTTAATCACCTTTCGTCTCATTACTTATTCATTTTACATATAATCGTAATCAGTTTCGCTTTGCAATCTAGACATTTAACTATAGGTAAGATAATGCTTTAACCATCTTTATTTATCAATGACTAATATAATGCACTTCAATTTCTGCTAATAATAATTAATAAGTATTACACATTATTGAATCCTACTATGGAAAACGTCATCTCTATAGCACATTAGTGACTTCCACAATTACCTATGAACATTTAAAAAGCTTTAATGTAACAACCCTTAAATCTTAGATTTTGACTTTATAATTTTATTTCCCTTTACAATTGCGTAGACTTGAAAAGATTTTTTTTTTTTCAAATACTCCTCTTAATTATAACAATGTAACACACTAAATCTAATCATACTTATTTTACTTCATATCAACTATTTTCCATAATCTTAATTTTAGATGAGACATTCCAAATACCTATACCAAATGTAAAGCTTGACTTGCTAGGTTTTTTTTTTTCTTTTCTTAAAACAACATTAGTAAAAAATATCCTTCAACTTTTATTACACCTCTTTCAATTTATATCAATGCTTACAACATACCATAGAACTCTTATATATAAAACCAATTAATGCATAAGTCCACCCAAATCCAATCTAAAAGTAAATGAATCTAATAACAATTATTTACACTTTGAAACCTGTAACAATCAAATGAATACACGAATGCACTAGATGATTAAGCATTGACTATATTGTCTATGCAACCCTTTAATGTAAGATTCCCTTGAACTGTATATCAATTTAAATGTTAATTTATATATTCTCCAAATGTAGGTTAATTAAAAAAAAAAAATAGCATGTATACATTGAACCCATTGTTTACGCCTTACAATCTAATTCCATCCCAAAACTCCAAGTGGGTTTTAAGTTTAGATATAAGATCTAAAATAAAAATATACGAGTATTTATACTTTTAACTAACACCAGCTATACCTTTAACTAGTTTATGTAGTAGGATCACAGAGATCACACTAATTATAGAAGCGTGTAGCGGTTTACAACTAAACTCTGTCTAGATCAACATATTCTATCTTCAGGCAGAAATTTCCTTAATGAGATAATGCGCTGTCAAAGTATGGAGATCTAAGCTTTAAAACCCAAAAAAAAAATAACCACCATCACAAAGAAAAAAAAAATCACCAAATGATTTCACACAGAAAACTATAGAAAATTTTCGAGCAACATAGGAACCATGTGAGTCAACACAGGCATGCAGACTCATAGCAATACTTCAAGTGCTGGCTATGATTCAAACAGGAATAAAAAATAAAAAAAAAATCAACGGATCAACTTGGATCTACGCAGGCACGCAAAATTAAGAATTATACAGAGATACAATTTTCAACTCTGGCAATGAATTCAGCAGAGATCAAAAAGATAATTTCAAATCCAGCATTGAATTAAACATAAATCCAAGTAAATGATTCGATCCAACAATCACAGGGATACACTTTTCAACTTCGACAAATGAAATATACAGAGTTACGATTTCAACTCCTGAAATGTATCACGAGAGATCAAAAGGATAAATTCAAATCCAACATTTAAATAAAGATAAATCCAAGTAAACGATTCGATCCAACTATAAGAATTTCAGAGATTCCCCAAATACGTTTCCACCCAGAAAATGAATTAGCAGAGATCTAATTATAATTTCAAATCAGCATGAACATAACTCCAAATACACTATTCAATCCATCAATTACAGGGATACGCTTTTCGATCAAAAGACAACATACAGAAGCTATCAATCTTATTATATTATGCCTCAAGAGCTTTGAACTCTGTCCTTGGCGTCAAACGGCAAACCCAGTCCACATTTATAGCTGTCGAGGACTATAAAAAAAATAGATATGAACATAGAGTTATGCGATAAACCAAGCATAAGAAGTTTTGGCAGAAGTTATATAGGATCCGGCTTGCTCGCCGTCCCTTCTCTACATTCGCCATATGCTTAGAACTTCATCGCGTCAGGGTAAACAAATGAATTGCAACATACGTGCCAAACGATTACTGATGGACAACAGGCAGAGATCCTACGGTAGCATATTTCAAAATAAACAACACATGGATCCTACCCCGCTACAATACAAAAACAAATCATCCCCAAATAAACACCTTTCATGGAATGCGATCTCCCCCTTTATGCATCCTACCCTCCTCATTACCTTGGGAGATCCGCCAGATCATAGGAAGGATCTCCATCCACTTGGAGGTCGGAAATTTGATCAGTACTGCCAAGTGGATCTCCAGGCACGATCTATCCTCTTAGAGAGGAAAACCATCTCCCCAAACTTCGTTTGATCGATTCGCGGTATCTTAACACGTCACCAGCCTGGCCGAGTAAGTTACTAAGCACATTAAAATGCTCAACTAAAACATCCATACGTTGTGTGCATAACTTAAGTAGGTATAACTTGACACATTGCAATACTTGTCAGAAGCTTTCATATATATATATGGAGAAGCTAATTTTTGTCGATCTCCTTCAAAATATATATATATATATATATAGGGTATGGAGGTTAATCGCAATCCCTTTTATTTAAACTTATGTAATGAAGTTTGACTGAGTATATAACTTATATAAAAACGACCCTAAATCCACGACAATCACCCAACTTTTTAATAATACAATATGATCGGTTGGAGGTTAATTTCTGTCATTTCTAACACAATAATACACAGCCTATCTCTTTGTAATTTCATCCAATAATAAAATAATATAAATAATCAATAACAAAAAGAAAGTGCCTAGTTATGAATAATACCTGTTGAGGCAATTGTTCCAGCATTTTAACTCGTTGATTCGCCGTCGATCCACTCCAATCTTTACGATTCTTCAGAATCTAAAGTGTGTAATTGGAACAGATTTTATATTACAGGGAATGTAGAAATTGAAATCAGGTCATTCGTTGTATAGGTGTATATAGATCAAGTCTTGCGATGAGATGCAAATGAAAAAGTCAAGCTATATTTTTTAATTTGTTAAACGAACATCCAATCCTTCGGGATAGGGATGTAGATATGATTCGTGATTCGAAGATCAATTCTCTTCCTCTTAACAGGTCTGGAATAGGTAACTCATAACAGAGTCGAGCTATGATGGTAAGTTCGGATTCTTTTGGGAAAATTTACTGTGTAAACAGAGATGAGTGATGCTTTTAATATCTGATCCCACACTAGAATTCAAACTTATAAACAGAGATGGATAATTCATTTCCAGAATTTCACATAAGAGGTAAAATGCATCAATTGAATTTCATAAGAAGAATGATAAAACAGAGAACCTGGCCGTAGGCAGAAAATAAACACAATGATCGGTATTACGAGCAGCATAGATTTCATGCGAAAGGAATAGAGGTCAGATGATAACGCGATCCGCAGAGATCACAGGAAATTAGGGTAGAGTTAAATCGTATACCGATCCAGCAGATGTCGTGTACGAAGGAACAGAGATTCAAAGGTAACGTTATCCACTGAGCTCATCAGAGGGAAAAAGAACAGGGATTAAATAATATCCCGACTTGCAGAGATCTCACGCGAAAGGAACAAAGGTTAAAGCTTCATGATCTGGGTGAGTGGGATTGATTCATCTCAAAGATCCGGAATAGATAAAGGGGCAGAAATGAAAAGTGCACAATTTAGGCGTACTCAAAGGTATATATAAACCTATTAGAAAGCCACGGTGCTAGGTGTATACAGAGATATGAATAATCATAATGCACAGAGTTTGATATCACCACCATTGGCGTGAACAGAGGTATAATAAACATAATAAACAGAGGTTAATATCGCTACGTTCGATGCACACAGAGGTGTTATTACATGATAAACAAAAACGTGAATAAACACAATACACAGCGTTTTAATAGAAATGATACATGTGATCTGGTTATCATGGCATTGATCAAACAAAAATTCAATAGACATCATTCGCACAAAATTTATTGGAAAAGATACAACGTCAACAATCTATCAATGAACAGAGTGTTAAAGGTTAAAGGGGATACGAGATTTTTTTTATTTTTACTGAGAATGTAACCCAGAAATCTGTAATAAAACACAGAGTTTTATATACATAAAAAAAAAATAAAAAAATTAACATTCAAACTTCAGAAAATTCGATGATCATTCACCATACCAAGATCTCATTTCACAGGTATTGAAATAATATTCATTTTATAAGCAATATATCATTTTAACACATTGAAATAAAAAGTTTTGACGACAACATACTTATGAGTTCAATGCCCTCAAGGCTCGACCGGCTCTGATACCAAGTGTAGGGCCCCTCCTTTAGGGTACCCTTGAACTGAACCTGAAACTGTCAAAAACTTCATACAAACAAATTAGCCATTATAGTTATTGGAAAAATTAAATAAAATAGTGAATAACTTAACAAAAATAAGCAAACCTTAACCTGTCAACCCGATCCAGCGGGTCCATTGTTGTCTGCGTCTTCCGTAGGATCCCTCCAGCAAAGCTCGTTTAACCATAGGCGAAGCAACCGTTAGCTTCGCCACCCAACCATAGGCTCATGCTTTCAGTCGCATGGCCTCCCCCGAGCTTTGGGTCGTAGAGCTCACACAAGTATTTCAGAAATTCAGCTTGGGCTTCCCTTCCCACCAGGATTTCTAAGCCAAACCCTTAGATAGCAGCAAGTCTTTGAGGCATTCAAAAATTACGACAATCGTCCAAATTATGGGCCCTTTACCCATTCCCCAAGCCTTCCTTATAAAGGAAAATCTCATGCGACACATGTCGCTTCATGCATAATTACATATTTTTAATTAATTATTTAATTAAAACACTCACCCATCCAAGTGTCAGTTTCTCTGGGAAGTGCACCAACACCCCTAAGTTTGCTCTAGTTTGTCCCCCAGATATTTTAATTAACTCCTAGCTTTTAGTTGACTAGGTGTCTAATCTTAGGATTCTATTTTGCTCCTAAATAATGGTTTCTATTATTTTAAATGCTCAACAAAAATAACTATTTATGTGCAAATGCCTAAATTATTTTTATGCATTTGCTAAGTAATAATCTAGAGTTATTCTCATAAGTTTTTATGCAGTTAAATTTAACAATCAAACTCACTAGGATCACGGTGTCGCACCGTTGGGATCCTAGTTCCTTAATTTAATTTCTCTGACATGGCACCACTCCGTCGAGTCCCGTCATCCATAGTTTCCATTCCTCGGCAAGGCACCACATCGTTGGGTCCTTGCATTCACTCTTTCCGTTCTCGGCAGGGTACCGCACCGTCGGGCCCTTCTACCGTCATCCTTCCGTTTTGACTTGCGGGAACTTCATGTAGGGATTTCAGGAGCCATTACCTTCCATCCTCCGTCTACACGCTATCTAGGGACTAATGGCGCTGAGGAGTGAGTCCGTTCTCACTGCGCGCCCCTCAACTCGTACGTGACCAGCTCCATCGTGGCCCACCTCGTACGCACTCACGCTTTCCTCTTGAGCAAGCGGATCAGTGCTTATCTGCTCAAGCGTGGTATTCCATCGGAAGTCGACATTGTCGTCGCTCTCCCTGTGTGTGATTTACCCGTACTCTACGACCCTTCATGTTCCTTTGTGTGTCCGTTGGTGAACCGTCTCACTTGTTTCTACACACACTTCTCACAACAATTTATTAGTAGAACTGTCCTCCATAATCATCATCTGATTTCTAAATCTAGTATTGTTAAACATTTATGATTTATTCAAACTTCTAATCAAATATACATTTCGTCGACAAATACATAATCACCGTATAGCTAGTCGTTAAGCATTATCCATATGTACAATTTTCATATCAAAGTTAATCGTTAAACATAAAATCGTCCATTCACAATAACTACCCAAAAGCACATATATCAGTCAATCGTAATCATAAATATACTCAAAATAAAATCATAGGGTTATTTTATTAATGTTTCAAATAGTCGGTGACTCAGCACGTGCCCTCAATGTCCATAGTAGTCTAGGGGCACTACAAAAACTAGTACCTCATTATTCTAAATAGTTAAGGTACTGAGGCGGGCATTACAGTATATACGCACCGATGCGTAATGTTCATATAGGCGCACTGGTGAGACATATATTATTAAAAGAACCACATATTATTCTTTGAACAATAGCTAATTAATATATATATATATATATATATATATATTTTTTTTCTTCATTCCATTATTCATCTGAAATTGAAAGATTTGTTATAGTACTATTCATTTCAATTTTAATTTTTGTGTTTGTTTGGATTAATTTCTTATATCATAGATGCAAGCATCTATTGTGATATTAATCATCCATGCATTTAATTACCAATGTACCATTTCACATGTAACATTTGGCAATAAAATTGAAGAATGCAATAGAATAAAAAGTTTATTTTATTATATATCAATAAGAGTGCCTTTGTCATACAAATTACAACAACATAGAGACAACAATAATCAAGATGTCAACATGCATGTAATTATTGTTACACTTATTGGTAACCCGTTGTTTTTCAATTCAGACACTATATCCAGTACATTATTATACAAAATTTCTGATTTTCACAGACAATAATTTCAAAATATACAACAAGCTATAACAACTTGCATTAACATCAAAATTAAATACAGATCATCATTCTTCGTTGAAATTGTTATCGGTGCTTGAGCCACTTGCATCAATTGGGTTATTTGGCCGAATGTTTTGTTGATTGGCTCAATTGTTTTCCTCTTCTTCAACTTCCATCTTCAAACATAAAAATAAATTGTACTGAGTGTATATACATTGCCGACATAAATAATGAAAAATAAATAGATAGTATACATGAATGTAAATTGAAAAGCGACGTATCATAGAAATAATTGGTCGACATTCTCTCAAAACCAAAACCCATGCCTTCTATCAGCAAGTCTTCCATTGGCTCCACTCCATAATTTGTTTTCTGCAAGTTTTATGCCCCATCACAAATCATAGATTTAATATAAAGGTTTTATGTTGTTTTATTAATTATAAAATGAGATAAGTAAAACAACATAGATACTTACAAAATCCACAATTAATTTTTTATACGCCAACATATACTCACAACCCTTGCTTAACCCAATGTCAATCAATTCTTCTGATGGATCCTCTTTGTAGGTTAACACCTGTTTCAAGACATCCAAGGATTTCCAGTGAAAACAAAACATTAAATATACAAATCACAACCACTACAAAATCTTAATTTCTTATAAGGAAATCACAAATACTCACAAAATTTGCTATCAACCCCTTTTCTCCTTGTCATCATGTCTTGTGTTCTAAGTAGGTTCCATTTTGTTTTCTTTTCTGCAGCCAAAAAATTGAAAATTAATATTTAATGTTGAATTAATTAATGAAATGTATAACATAATCCTAAAAAAAATGATTTCATACATTTGAAGCACGTTTCTATTGAGGTGGCTCCTCCCGCGATGCAATTATGTCCATTTCCTTGGCCATCTCCTTGTACATTTTTTTGGACATCCCTACTAGCACATTTCGCATATCACCTCATTCATCCTTTGGGATTTTCATAATCTTCATGAAAATGTAAAATGACATTAAGCTATTTTTCTGTTGATATGAAAAATAAATATAGTAGAATTAAAATTATTGAATGAATGACCCCTTGTAGTAGTTATAGATACATATTCTACATAAATATGTTTAGGAATATTACTTTTTGAATGGTACGTTTTTGTTGTTGTATGTTTTTGCTATTGCAAGTCTGACAGGTCTCATTGACCATTGCTCTAGAAACGCCTCTTGTAGTTTACATATGACCTGATTCTTCGAATCATTTGATCGGTTTCTATATTGTAAGTGAAAAGTGCGTATGTACGTTCTTTCCACTATATACCTAATAGTATTATAAAATTATTTTCCCCTTCTATTAACTTCCAACACCACTCTAGATGAACTAAGGACCAATTAATCAGTCTATTGCTATCAGTCCCTACATAACATTCAACATATGTGAATTACATTATTTGAAACATATTAGTGAATATACTTAAGTACATCATTACTCAAATTTGAATAAATAATTCATATTGACTCATTTTTTATTCACCCGATTCATCCCTTTGCAACTTTTCCATCAATGTTTTACGCTCTTCTAGACTTAGTTTGGTAAGAATTGATAACACCCAAAATCCCCATTTTTTGCTACGTAATAAGGATAAACAAATACCCATATAGTAGCAGGAAGAATGGAAACAATTTGTAGTTAGTCATGTTTAAGTTTAGTATGTTATTTTAATTTTTTCTTTTTACTGACAAGGAAGAGTATTTGAGCGGGATTCCAATAGGGTGACAAAAATAAATAAGGAAAGAAAATTCATTATTAAAAGAAAAATATTGATGAATAAAATAAAACTTAATTAATACATAATTGAACCTAACTGAATCAAGAAGGGAACAAGTATTACAAACAAAAGAAAGAGTGGAGGAGGGGTTGGCCCACTTTCGGTTTTGCAAAAGAAAAGGAACCAGTACAGGGTACTAAGAGGTATTTTTGGAGAAATAATGTTTTATTTGAACCAACATTGAGAGTGATGAGAAGCATTGATGGATGTCGAATAGATGTGAGGGTGAATAATTCTAGTACTAAAAGTGTTGAGAGGCACTTGTTGGTTCCAACTAACTATAGTAGGCGTACAGTTGGAAATAAAGTTACAGAAAGATGAGATTTAAAAACGGAAAGAAAACATAATTGTCCCTTAGTGGAATCCCATGGTGCTCGGGGGTGAATCTAAAAGAAATAAGATATTATTTCTTGTGTTCCGTGGTTGGGATGTTCCTGTTGAGTTTCTATGATGAAATTTTGGGTCGTTTGAAATATTACTGATAATTATCTAATTCATGCATTTACTTGAATTTATTTTTATTCTTCAGTATTATTGTAAAGAGTTACATATTGAGAGATTATTAAGTTATAACAATACTATTTTACTTTTAACGGATGCCATAGTTTTCTAGTAATAACCGTGTGATGGGTGATATTACACAAGTACATTGAGGCAGTTTTATGTTGGAATATAAGGACATATAAAAATTCCATCATTGGGTTAAAGATAGGCCTAAAAACCTGTGATTTGAACACTGTAATGGAAAAGTATCGATTGTGAATATTTTCCTTTTTATCAAGTTTATGTCTTTGTGATGATAGTAAGAATACCTTAAATGTCACTAGGAGTATATATGTGTTGTAATAAACGCCTTGTAATGACCTTTGTGTGAGGATGATGATAAATGAAGTCATGAAAAATAAAAAGGAACTTAGTCTGATCATTCTCAAGACATGTGAGAGAAAACCCATAAATTAATTTAGGTAAAATTAGGTTGAGGTCTTTCCAAGTGAGTCTTGGGCTGCCTAAAAATCATTTGTTAGGGTTACAAGAAACTAATGGTCGGCTACAACATTGAAACCCTTTAGTATGTGAGTAAACCCTTAAATTGAAGGCTTTCCTTGCAATTTCCGGATCAAAATTGCAAATATCGGCTTGAATGTAATCAACCCGACCACCCCGTAGATGTCTTTCCAAGTGAGTCTCGGGCTACCTAAAAATCGTTTGTTAGGGTTACAAGAAACTAATGGTCAGCTACAACACCGAAACCCTTTAGTATGTGAGTAAACCCTTAAACTGAAGGCTTTCCTTGCAATTTCTGGATCAAAATTGTAAATATCGACTTGAATGTAATCAACCTGACCACCCTGTAGATGACTAACCCTAAGGAAGACAAACTTTCACCTCAAAAAAAAGGGAAAGCATTTGGCTGTCCAACTTAGCGAACTGGAAACTACTTAAGGATTCATTATCGTTGTTAGGGTTTGTTTGCAAAAGAACAAATAAAAACAATAAAACAATCGGTCCACTTCTAGAGAAGCAGCATTTAGAATATTTAAGGAATAACAAGGTTTAAAAACTTGCCAACATTAAGTAGTCACGGAATAACTGTGATTTTTCCAACCAGAGTTAATGGCTGTGGAAATTATTGAGAAACTGGAACTAGACATTATAGTATTTCAACTTGTATCTCCTGAGGGAATTATATCATACAATCTTCTATAAAGAAATTGAATGCTAATATGAACAAACAATTTACTGCTTGTAGCTTCCAGAAATGTCTGAAAAAATCTAGGAGTAGAGCTCAAGGCTTAAAAGGGCACCCAAATTAAAAATTCAAGATCCTTTGTTTCTTTTAAAACCAAACCCTGCTAAGTAATGGATTTTATTCTGATCAAATTCAATAGAAACTATAAATTCTTTGTAACCATAAAATTGATATAAAAGAAAGATTTGTCTTGTAAATTCATATCATAATTTAACAAGATCCTTCAATACTAGGCACCCTTGAAAAGAGGTCGCACTATATGGATGAAAAATACAAATTAAATATGTTCACTACAAAGGAAAGACCCTCCATTGGGTATTTCCTTGAAATAAACCATAACCTAGAATTCGACTTACTTGGATTATAAACAAATAGCTCAGGTACATAGTGCAAAACTCGTCTGTACCCAACGAGTGATAAACACCATCACTATAAACTATAGAAGGAACATCTCCAACTCGATTCAAGAAGTATGGCAACGAAGTGGCATATAGGCTTACTGGCTATGGGTTAACTCCAACTCTTAAACTGTACTCCTGAGCAACGCTAACTTTCTGCGAACTGAAAAAAAATAAGGGGAATTTAGTGAGGAATACTTGAATATCCATAAATAAGCATAATCAGAAGAAAATATATGTGAGGAATCATAAAGAACCCCTTTTACCTGAAGGATGAGCACAAGTATTTCAATGATCCAGCCTTTAGCTTTAGTCGCTAATTAAAAAAATGCAGATACAATATGTGTAGAAAATATTTTTTTACCCTGTAGAATCCTTCAAGCTATGATTTATAGTGGTAGCGGAGCTTCGAGAGCTTATCCCTCTCCCAAGCACATGATGAAATACAATGGATCTCGGAAAACCCCAAAATCCAAGCATAAAAGGAACCAGTACGATGTAATAAAGGTAAGGAGGTACAGACCACGTGTTCTTGCATGATACACTATACTTTGTAAGGACCATCTCATAAGCGAGCTTTATCTCCAAATGACTTTCTCCAAAGCACAACTTTATCCTTGGTTAAATAAAAGGTTAGATATCAAATGTAAGCACCTGCATGGAAAATGAAATGTAATTAAGCATATACGCTTAGTAATCCCATAAACCACTATGAGGCCCCGCCGTCTCTAATTCAAGTTTAGAAATGAAATTTTATCATGCTAAGTAGTTAATACCTTTACTTGGTAAGGATTCAAAATTTACTTAAAAAAAATTACTTATGGTAACATAAAAGAATCTTATTGAGCTTCCTCATCTTTTGGCTCTGCATGTCATACATTAACCAATACACATTAGTTAAGTTTACAAATAATTCAAACAAATTAATTAAAAACACTTGCCTTGTTCGTAATTATGGATGTGCTCCCATCATGTTGGCTAAGTTGTTCATTGAACCCATACGATGCATTTTCTATCAATAAAAAACCTGGACCATTAAATTTGTTGTTCATTGAACTCATACCATGCATTTTCTATCAATAAACAATATGGAACATTAAATACAGAAGCTATCAATATATTATACAAATAAATTACAGACCTTCAAATTATGAAAAATAAATAAATAAATATGATAATGGTGTGCTTAAATATGTGAAATGCCCTGGTGCGTTAGTAACAACAATGCACCGGTGCGTTAAAATAAAATATTTGCACCGCGAACAGAGAACCGAGAAACAAAAATTGACTTTTGTGTTTTTATAAAATAAAATATGATGTGTCGCATGTCATATCTGGTACGCTATGTTTATGAACACTCCAGTGCGTTCCTATAATGCAAACGAACCATTATTGACTCATGCATGTTTTTATTGAAATTAAAAAAAAAAACTTAATAAGGCCGACATGGTTACAGATTTGACCAAAACAATGGCCCCATCTCACCCTAAACTTTCTATATATAATTACAAGATCAACAAATGCAAAATCACTAAAAGGTGAAATCGTAATTCTTTATAACAATAGAGGGATTTAAAACCTAATGTAAAATTTTGCAGCCACATAAACTGAAAGGAAGCAGTGACAAAATAAGGGTTGCAACATTGAAGGTAAGAATGAAGTTTTTTTTCTTTCTAAATCCAGTTAACCTCTAATAAGATAATAGGATCAACAGTATTATTTACATAATTGAAATTTCTATTATGCAGGGTTTTGTTTGATTCACCATACCTAACAAATTATGACCCTCATAACTCGTTCCAGTTGCTCCAAACTCCTTCCACGTAAGTCTCTCTTCCAAAACTCTCCCCTAAAATTTTCGGCAAAAGAATGAATTAACGTTTTGGTTTTTTGATTTTACACACTATTTAGAATCACTTTTCGAACTTAAAATTGCCGCCCTTTTTTCAGTTTAGCGAAAAAATAGCTTATCCATTTTTTTTTAATTTTGATTTTCGGCATTTCAGTGCGCTTGTTTTAATGACACACCAGTGTGTACATCTGAATAACTTGACTATTTATCAAGTTTTCCCTTTCCATCCTTACTTTGTATCAAGTTCTATCAAAGTTTGTAGTATCAAATGGAGCATTCTTCAGATTCCAGCTCGATCCATCCTAAATTTATGAACCCCTTTGCTTATGTTTAGTCAACTGAAAGTTCTAGTGATCCAAATTATGATACGAATGCCCCCAACCCATCTCTACTAGAGATCCTAAAAGTTGCATGAGTTGAGAGAAAAATTGTCCAAGTACACACCAAGGTCCGTCCAATTGTTGGAGGCTAGCGATGATTTCTACCTTCCTATGAATTTTCAAAGTAAATATAAACTTCTTACAACCGCACTTTGTATGGTGCTTGGCCATCTTCTCTACCTGTTCCTGATGCTGGAACTGAATTCTTTTTTGTGGTAATTGTTTTATGATTTCCAAGTCTAATATAGATGCTAAAAATCTTGGGTTGTATATCATTTCACATGTACTCATTCCTCCCAAATAGTTAGTAGCACTTATTCCATTTTGTGGTCCTATCTATTGTCGGTCTGATTACTTGAAGATTGTTAAATACAAGCACATCATTTCCGTGTATAGTATGTGCATGAATGGTTATGTTTCTGAAAACTTTAACTAGAAGAACCTATTATATATAGATGGTTGTCCACGCACTCATGGGAACATTGTAGGGTTCATAAATAGTTCTAGGTGCTCTTTATTTTCTCCAAATTGTTCATTTGAGGAACACTTCAATGGCTAAGAGTTCTTCATGAAAAGGAAAGAGTTCAGATTTTTTGTTGTACATACAATACATATTTTGTCTCTTGGTGATGAGTTTTTAATAAACTATAACTTTCGTAGATCACCAACTGCTCGTCAGAGACACCTTGCATTGGGATTAACTTTAGACATTCCCTTGGGGCATAAGACAAAAAAACATTGATTAATTGTATTTGTTAATTTTCAATGGGATTCATGTTAATGTATTGCTCATTTTGAAATTATTTTTTATAAATTGTTAATTTAATTTATAAATTCAATTCGAAAATGTGTTTCTCAATTTCAAATTTTTATATTTAAATGTGGAATTGATGTTAATTTATTGTTCAAACTGAATGTTTGCTTTAGAAATTATCTCATAAAACGGAGAATGATTTCAAGAGCTTTGATAAGTCTAAAGTTAAATGTTTCAATTGCAAAAAGAAGGGCGATTATACAAGAGAATGTCGTGCATTAAGAAAAGAGGAAATTTCAAGGGTAGGTTTCATGCTTCTACTGCTACATTAGATGAACCTACAAGAAAGAATTCATTCGATGATTAAGAGACAAGGAAGGAGTACTATCTTGTCTCATCCCTTTCTGGATCCATTAACACTACTACTAAGACATGGTTGGAGGACAATGGCACATCCAAGCACATGATTGGATATAGGAGCGCTATCACATATCTGAAGGAAAAGAAGTTTTCCTGTAAGGTGGAACTTGGAGATAATACCACCTATTTGATCCAAGGTATTGGATCCACTTCCTTTCAGTTGGATTCAGGAAATGTACTGCATGTGGTTCAAATTTTGTTTGTCCCCATATTGAAGAAGAACCGCATGTTTGTTTCGATTCTAGAAGATAAAGGATCCAGAGTTATCTTTATGGACAAAAAAGCACTCATGTTGCCTAAGCATGAAGATTTGAACTCTAAAGCAGTGATTGGATTTAGAGAAGTAGGTCTCTACAAAATTCCTGGAAAAAGCATTCAAGCCATGATCCATGACATAGTTAGTCGGTGTGAGATGTAGTATAGAAGGATTGGTAATCTCCACTTCAAAGCGCTACTTGGATTGTAGAAGATGGTGAAAGGTATGCCTATATTTAAATATGGTTTTGATAGTGTTTATAGATGGTTGTGCTCTTGGAAAGAACATTAAGAAGAGTTTTCCAAATAGTACCAAAATATCCAAAAGGATCCTTGACTTGATTCATTCCGATCTATGTGGTCCTATGTCTGCACCCTCCTTGAGTGGTTATATGTATTATGTTATTTTCATAGATGACTTCTCTCGCAATTTAAGGTTTTATTTTCTGAAGGCACAGAGTGAAAATTTCAACAAGTTTCAAGAGTTTAAAGCATTGATTTAGAAACAATCTGGAAGGCACATTCATGCTTTGAGATTTGATAATGGAGGAGAGTTTGAGTCCCATGAATTTAATGACTTCTGTCAAGATGAGGGAATAAAAAGACAATTGAATGTACCCTACAACCCCCAACAAAATGGGGTTGCTAAAAGAAAGAACATAACAATCTGTTAAGCTACAAAAGCCATGATGTGTGATCAGGATCTTCCCACATCTTTATGGTAAAAATCCTCCAGCATTGTTGTTTATATTAAGAAGAGAAGCTTGCATT